>CM062809.1:1098166146-1098766146 GCA_031772625.1 Pinus tabuliformis
GAGTCCATTGTTTATCACATTTCAGATCACTTTGTCGTTGATGATTGTGTTGTTGCACAAGATGCCTTTGGTGTCGTTTAGTGCAGGGAAAAAACATGTACTTCCGTTTACATGACAACAGTTGGCAAGGCAGGAAATTTTGGCATCATTATGCTCATTTGGCTGAACGGAAGAGGATGTTAGTATTCTTTCATTTGCTGTACAATTCAGTTCATAGATTTCAATAAGCTTTTGGGGACCAAAAGCCTCTCATTTGGGAGGTATGATCAGGAGCTCAAGACCAAGTGTCGGAAAATGCTCAAAAATGAAAGTGCTCAGATTGAGTTGGAACCTGAATGACTGGATAGAGCTCATCCTACTGATTCCGGTGCCGTGAACGGTTCAAAAAACGGTTTCCATATGCGAAAGTTATGTCAAAAATAAAAATTGCCCAATAATAAATAAATTTTGAATTTTTTCAAAAAAATTTAGAATAGAATTTTCCAGGAAATATTCTGTTGTGGGCAACGAATGGTAGGCCCGGAGGCCACCATGTGGCGCAGGTGACGTCATCATATGGGCACATATATTCAATTTTTTTTCACATTGGGATAGTTTTATCCTGCAATCTCCCGTGTAAAAATGCTCAGTCTTAACGTTGTACCAATTCCGCGAGACATGTTATGAAGGCGGGCCAAACTTCATTAAAATTTAAATTTTGTTAACCACTTGGCACGAACTCCAATGAAAATTACCAGTCGAGTTTTCCGGTCACATGCGCGGATTTAGTAGCCATTAAATGACAGTTAAGTTGGCGGATTTTTGGCAGAGCGCTCCAAAAATGGTGGAATTGCCAAATTGTTGGGGTTATCTGGTAGTTAGCCAATTTTAACTAGAGTTTTTCTAGGGCAGAGTGGCAGAAACTTTAATGGGCCATAACTTTGGCTAGGAGAGGCCTTTTTGGATGATTTTTTTTTTTTGATTTTGAGTCTCTTCGACCTTATAAAGCCATTGGCAAAGGTTTCACAACCATCTGAGGTCGTTTGCAGGTGAATTTTCTTCAGGGAAGTTCCAGGAGCCACTAGGGCCAAATTAGTTTGGGAGCTGCATTGGGAAGTGTGCAGCCATTGAACGTGGAACGGAGGTCATTTCTAAAGTTTTTCAGTGATATGAGTCCATTTCTACAGCTCGTTTTTTCTGTTGAGGCATTCTTCTCCCTATTTAGCTTCAGGGAAGCTTTCAGGGCCACTAGGGCCATTTCAGTGATTGAGCTGTGCTAGGATAGGTTCATCTGTTTGAGGTGAAAAAAAAGCCTATTTATGCTATAAGGAACCTTATGAATACAATGAAGATGTTTTTAAAAGCATTTGAATATTCCTAAATGCCGATATGCTGAAAAGAAGTTTCGGCAGCCCAGATCCAACCATGGGAGAAGGCTTAGATCGGGGATGCAGTGCTCAATTTGAGAAAATGAACAATCATTTGTTTATGTCAGATATGTGCTGGAGACATTAGTAGAGATTTGAGAGACCTTTGAAACATTCTGAATGAGTTTGTTCCATTAAGAAGCTCAGGGAAGCTTAGTGCACCTACTGAAGGAATCAAGTCCAAGGGAGCCTAGATTTGCCTGCATAAAGAGGACAACCATGACAGGGATGTATATGGTTTTTCTAGACCCATAGGTTTAGTCATTAGCCTTTTGGAGTTGAGTGTGGAACTTGTAAAAGAGTTCAAGCCATAATCCCAAAGAGCCACGTCTAATTGACTAGAGATCATAGGAGATGTAGCTCACGAGGTTGGGGTGAACTCTTTATTAAATTTGCTGTTATGTGTGATGTTTATTTGCTGCCTTATATGTCTGATATATATGTTTAATATCAGCTGAAACAAATCAAGTTAAAACACATAAACAGAAGAAAAGACATACACCTCTTTCAAGCTAAAATTCCGCATAACGTCAAGTTCATGCAAGGCCTTTTCTAATTGAATCTGAGTGTTTACTTCTCTTGTTTCTTTAGGCAGAGTCTGTAGAGGGACAGGTAGCTTCTGGATCTCATCCTCTCTTTAGAGGTGACATATCTAGTAAATGCCCCTAGAGTCTATCTTTGTATTAGAAATAATAAGTTCACATATTTGCAGACTTAAACTCGGAGTATTTGTGCACTCATTTACATAAATGAAAATGGATAACTTGCACCCTTTATCAAGTACATTCCATTTTCATATCATTGATAGATATGTGCATGCATGTTGATATTAATGCTCAGATATATGGAATTCTACTTTCCATGTTTAGGTTTACATATTTATGTATAATTGCACCTCTCCTTTTAGAATCGACGCTCATACTAATTCTTGGTTAATTATCTTCGCATGTAGTCTATTGCATGTCATAGAATTCATTATCTAGTATATGTTGCATGCCACACTATAGAGAATAATATGTGATTATCCCTTCACTGAAAAATACAGTGGTTACTAACTTACTTAACTAAATTCCTGTACATTAATATGCAATTGAATTGAAATGTACATAATGATTTAACTCAATAACCAGTATAGACATCTACAGATGCATTGGAATTTTATAGAAATGATTTAAATCAATAACCCATATGTTAATTTACCATTATGGACATATACTCCTAAATTATACAATGCTTTACAATTACCAAGATATCATCACACGTTGCATAGAAGTCTACATAATTGAACTGATATCCAAAATAAACAACATAAGCCAAACCGGAGGATTGAAGAAACTGGCTGCACGAAAAACTGCACTGGGAGACACCATCCTCCCAAACACGAACTGCCTCTAGTACTCCCCAAGTGCAATTGTAAATTCCTAGAGAATCAACACCCCTTGTTGATATCCTCCATGGGTATTTAATTCTCTTCTTCATGATATTGTTTCCAATTCAGCCGCATCCCGCTTTTGTAAGATTTACTGCTTTCTCGCCTAGGATTTTTCTTTTAAAGCCCACCTTTCTCACCCATGGTGCTTTAAAAGAAACTAGTCTCAGCCTTTTTCTCCCGCTGAGCTATTTCTAAGGGACTTTATCTCCCTCTCTTTATCTTATCTAGAACCTTTAAGGATTATCATCATGAAGACTTTACAATATTATCTCGAGTGTCTTGCCCGAGTGCATAATTTCCACAAATAATTATTTATTTTATAAATAAATTATTTACAACAATTAATCCAAGGTTTGGATCTCTCGCCATTTATTACACACATACATAAAGTAACGACATTTACTAGGGTATTCCATAGCTCTCTATTTACAACTGCCCCCTCTTGAAACTCTTTTTGAGATTTTATCAAGGAACAATATTACCTCGTGGGGAGCTATGTGGACAAGTACATATAATGGACCACACTATGACAAAAAAGGGACCAAGACATACATGATCTCACAAATGTCTTTCATACTCTATGCACAAAGTTGGGTATCAATGACTCTGAGAGACATTTGGTGCAAAAGTACTGTGGTTGTCTCCACAAGTACATTCATGAAGAAATGAAGTTCTTAGACATCTCCTCGCTTGGCGTTGCGTACCAATATTCTGCCAATATTGAACACAAATGTAAACAAAAGAAGCATGACTTTGGATTTATGAAAGTGAAGCAAGGCACGAGCACCCCCAAACCACAGAACAAAGGAAAAAGCCAAGGTGGAGCGATCGAGGACAACCCATCGAAGTTGCAGGCAAAGAATGGTACCATGAAGACAAAGAATGACACATCAAAGTGTTGTAAGTTCCATAAGAGCCCCCACTCACAACACAAATGAGTGTTGTGACAAGCAGTCACTGGTGGCTGAGCTAAAAGCTTTAGAGTTTGATGCATGTTCTAATTCTGAGCCAAAACCCAACAAGGGGAACGGAAAGGGGAATCAAATTATTGATGTTGAACCCAGTGCCACTGTTTCCACCACCAAGTTCCAGAAGATTGAGCCTAGAGATCTAGAGGAGGGGGAGCATCTCTTCCACTCACAAATGTGGGTGAAGAGTTCACTGCTGTAGTTCGTTGTCGACAACAGGAGACAAAGAACCACATCTCAACAGAGGTTGTAAATCAGTTGAGCGTACCGACCACATCACACCTACAACTGTACACCACAATGTGGTGTCACCAAGGACAATATCTCCACGTCAACTAGTAGTGCTGCCTTCCCTACAACATGAAGCCCTTCACAGATGAGGTACTATGTGATGTTGCTCTTCTTGAAGTTTGTGATGTATTATTAGGTCAACCATACTTGTGGAAGCATCATGATGTGTATGAGTCTATGCCTCACATTGTCATTATTAATTTGTGAATTAAGTTATACATGATACTAGAGGTAGCCTCGCCTACCACCATCTCTTTAATTTCTACTAAGAAATGTAGTAAGATCATCTCCCAAACTAGGAAATTTATTTATTCGCTCTCAGATTAAGGGGAAGATTATGGCCACATCCATGGCCCCTGGAAAGGTTCCTCCATGTAGTAGATGTAGGTGGATAAATTCATGGAAGAATACATGAACATCTTCTCCTCACCCACAGGGGTTCCCTTACATTGTCAGGTCAAGCATTTGATCGATATGACCCCTGAAGCACCTGTACCTAATGGGCCTATATATCGCCACTCCATTATGGAAAATGAAGAGATCAAACAACATATCTAGGAGCTGTTGAAAAAAGGGCACATACAACCAAGTTCCTCACCTTGTCGGAGCCTGATTGTACTTGTATAGAAAAAGGATGGGACCAAGAGGTTCTGCATTGATTATCAGGCACTAAACAAAATCATTGTTAGGAATAGGTATCCAATATCGTAGTTTGATGAACTTCTTGACCAGATCAAGGGGGTAATTATTTTAGTAATATTGATCTGAAGTCTAGCGATCACCAGGTTCCAATAGAGCCCACAAATGTATGGAAGACCACCTTCAAATCCAAGGAGGGTCTTTCTGAATGGTTGGTCATGCCTCTCGGGTTGACAAATTTCCCTGCTACTTTTATGGGGATGATGGATGACATCTTGCAGCCCTTCAACAATTTTTTTGTGGTTGTATATCTAGATGACATTCTTATATTCAACAAGAGTTGGGAATAACACTTGAAACACTTGCAACATGTCCTTCAAGCCCTATGACAACACAAATTATGTGCCAACATATAGAAATTCACACTTGGCATGGGCTAGGTCTAATATCTATGCTACATCATAGATGAGTAAGGCGTGCGTGTGGATCTGGATAAAAACCAAGTCATTAGTGACCAGTCATCCCCGACCACTCTCACGGAGCTTCACAACTTTTTGGGCATTGCCAATTTTTATTGAAGGTTCGTGTTGGGATTATCCCATATCACTTGGCCTTTGAGTTAGGTTACCAAGGTAAAAGTGAAAGAAAAGATTTTCTGGTTCGAGTCCCAATAGAAGATGTTTGTTGAGATGAAGCACCACCTCTACTCTACTCCTATACTCACATTTCCAGACCTGCAACAACCATTTGAAATCGAGACATACACCTTCGACTATGATGTTGGTGTAGTTCTCACCCATTAAGGGAATATGGTGGCCTATCACAGTGAGACACTTTCCAATAAAATTCAGAAGTACCCTGCCTATGATAAAGAAATGTATTATTGAATTGTCGACAATGGAAACATTACATTATGGGGAAGGAAACAATCATCCACATAGATCATCGACCTCTTCAATTCATACAGACACAAGGGAAGTTGCAGAATGACCACCATCAGAAGTGGTCTACATATATGAAACATTTCCACTTGAACATTAAGTACAAGAAGAGAAACACCAATCATGTCATATATTTCCTTAGTCATCCCCTTATTGCAACACTAAATACTGTTCTAAACTCTTGTGGCCACAAGACCTTTGGATAGCTACAACTATACGAGCATGATCCAGAGTTCGCCACCACTTACCAGATGTTAGTGGATGACCAGAAAGTTCCATATTTCCACCTTCAAGACTCATTATTATCCTACATGGGACACCTTTGTGTTCCTACAAGCGAGTGTGCCAAATTGAATTGGGAGGCGCATTGTAGTTGGATCACATGACACTTCATGGTGAAGAAAATTGTGGTTGTACTACAAAAATATTTTATTGGCCGAAACTCTGACCAGCAGTTAGAAAATATATCAGATCTACATTGCTTATGTGATTTCCAATCCAACCATCAAGAAGAAAGGCCTGTACACTCCTCTGCCTACTCCCATCCAACCCTAGGAATCCATCTGCATCGACTATTTATTGAGCTTCCCTTCTACCAAGCATGGTAATGATTGTGTATTTGTGGTCGTGAATTTTTTTTCTAAGATGGTCATACTATCGACTTGCAAGAAAAGAATCACAATATAGGACACTACCAAAATATTATTTGGATGAGTATGGGTACATTTTGAAATCCCACAGACCGTTATATCAAATCAGGATAGCAAGTTCCTGAGCACATTCTGGTCGAGCATTTGGACATTATTGGACACTAATATCACCAAGTCATTTGCATTCCATCCCTAGATTGATGGCCAAACATAAGTAGTCAACAAGATGATAGTGCACATCCTACACATGTAGAACTCCAATCATCCATGAACCTGGGATGGGAGCCTTCCTTATATGCATAAAAAATATAACAGATCTCTCCATATCTCAACTTGCCGTAATCCTTTTCAAGTGGGTTTGGGTTTTCAACCACTATTTTCGATTGATGTTGCCATGCCTCATGAAACTACATAGATATAATCCACACATGTACAGTCCAAGGTTGATAAAGAAACTCGATTTATTGAACACATACAACACATCCGCTAGTAGGTGCATGACACCTTGGACAAGTCCAATGCCAAGTACAAGTAACAACATGATCAACATCGGGTGCCACACAAGTTTTAGGTGGGCGACAAAGTTTGGTTGCATTTGCAAAAATAATTCCTCACCAGAGCTCAAACCACTCTGATATGGGCCTTACACCATCACCAAGGCTATGTGAGACAATGATTTTGAGCTCAATATTCTCACATTCCTTGACTTGCACCTAGTGTTCAATGTGGACCGCCTTCGGCCATACATTCCACCATTAATGGACACATAGACATTGCAGAACGACTCACACAAACAAAGCTAAAACCAGACTGGATGGAACATGCCACAATTGATCAGATCATGGACACGTAGATCTAGAGCAGTCACTAACAAATGATCCAACTATATCAGGTTGTAAAAGTTGGCCAACTCTTGCACCAAGACAAGTGGCTCACCAGGGACCAAGTTCAATAGAAGTTTCCCCATCTCATGGAGGCACTCAACGTAATGTGGGTCATTTCTTCTGACCTGTTAGCCTCATGTTGCAATAGGGTTTCATGTTTCATGATTGACAATTCTACATGCCAAATATGTCATACTTTGCAGGCTACAATGTTCCATATTTCCACAAGATACCATGAACTGTGCTAGTCCAAATGGCACTGCTGTATTCCAATTTTGATGTGTTGTTCCAGTTTTAAAGAGTTTTCATTTAAGGGAGGTCCAAACGGTCTAATCTTGGTCTCCCTAGGTTTCAATTTCCTGCTTAGAATATAGAGAATGTATCTGTCCAAACAGTTTAATCTTGGCAGATTTGTAGATAGCTAGAGAATCAAAGGGACCCAACTGCTTAATCTGGGCCCTTGGCAGAAATAAGTGTAGATTTAGATAGGAAAGCATTCAAAAGAAAAATTGTAAATCAGGGTCTGCAAGTCTAAGTGCACCCACCCAAAAAGAAGAAAAAATGTTAGGAAGGTAGGCTGGGTAGGTAGCTGTGAGGTTGCAGAATGATGATTCATGATCAATCTTGTTTTTTAAAGTCTTATATCTTTTCAGATCACAGTTATCAGGCAGTTTTTCATCTGGAGGAGCTTGAGCTAGACATAACTAACTTCCCTTCTTCTCATTTCCCAAGTCATTTACTAATTTTCGCAAAGAGGACAAGATCTGCTTGATTCCTCTTAGTTCCATCATTCTCCATATCAGCTGCCTTGGTGAAGATCTGCTTCGCTCAAGGATTTCATTTCTTTACAAGTTCTTTTCCCCAAAATTGGCCTAAGGACCCTTAACTTAGCGCTTTCTGGTCATCTCCATATTAACTACTGACTGTATTATCTAAATCCCTAATCTGTATACCCTTCCCCTACTAAAACTATGTATATAAATCCCAAAAATATTAAATATCCCCTCCCTGGCACTATAGCCATATTTCCCCTAAAGTCCGGGGAAAGGAAGTCCATCTGGGGCTGTTTTTAGCCCATCCGAGTCTTACAAGAATTAGTCTGGCACCTGGTCAGGCTAATAACCGTTGTTGACTAGTCCTAACCCTCAAAAACCCTCTTTCCCGCCCCTAACCCAAAGTTTTGTGCATAAATCATTAACCCGCCCGTTTATAACCCCCATAACCCGTGCAAACCATAGTTTTGACCCCCCCCCCCCACCGTTCTTTACTAAATTTGGAATATTCCGTGTATATTCCCGCCCCTTATCCCTTTGCCGCCTAACCTTCGTCGCCGACCGTCCGATCACCCGCCCACAGATCAACGATGGGCAGGCTTTCCCCTCTCCCAAGCCGCTCGAAGGTTAGTGTCTGGGAGATGAGCGGTATTCCCGCCATACTCCCGCCACGCGTCGCCTCCTGGGTTGTGGCGGAGCCCCCTTGACAAAACCACCCTTCCTCAAAGGCGGCGCGCCCAGAAACCATTTACCGCCCTCCTCCATCCTACGTCAGCACCACGTCGACGCTGACATCATTTACCTGCGTGGCCTCCTACCATCGTACCGCCGAGTCACCCTGCCCTATGTCCTGCCACATCATCAGACCCGCTGTACTGCCACGTCACCTCCATACATGCTGACGTCACCATGCTGATGTCATCCTGCCACGTCATCCGCCGTACGAGGTCCTTCATGCTGATGTCATCAGCAATTTTGGCGCGAAGGGCGAAAATCGCACTCTGGAGCCCCGAATCAGTTTCTGAGGCAGTTTTTGATGGCGCAAATCGCGCATCGCTGGATAAATTAGGCCAAAATGGGGAATCTTCTTATCGCGCAGCCCCTAGCAAGCCCGAAAGGCGCCGAATGACACGTTTTTCTTCACGAAGCATGCAAAAAGGAGTAGAAGACAGTTCTAGAGGAAACAGAGGCCGAACAACGACCATTAACTTGTGATTAGACCCATAGCAAAGGAGAAAAGAAACCCAATTCATTGGTCAGAGAGTTTCAGAGGAAAGAGAAGAAGCAAAGTGTACCAGTTATATTGTTTAATGGAAACCTTCAGTTCCCAAAGCAGGTTAACATTGAATGGCCGCCAACAAAGTCAAATCAGACGGTGAAAGCCCATCCCAGCTCTCAAATCACAGTTGAAGCATTTAAGGCCACCTAACTACAATGGAGCAGAGACCCATGCACAGTTATTGCAGAGGAAACTACACCAAGCCACCGAGGACAAGCACATTCACTTCATTTTGATACGGCAGCCCTCAACGCAGCCAAAGATATTTTCATGCATTTATTTCAGATAGGATTAGGTCAAATTAATTATTCTTTAGGACCCGTTTAGGTCAAATTGTAAATAAACAATTTTGAAGAGTTTTTTCCTATATATACCACCCGCTGCACTGTTTTAAGGGTTGGAAAATTGGTATTTTTCACTGGAGACTCGCATTGTATACCTAAAGTTGTTTCTGTAATCAAAGATTGCCGAAAGTTCTGAGAAGAGACTGTTTGATGTGTTGTTAATGTTTTTTTGGAGACTGGAGATGGAATTCTTGTGCTGCAACCTGATACAATAAGTGCTTCTTACCTCTGTTTACTGTTCACCATTATCTGAGTAGCAGAAAGAAAGATTAGCTTAGAACTTGTTTAAATACACTCTATGCTCAATTTTTGTTGTTTCTTTATGTTTTCATCTGAATGAATTGGTAATGTATATGAATTCCTTTTGGCTCATATTCACCTGTGTTTTCCTATTATCTAGGGATTCTTTACTGCCCCTAGATAGAGCTCCGTTGCCTCCCTCTGTTAAGTTGACTGAGAGATTCTTAACTGCCTCTCATTACTTAGCATTCATCCCATCCTTTAAACCTGAAACATTGTTTCACTTGCAGCTACCTTGCTCCATTTTCTCTCTTAGGACCAAGAAGACGCACCAGCAGTCCTCCTTTTCGAATCCATGCCCAATGGTTTGAAACTTCAGACTATGCTCTGCCTCTCTACCTGAGAACATCAATTTTCCCACCAAAATCAGAACAAAACCCCTGAACTCAATAAATAGCCTAAGATCCTTTTCAACAAATCTAAATCTGAAAGAGAGAGCCCTCTCTGATTGCAGGTGGGCTAGAACCTGCAGTCCAAAGTTGGTCTGTGGTTACCTCGGTCGTATCCTTTTCCGGAGCTTAAGGACAACCTGAGTGATAACACGACCCCCACTATTGTTTCTTTCAATTTCATTAATTGTAGCGCAATTTATTATTTTTGATAGTTTTTCGAGTCCTGAACTTCCAGAGCTATATTGAGGCCCTAAATGACATTTTTTTGGGAAACATGAAAACTTACGACCAATGATAAAGGTTTGTAGTTAAAGTTGTAGTCCTCGTATAGATATCTCTAACGAGGTATCATATGTGTCAAATGGAGATCGTATGCCAAAGTTATGACCCCGGGAAGTCGATGTACCAATTATCCCAATGGGGCCCACCAACTTTTGGTGCTTCATCTTCTAGGGTTAGGTTTTTTGATGTTTAGGGTTTTTCATTGTTTCTCAATAATAAATAGGTCTTTGAGCCTCATCGTAACACAATTTAGAAGGCATGTAGCCATCACATCTCTTCTCAGAGATAAGCTACCATCGCCTGAGCTAGTTTATTTCCATTTTACATGTAAACAATTTTTAGTACTTTGTTTATTAATGAATTGAAGTTTTTTGTTGTTGTTGTATCTTTCTGTTTTTGTTTATATTTGTATTTCATTTCCTTCCTTCATAAATCTGGATCACTTACAATCATCGCTAATGCGGATAACCACTTACGAAATTTATTTTACCAACTAATTGTGGTCTCCTTTTTATATCACATTGCCCTTGGATACCCCCCTATATACCCCATATTATCCACCCCTAGATATACTACATTCCACCCCCTTAAAGCATGTTTAATCCACTAGTACCATGCACGTGCATCCATCCATCCAAGATAATGGTGAACACTCAGTCTATTAGCTACCTCACTTGCTTGAGATGAAGGTTGGTTCTTATGGTTTCCATGTGTTGATGTGTTGTGGTTAGATTGCCATGCCTCTCTGTGTGACTTTTAAGTGCCTCTGTCCTTGTTGCTAATCCGGTGCCACCTTTCTAGTTGTTGTCGTGATGGGTGGTCTTAGTGATGATATGCAAATGCCTTAACTGATGGTGTTTCCTTTTTCAATTCCCTAACCAATGGTGCTTGAGTGGTGTTTGGTCCCTTTTGTGGTACTTTCTTTGGTGTCTATGCTAGATTGTCCTCCATTATTGTTTCCACCAAGGACTCATCTTATAATGTGTTGGTGGCTGTAGAGATTTCCACTGGTGCCTCCTTGGTCTCTTCCTGTTTACTAATGGAAATATCTTGCAAGGTAATTTTCTTCTTGATGTTATATAACTTCAAAAATAACAAAGTTTTCTATCAAACATGTACTGAATCGAGTTCTCACTTTTTAGAGGTAGAAAAAGTGCATTAGATTTTGAAAAGTGTTGATTCATAATACACCTATTCTTGAAGCATATTTTTGAGACTTTAAATTTTCGTATGCACTTTTTTTTAAAAATCCTAGTGATTTTCATGCCAATTTGAAAAGTAGCAACATAAATGACCTTTTTGGGGCGGCTTATTTTTTACAATTTCAATTTTTTGATATATTAAGTATGGACAATTATTTTAAAATGTTGGTGATTTTTATGTAGACTTTGAAAATCATCAACTTTTTTCTTTGTAGGCATATTTTTGACACATTAAATTTTCTTATGTCCTTGGTATGCACATTTTTTAAAAATGTTGATTATTTAACCATTTTTCAAGTTGTATTATTCATCTTCTTGTTTCTTGTCCCGAGATATTTGTTTTTAAGGGTTTTCCAAACTTGTGTTTTTTGTTTTTCTTCGCAATGCTTTTTTATAATTTTTTTTGCAAAGTACGAAAAAAACATGAAATTAATATTTTGAAGTTATCATTTTTTATAAATTTATATATCATTAATTAACACTTCAATACACATAAAATAATTGTAAACAAAAAATAATAATTTTAAACACTTGACAAAAAATACACATTTTGCACACACATACACACATAAAATTTAAAAAATACATATTTAGAGACATTTTCACTAAAAATGACATGTTAATAAAAGATTTTAATGAATAAATTGAATAAAAAAAGTTCGAAAAATAACAAATTTTATATTAAAACATGATGACATTTGATTTAAAAAAAATAAAAAATGATTCAATAAATTTTTAAGTAAAAATAATGAAAAGGGAAATTAAATCATACAATTAAAAAAAACAATAACATTAAAAAAAATTATTTAAAAGTAAAAATATAGACGCAAAAAATAAAAAATACAATTGTATTAAAAATAAAAAAATAAAAAAAGCAATTAAAAAAATAAAAATAAAACAATAAAAAAAATAAAAATAAAAAATAACTAAAAAACATAAAAAAAACAATTGGCAACCCGCCCCAACCCAACTTCCTAAGGGGCCATGGGCAAGGGCGAGGGGTACTGCGTGTAGCTCTCTTTCCCTTGCCTGTAGGCCCTCAGGGAAGTGGGAGGGGGAAGGTTGATTCTTGGAATCGAACTTCCCCCTTCAAGCTGCCTGGGGGGCTGCGAGCCAGGGTAGGGGCGTTGCATGCAACTCCCTCGCCCTAATCTGTGTCCTCTTAGGTGGTTGTGTAGGGGATGACCAATTCCTGGAATTGGCCAGCCCATGCTTAGTGCTCGATGGGCCATGGGCTAGGAATAATTTATTCTTTTGTTTTTATTTTTATTTTTGTAAGTTTTTTACTTGTTATTTTTAATTTTTTAATTGAATTTTTTTAATGTTATTTATTTATTTAATTTTAAAGTTTTTATTTTGTTTGATTTTTTTTTTCTTTTTCATGTTTTTTGGGATTTTTTGGCTAGAGTTCTCATTTTGAGGAAATAGTTCTCATTTGATTGGAAATTATGTTAACTTTCTTTTGTACATTAACATTGTGTGTACCAACTAAGTCCATCTAAGGGTATCCCAAAACAACATCCTGCTCATCCATATCTAGAGCATAAAAATCTAAATGTGACACATATTTATTCATGGTAACCTTTAAGTCCTTAAATATTTGAATAGGCACACCATCAACTTGTGTGATTTCAATATGTTGTGGAGGAACTTAATCATTTGGCCAATTTAATGTTGATGATATTATGCTTGGAACTAGGGTTAATAGAAACAATGAACTTTTTTGTGTGAATACATCCATAAACTTGTAATATGCAGATATTAGCAAAAATTAACCCTTTATGTTTCTCAATAGCCTTCTTTCGAGCAAGAGACATTTGTCCAAAATGAATTTCTAGAATTCTTCATCAAAAAGTGCCACCATCTAATTACAGTCAAGTGATTGCCACCATATGACAACCTCATTTTGGAAACAAAACCATGTTGAAAATATCCACTATTTGTTGGGCATCGTGACTTTTGAAATTTTATGTATTCTTCAATAAAATAAAATTCCTTGCTCATGAAACCCATGAGACAAAAATTAAAATAATTTTATTTTTCTTCTTTTCATCAATTACATAAAATTACAATTACACATGCCATTATCAAGATCGAACCTAGTTACACTTTTCAAGAGTCCCTCTCAACTAGGGAGGTATTCATAATGGTACTTGGTCATTATCAATCTGAATAATTTATCATAAGAAGAGTCATATTGGTAACCCATTTGTGTAGCATCATATCAGCCATCATTGTAACATAGCAAGGCCTCAACTAATAACTCTATCTCTCCACAAGATCTTAGCACAATTCTAGCGAGACCAATGACATATAGACACCCTCATCATTGTCTCTCTTAGAACATACCCCACCCAGGTTCTCAGGGTGTGTTCCACTAGGACTATTCTTATCTTGGATACCCAATCCTCAAAGAATATCGGTCCTCTACGAATACTCTTATCTTGGATTCCCTAACACATCCTAAAAGAGCATTGGATGCCATATGTTTACCCAATCCTCCATTCTTTCTTCACAAGTGAAAACAAGAATGAGGTGTCTATCTCTCCCTCTTAATTAGGGAGGACATATCTATTCCAATAAATAAATGTACTCATTCCTACAGAAGGAATGTACCTAAGCTCCCTCTTAGGTTAGGAATTTTTCTTCCATGTTTATACCAAGTAAGAAAATTGTTTCTAGGCTCCCTCTTAATTAGGGGCCTACACCAACTCCTTAGGTGGAGATAATGGGACAACCAACTGCTTGAAGAACTCCTTCTTACAATGTCATGAACTTCTTTTCATTATCTAGGAGTTTTCATGTTTGCGAATTCTTCATAGGGCACATACCATCCATCACTTTCATCCATAAGTCATTTATGTCATCATCGGAAAGTGATCCATCTGTTCATAACCGTTCTTCCTTCATGCTATGCCGCCTTCTTCATGCCATGTTTACTTAAGGATATTTCATCCTACTACATGCGCATCAGTGGTGGAAGACCCATAGATCTTCCCTCGGCAGCCTTGCATAAACCCATCCAGATATTTGTTCAAAAATAAATGAATGAACATTAAAATCAACATTACCTTTGTGATGGTCTTTCATCATGACATATTCTAGTTTTCATCAACATCCTTCATACACATCAACACATATCCCAAAGATATATATTATCAAGGGTCTCTTTATTTTTTAGACTCCATCAGAGTCTTCATATCTTCCATGGATATGTCCTAGTCAAATATACTTGGTCTTTTGGATGTTGATTACCTTTACCTTGGTTTCATATTCCACATTCTCTTCCTTCCTTTCTTCACACATTTCATTCCCAAGACATTCCAATAAGAATTATTCAATTATAGTAAACCACCTCATATTACATATGAGGACATATTATGTTGATTTTAGTGAATGTGTGACCCATGCATTTCTGCATTCCTATGAAGGAGGAGATTCTTCCTTTGATTATGCTCTCAAGATAAAGCATTGATCCATGTTACCTGCAACCATATGACATGACTCTTTAATATAGAATGTAAGCATACATACTTCATTTTCCTTTGGGTCATCCATACTTCTTGCAGTAGATTCCTTGATAGAAAGGGCTTCAATCCCTTGATCTGCTTCTTCTTTTACGTCATTGCACCATCATCACATGAATTCCAAAATTTGGAATTCTTGATGAAACACTTGCTTCCCCTCATGATCAATGAACCTTCCAATGAAGATTCCATTAGAGAATCTCTAGGATCTAAATTTTCCCCATCAACAGGGTGTTTCTATTTGACATATGTATGATAAACCTTGTACTATATGACCTTACCACTTATGTTTTCAATGAGAATCCCAAGAGCTATATCCTTGACTTCCATATATTCTAACCATCTTTCATGCTTCTCTATGATGATGTCCCAAGCTCTTGTTTTCAATGCTTTCATGATGCCTTGATGCATACCATTATTTTACTTAGTGAATCATGATAGCCATATCTTACAACAGAAGAATTAGGAACTTGAAAAGAGCTTATGTGAGGAATACTATCTCAATAACGAAGATCTATTACTTCCTGCTTGGACTTCTTCTTTTCAGCTTCCTCCACTTCTTCAGTGTTGTGGGCTGCTTCTCTTCCTATTTTGTTATTGTCCTTCTTGAGATTATGAAAATATCTCCTATAGTTCCCATATTATTGACACCCATAACATTGTATTTTAGCCATGTCCTTTTTTTTAGGACTAAACTTTCCAAATTTCCGTTTCCTTTTGTAATAACAACATATGCTTGATTTTGCTAACCTGCTTCCACATCGAATTTGGCCTTTAGTCTAGTTTCTTCAATTTTGCATAGTGACCATATATATTGGAATGGAGTAGTTTCTTTCTTCCCATAAATACTTGAAGTAAAGTTACCCCACTCTTTCAGTAGGGAATTTAATTTAACTATAGTCATTTCTCTATCAGACATGACTTCTCCCAGATCTTGTAGATGATATTGGATTTCAGATGTCCTCATAAAGTATGAGGCTATTCCATCTTCCCTTGACATATTCATCTTGTAGAGTTCTTTCCTTAATGATATGACTTATCTATTCGTACTTACAGAATACAACTCTACTAGTTTGTCATATATTTATTTTGAAGTTTCAAATTTGGATACATATGGGATGAGGGGATCCTTGATAGATTCAATGAGAATCCTTTGAGCCCTAACTTCCCCTTTCATATACTTTGCAAGAGCTCGAGACTATTCCTTTCTTGGTTTAGTGATAGATCCTTTAACATGTTCCATAAACTCATTTTCAATGAGATTCAGATCTGTCCTTTTCTTCCAAGAAATATAGTTTGAAGCCTCAACCAATTTGTTGCTTTCCTTGAAAAAATATATTTTGACAGATTCAGACGTGGATATAAATATACTTACTTGATAGGATGATCCTTCTCCTTGATGATTCCTTGATGTTGATGATGATATAAATAATAGAAAACTTCTCCTTGATGAAGATATTTTTCTTCAATAATGATCCTTGATCCCACAAAGATGGAGATCCCTTTGGATCCTTTGATGGCGGAGTCTTTGTTGATGTAGATCAATGATGACTTCTTGATGATGATCCCAAGAATACTTTGTAGATTCCTTCTTCAATATAGGGTTATAATGCTTCCTTTGTAGATCTTAACTTTTAAGATGATTTCTGCTTTGATGCCTTTCTCAGGATTTGATCCTTATGTGTCTCTTGATAAGATGACCTTCCTTGACTTTGTAACCTTAGCTATGATACCATGTTGAGAAATATAAGGCATGAAGTATTAAGTGATTTATCTGAAATATAACTATTTTTGAATGATTTTTACCTTTTATTGTGTTTTTATTTCATCAAACACTTACTAATGCATAAACAATAAAGAGACAAGAGACACAGAATATAGGCTATTCGCTAGAGTGAAAACCTCTCCCACTTTGTTAGAAAATTACACATTACAGAGAAATGGAACACATAAAATATATTGCAGAAATATAAACACAGAAAACAAATAAAACAAGAGAGACATAGATATACGTGGTTCACCCAATTAGGGCTACATCCTCGGAGAAACAACCAATCCTTCCTTTTATATTATCCATCAAAATGAAGAGATACAACCTACAATAGATCTGCTGTAATTCCCTCTTCGATCTCACACAATCTCGTGTTTTTTTCTCACTTAGAATACACCTCTACATAGCCACAATACAATTCCCTCATATATATAGCAAGGGGTTGTCTTCTAGGGAAAAAAACCCTAAATTAAACATAACTTCTACTGTAAGATTTCCGCCTAATGAACGACATAGATTGACTATGAAATTACAACATTTTACAAGGTCGCCCCCTCGGACCCCCCTAGCGGCACACATAAATGGGTGGCGTTTCCGCCACATTACGAACTGGGTTCCAATGTAGAGATACCTTTGAATAAAAATGATAATCATGCTCCACACCCAACACACTTGAGAGGAAAACCCACACAAATTATTTTTCTTATAGAGACTTCAATTGATGAATACCAAGATTAAGAACCTTGACCTATTTGCGATGATCAAATCTTTGCTTCTTCCTCCTTCACGGCTACTCTTTAGAATTTCGTTCCTTTAGCTCAATACTGCACTCCTTGGTTCTAGTTCAAAAAACCTTAGGACATGAGCTTGACCAAATTTGACATTATATCTTCTTCACTTTAGAAGGAGACTTTTTATTAACACTTCAGATTTGTCTTTCACACAAAAATCCTCTCCCACATTATCAGCCTTCTTTCTGCAATACACAGGTCTGTGACCTCACATGTGTGGAGGTAAGTTGGCCCAAAAATAGTCCCAAAACAACACTAGAGACCTCGTTGTTCCTTTCCTTCTTCCTCGCTGGTTATTAGGCTCCCTTGATGACCTTCACCCTTCTTCCTAGCTTCATATATTGACCAAATTACTTCTATTTTCTTCTTCTGTGAAATGGAATATGAATTGCCCTATTTATAGTTGTTTTCCATCATAATAAGCCGACATGATTGTAAGTCGCGTCGATGTGTCATTTGGAGAGGTATTATTAACTTTCTTGAAGCCGACTTGAATGGAGATGTTGTTTTATTGTCTTAGAGGGATTTCACACTTATCTAATGACACATACAAAATGTAGCATGCCCAAGAAGGGTCCTTCATACATGACATAGACTCAAATTGAATTTTATGACTAGATGACAAATCCTAAAAGCTCACAATGGGAGCCATCACTAAAATAAAATTCCTTGCTCATGAAACCCATGAGACAAGCATTACAATAATTTTATTTTTCTTCTCTTCATCAATTACATAAAATTACAATTACACACGTCCTTATGAATATTGAACCTAGTTACACTTTTCAACAGGGTATTCCCCTATGTACCCCCTATTATCCACCCCTAGGTATACTACAAACCAACTGCTTCAATTGATATAATGGCAAGAGTTGTTGAACAAGAGAGTGGTGCTCTAGTGTGATGACTGTTTGAAACCAAAGTTTGGTACAGTTGTAATGCTCTTGAGTTGCTTGTTCATCATTGTTGATTCATATGTCCTCTGTCACGCCACATGGATCTTCTACTAGTTGTTGAGTGGTATCTTGGGTGAATAAAAGATCTAAAGATAGGCATGATAGAAATTCCTCATGCTTAGGTTTCTCTGTCTTCTCTTCATCACATTTTGGAATAATCAAGAGATCTAGTGTTGAACATGATAAAAATTCAACGATCTCTGGCTCTAATGGATCCTTCTAATCAAACTTGATCCATGTTTTTTTTAGTTTCCTCAATAAATTGACAAAAGTGATCAGAGTAGGTTCTTTGGTATTCTTATAGACATTTCTCTTGGAGATTTAGTTCTTTTATCACTTTCAAAGATATAGATAGGATTTTGACTACTTCTAGGATTTTCTCTTCCTTAGAAGTAGAGACGCCAAATGTTGCTAGAATTTCAATAAGTTTTTGGAGTAACTTTTTATGCCAAGATATTGATCATTATTGAAGCCTTATTACTAGTTTCTAATCCCTATTTCACACATCTATTAGTACATTGGGGGGTTTGGGGGGGGGGGTGGGTGGGGTGGCGGGGGGGTTCTTACAGTTCCCAAAACCTTGTAAGGAAATAAATAAAATATGCGAAAAGAAAGCAAATTCAAAATAAGATCTATCATGTACCTAGATGCCCTCATGCTACTAAGGCCTTATTTCACCAATTACCTACTCATCATGAGTTAGCTTCTTCCTAGTCTCATATAATACCAACATCATCTAAATCTAGATAGGAAGACAACCCACCAAATGTGGACACGCATGTTCTTACCACTCTATCTTCTAGGATGCTCAAATACTAGAGATGATGAAATATAATCAAACATTCAACCAATCAAAACCTATTCCCTTGGCACCTCCTGATCGAGGTGGCTCCAGAGACACACGCAGGACAAAGAGGGCTCATGAAAGCTTGAAAATCAAAGTGATCAGAATGATTTTAGACCAAGACCAAAGCGTAGATCTTGTCATCTTGATTGCGATGATGTGAACGGCTCATCAAACCGAGTCCGTATGCGAAAGTTAGAAACAATCAAAGTTAGGTTAAATTTTGTTGACTGGGCAGGCTTAAGGAGGCCACAATTCGGATAGAACCTGGCCATCGGATTCCAGCCAACCTAGGCCAAATTGTAGGAAAATTTGTGGGTTGGTTAATTTTCCTCCTTGGGTCCTTTTTAAAATTTTCAAAAATGACTAAGTTTGTTTTAAATTAAACAAAAAAAAAATATAATTTGGGGTGGCGGGCCACCAACCCCGCCACCCCTCATGCTCCATGTATTAATATAACAAAAAAAATATGTTAATGGGGTGGGCGGCCATGACCTTGCCACCCCCAAAATCACTCAACCAAACAACATGTACATGGGGTGGGTGACCATGACCTTGCCACCCTGGAACCACATAACGGTCCAGGTAATAATAGTGGGGGGCACGAGCTATCAACCCCGTTGCCCCTCCACATCACTCAAAACAACGATGTCGAGCAAGAGGTAATGGGAGTGGGCCACCGAGACCGGTGGACCCACCCCCAAATAAAACGATGCAGTTAATATGTGGCAAAAAGGGGAGGGGCAGGATTTGATCCCCCAACCCCTCCTCAACAACTTGTTATATTTACCATTGCGCCACAACCACCTTCTTGGTGGATCAACCCTCCAAAATTTAAATGAAATTTCATTTGCACAGTGCAAGGAGATGAAGGAGGCCAGGAGCATGCACACAAATCGATGCATGTGGAACCATGAATTCTGTAGAAATAGGGAGTGGAAGCATGATCCTTGAAATTTTCTCGAGGAGGTAATTTTTCTCCATGTTAGCATATAGTCAAGTTTCTAGCCATTTTTCACAGTTTTCCACAGGGGTCGCAATGGAAAAGTCAGATTTTCCTTTTGAGTTGTATATTTCTAGTCCACCCATGGAGCAGAATCTTTGAGGAATCTAGGGGGAATCGAAAAGATTCCTTGAACCCCAGATTCTCAATTTCTCAAAATTCAAAAAATTGACAGTCGATTTTACACTATTCGACGCCATAAATCTGATAGTGCATTCAGGTTTTTCATTTTCTCATTCTATTCTTCAACCACTTTTCTAAGTGGAATGTAGGTGTCAGCATTTATGTGCGAGCAACAATCTCCATGCAATTGATGCCATGAGCTCGATGGCACGAACAACTTCAGCAGTTTGACATCTGCTTCTTCAGATGGCCCTTGGTTGTGAGTTATATTTAGTGTGTTCATGTACTTCTTTTGCTATGCATTGCACTACATAGATCCCTGTTTGATGTTGATGAGGGATCTTGTTTATTACTTGTTTTCATGGTTCCTGCTTGATGTGATGCAGAATTTTCTATGTGATGTACTTGTTGTCATGATTCGTCATGTTATGTTTTGAGATCCATTGGTTGTATGTTGATGGGATACTCATATTTTCGTCATGTATGTTTGCATTGAGATCCCTTTTATGCCATGTTGGTGGGATACTCATCATGCATGAGTTTATGTCATACTGATAGGAGTCATTTTGACTGAGAGTTCCTGTAGTGGAACACCTCTTGGTGCCACTCCTGCGTGAGAGAATTTTCCTTGTATGATAGAGACATCATCTCTATGTACATCATCACTATTGACAACACTTAATGTAGTGGCCTACACCATCTTGACACAGGGGCCTGAAGACATAGTCCCTCCTGGACAAACTCTGTTATCAACGACTTATATTTTTATGTTGCTGATCATTGTCATGTTCCTCTTCTTTACAACATGCAAATGTATTCATTAATTTTCTTTTAAAAATGCAATTTAACACATCACGAAATTAAAAGGTCTTGGAAGGGTCCTTCGTCGCACCCGGACGTGGATCAAGTGGTATCGGAGCGGTCTTTGTGTTGATATGAATTGCACCGTGAACAATGGAATGTGCAACGACAAAGGATGATAAGGCGATGTACGAGACCATGCTCAAAATTTCCAAAAGAGTGGAGATAATGTATGAAACTCTATAGAAAGAGATAGAGGAAAAGGAGATATTGCAGCTTCAGTTGCGAGCCATAGAAGAGGCCCTGGAAGAACTGAAGCATAACAACCAAAGTCTTCAAACATATAATGTTGAATTGAAGATGCATCTACATGAAGAGAAAGAGGAGAAACATAGTTTATACGACAGCTGCAAGCAAAGGACAAGGCCTTGGAAAAGCTGCAGTGTGAGCCATGTGAGGCAAAAAATTAGTTCTCCATCTTCATGTATATTTCCTGATGATGATTTCGTTGTTTTTGAAAATCATACCACAGGAATTGGCTCCAAACTGTTGAAGAAAATGGGGTATGAAGGAAAAGGCTTAGGAGTTCATGGTGTTATCACTCAGTAATTTCTCAAGGTTAAAGAAAGAAATCACCGAGGTAACCATAAACCAACTTTGGAGCATAGGTTCTAGCCAAGCAGAGAGGGCTCTCTCTATATTATTTAACTTTGTTTGTTTGAATTTTAGGCTATTTATGATTTTTCTTGATGATTTTGATTTCTATTTGAGATTGGGTGGTGGGATCCTTAAAGCAGATGGATAGAATGATGTCTTAAGACCATTGGGCTATGGAGTCAACAGAAGGGCAGCATAACTAGATCAACTCACTAAAGGGAATGTTCAAAGGGCAAGCTAGCAGAGTAAAGTGTAGGTATTTGGAACAGGGGGGTGAAATGGCTTTAATCAGGGTGAGAGAGCAATTAAGGGTTCTCATACAAAGATATAAACGAGGAATAGAGGGTAATAAAAAGCAAAGGGCAATTAAGAATCCTTTGATCTGGATTAGCAAGAAACAACCTAAACTAAGGAGCAATTAAGAATTCCTTTACTTAGATATCAGTTGAAAACATTTATAAGAATAACTGTTAAAACAGAGTGTAATTAAACAAATTCTGAGATGTTGTTCCAGTTATAGCATTCAGATTCAAAAATACATTAAAGATTGTGGAATTTTTTTTAGAAAGATAACAACAACATGAGAAAATACTTGTCTGCACTTTGCTCAAAACATGAATCCTGTGAAATATCTTGTATTTATTCATCAATCCAGCTTGCTGGCTCAGTCAATGATACAATAGCTTTACATTCTCTTGATCAAATGTCTATAGAAATGTCTAAGAATCCACCCTACATACTTGGAATTGTGAAGTATTTATACAAAAGTTTTATTACAAAATATCTCAAACTAACTTGAGATTTAATCTAGGAAATAAAAATATCTTCTTGAAAGAAGATAGAGACATTTATTGAACTGCTTTCATGCTGTCCCATTTATTGTGGAACACCGGCCTTTATGGTTTGGTTTTAGCCCTTTATATTCTTTGCTGTTTGGACTTTCATGCTGGAAGCTTCATTCACTTTTGGCTTTCATCTGATACACTTTGACATACTGACCTGTCAATATCCTTTACTGTGTTTTTACTTTTAATGTACATTTCAAATTTTTACTGTGTATTTCAATAGTAAATTATTTAGCTTTTTATATGTATCAACATATGGTAATGGATATTGATAAAATTTCTGTATGTTTGATCTGTTTGTCTTTTGACTGTATGCTTTGTCTGGTTCCTTTGTTTTAACAATCAATGTCTCCGTGTGAATGATTTCTTTCTCTGTTCTATGTATAGCTATTTTATTCTTCTAAATGAAGATTTTTTAATAGATTTCCTTCCGAGTCTTGGAGTAAAAAAGTTTTGTGACTAGTATCAAAATTGTTTATCCAAACTCTGGTCTTCTGCTAATTACCTGCAAAATACAACCATTTGTTAATAAAACATGGGTCTGCGAGGAGGTGACCAAAGGTCGTATTGAAGCTGGGAAGAATTGTGGACAGAATCCCGAAGGTGTTCGAGAGGGAATCCATGGTGAAATCATGTCTCAGAGGCTCACGATGGCGCCGGATGGGTTTGATAGGTTTTGCTGTGTAACTGAGTAAAAGGCTTGAAAATGAGGGTTTTCGGGGTTTTAACGGGTAATGGGTAAATTGGTGCGGAATTTTATATTATGAATAGTAGGTGGCTTATCAGGTTGAGTGGGGAGGCAGTTTCCTAGGCCATCACACCGCTTTTATGGTGAAGGTGGTAATAAGGAGGGTCACCTGATCTACCTTTGCACCTGATACGTAGCATTTGGGGTTCGGGGGAAAACCGCTTTATCGGGTGGGTAACGATCGGCCATCGGGCACGACTAATATGATTGTGCACCATTTGATTTGGGTGTAGATGATTGGATGGTAGTTGGGTGGCAGACTAGCGCGGAGGAAATGGACAGAGGTTTAGGGGGGCCCAGGGGCTTTAATTACGACAGATTCTGATTATTGCGGGGTTAATCATGGGGTTAGGGGATCAGACAGGTTTTAATGAAGGTTTAACTTAACTTCGCAAAGAATTGATGGGTTAAGTGGGTTTCATTAGGGGGAATAGAATAAAACTATAGTTTATAGTTAAACTATGGGTGGGGATAATACATAGGGATTTATTTATATAGGAGAAACAGGGGATTATGGGAGCTATATAGTTAAATTAGAAATTAATATGAAATGAAATGAGCGGAGATAAAAATAGTATTAAGTGTAATGTAATATTTGTGCATTTCCTTTACATACACTTAACTTAGGGTAAAATCTTTTGTGGGTTTTTGAATGAAATGGGATTTAACATGGTATTTCTCAGTTTTCATAGGCTAATGGAGTTTAACCTTAGGAAAAAGAGTTTTATTAGGGAAATGAAGGGGGATGACTTTTATGAAGGGGATTCTAATACTTGATGTTCATAAGTCATTAAGCCGAGGGTCCGGTCCCACCAAAAGTCAGAGAAATGCTTCGAGCCTCTTTGACTTGAAGGATTAAAAGTACTAGAACATGCTTGTGGATAGGAAATTAGTAAGTATAGGGGAAAAGATGAATGAGGGGGAGTTAATTAAATTAACTTGTAAACCTTTGCTTTTGCCTTCATAATTGATCATACATATTAGCACATACGTCTAAGCATGATGAACGTGTTTTGATCCAATCAACTTTATTATTCAACAACCTTTCTTCTACTTACCCATTACCTACCCTAACATTTTATTCTTCTTTATACTTATTTGGGTGCATTTAGGCTAGCATACCATTTTCTTTCCTTTTCTTTTATAAAACAAACCATCTACTTCTAATCTTATATCTTCCAAGGGCTCAGATTAAACTAATGAGCTCCTTTTATTTCTCTACCTATCTACTGATCTGCCAAGATTAAGCTGTTTGGTCAGATTTTATTCTCTAACTATAAACATAAAATTCAAAGCATGACATAGTCAAGATTAAGAAGTTTGACTACCATGGGTTGTGGCATGTGTGACAAGCTGCACACAACCATTATTTGCAGAAGAAGTAACATAGTAGTGGCATTTAGACTTGCACACTTTCATGATCTGTTTTTGTATTTGGGGTTCATATATTTTCATTTTTTGATCTTTTCTTATTCTTTTTGTCCTTTTATTTCTTTTTTCTGTCCTTTGATTATTCTTTTAGGACATACCCTCTTTACATTTTTTAATTCTAATATAGAAAACATTTGCAGAAAGTAAAGGTATGTATAATATTACAATACTGACCATAATCAACTGAAAATTATGAATCCTATTATTATAGGGCCCAAACAGTGGCTTCACATGTGGATGGAATCTCCTTGTGAGATGTCATGAACATCGTCGACTAGTAGCTTGATCCATTGGGCCAATTCCAAACATGTATATGCTTTTTTGTATAATCTCTGTGACTAAAAATCTTGAACTGAAAATACACCCTTTTTTGCAAACTGAAATCTGACACATGTTGTACTGAAATCTGATCTGAAATAAATTTGCTGCTGAAAAATTGTATTTAATCAAACTTAAATTCTACCTACTTACTCTAATTAGTTGTTCAACTACTGGTTAGGTAAAATGAAATAGCCAATGCAACCATTCAAGCATCATATAAATTGGTGGATTTTGTTGCTTGTGCTTGTTTGTGATTAAAACTGAAGTTCTACAACCCAATATAACCTTGTCAACCAATGAGAAGATAAGGAAATACTTGATTTCCTTTGTGGACTCTAAAAATTGTACAAAAGGATCTTCCAAAATATATACACTATTGTTCAACTGATTTAAGCAACTGTACAATTGTTCTAGATGGCCTCCATGCCATGAAACTGAAATGTCATTTTTATCTTTAACACCCTGCAGATTTTCAGATAAGCTTTGTGATGATATTTCTACTGATTGAAATGTCTATCTAGTGAAACCTTTATCATCTTGATTTTGACTCTCATAGTCAGTTAATGGAGAAAAATTCTGATTGCATTCATTATCCAACATATCAGCTATTGGATCATAAAAAACTTGGAAGGATTGCTGCAACTTATTGCATATAGGTTTGAATGGAACTTCATATATTTCTACAAGCTACTCATCCTTTTATTTAGAGATTTTATACCACATTTCCTTTAAAAACTGAAATGATTCAAAACATAGTGGTATAGAACTTTCCTGTGTCATCTGATCAGATGTCTCAATAGAATTTGATAACCGCACTTGTGAAACTGAAGAATCTTGATTAAGATTTTCTTTGTCTTCTTTGTTGTCAATATCAATACCTAAAGACTGTTGATTTTTGATTGATTTAAAGTTTTCTTCGATGAACTGAAATGAAGCAAAAAAAGTAGGTAAAGAAGCTTCACTTATTTCAAAATTTTCTGCACTTTCTTCCTCACTTTCATAGCTAGTGCTTTCCCCTAGATATATCTTGTGTTATTTGTGATTAATTCTCTTGATCAGTTATGCATGTTTCTACTTGATGTTGCTCATGATTTTGATTATGCTTCTGCTTAATGTTTTGTAGAAGTAGAACAAGTATTATGCTTTAGGACATTGCATATATCAGTTTGTTCTACAGGTGAAATTTCTACATGGTATCAGAGCTAGCTGATTTGTAGAAAAATTCTACAAAATTCTACATGGTATCGGAGCACAGGTGATCAAGCAAGAACGATATACTAGTAGGAGAAATTCGAAGTTTATTATTTGGGATATAGATCTCAAGTTCTTATCACATCTCTTTCACCGATGTCGTTCTATGGTTTGAGGCTTGAGTATGCCCTTGGTGGAAACTCAAACTATATAGCTTGGAAGGATTGCATGGAGGCAGTTTTGGAAGATAATGGCCTTAAGGATTTCATTAATCAAGAAATTCATAAGCCTACTGAAAAGAATGAGAAGGTGGAATGGAGGAAGTATGTGGATATAGCTAGGAGAATTCTCTTGGAGGGAGTGCTAGATCACATTGTCTCGAGCCTCCATGGGAAGGAGACTCCGCATGCAATGTGGAAAACATTAAAAGATTTATATCAGAATAGAAATGATTAACAGAAGCTGGCACTGAAGGACAAACTTCGAAAGGTCAACTGTGAAAGGGATGAGATGATCTCTATGTATCTGACCAAGCTCATCACATGTAGGGATGAGCTTGCAAGTGTAGGGGTCGTAACATCAGATGAGGATATGGTGAGTCTAGCACTCCTTCGCCTTCCTAAGAGCTGGCATAGCTACCAGGACTCAATGAATGGAAGGGAGAAACTTCCAGATTAGGAACGACTATGGTTGGATTTGATGCAGGAGGAGATCAGATGGAGCACCAGAGACAGTTCTTCATTCATGCATAATGAGGAGAACTGCACCTTAGCGAGTAAGGCAAAGAAGGGGAAGGAGAAGGTTTCTCTTTCTGAATCTATTTCTTCCAATGATGGGAAGAAGGTTGACAAATTGAAAGTGCGATGCTTTCGTTGTCATGAGGTGGGCCATTATGCTACAAATTATCCATAAAGGAAATCCAAGAAGGGATCCGGGGAAGCATCTAAAGGTGAGGCACTTGCTTCACAGTTTGATTTGGATTTCACACTTTTCGTATACATGGTTTCATCCATGGTGGGAAGTGGTTGGTTTCTTGACAGTGGAGCTTCTTTTCACATGACCAGCGACAAGAGTTTGTTCAATACTTTCTAGGAGAAAGATCTCCAAATACTCATAGCGATGGGTAATGATGAGAAGTATAGTGTCTCAGGTGTAGGCATGATTATTTTTTAGAGGGAGCATGGATCTTGCCTTACCTTGACCGATGTCAAGTATGTACCAGGATTGAAGAGAAACTTGGTGTCGATCGCGATGCTGGAAGACAAAGGTTATGATGTAGTCTTCAATAAGGGAAAGGTTTTCCTTAGACACATCATCACTAGACAGGTGAAGCAGATTGATTCACGAGTCAAGAACCTGTATGCTCTTGAGGTTCGAGATGCATACAAAGCCTTGAGCAGCAAGGAAACTGATGGAGACTTGGTGGTTGAGAGGGAGGGTATATTACCTCTCAACATGCAGAGCCAGAAGAAGTCGCAGACGATTGTGGAGGAGCCACGATTGGTGCAACAACTTCAGGAGGTTGTGGAGAAGCCACAACAGGGGAAGCTGAGTGGAGATCGATTAGAGACATATACTCATGCAGATACCTCCAGTAGGGGGAAACTTAGAGCCAGGTGGGCTAAGGGATCACATGCATGCATACCTCTAGGTAGGAGGTGGGGCGATATAGAGTGATTGTCCCAAGGAGGAGGGGCAGGATCCTTGAGGTACCCAACCTCTTAGATGAGACCTTGCTACAGGAGTCCCGATGTGGAGTAGCAAGAACTGACTGATTGGGTAGAGACAAATGCGGATGGAGCGGCACAAAGAGTGATAATGCAGGGAATCCCAGGATAGCACATAGCTAGCAGTCTGCAGCAATGTGAGAGGCACAAGTGTTTTGCACAGTGTTAAGTGGCACAGAGAGTCGTGCAATGGTGCGAGATGCATGGAGATGTTGCAGTAGCGCAGATGTCAGAGAGGGAGTACTTGTCAGCAATAGGTAGAGCTTCAACATCAGAGTATGTTCCTAGCCCAACAGAGTGGTTAGTTGGGAGTGTTTTTGTTCCAAGTGTTGTTGGAGCAAGTGGACTGGGTGGATGTGTTACATGAAGAACATTCCAGGGTTACAGGATCGGGTTCGAGAGAAAGCCTTTCTTTTTGAGAGGGAGTGTTGAAAAATGTGCAATAAGAAATGTTAAATTTAGAATGTGCTAAAAATAGACCTGCTAAAAATAGCATGTTTGAAAATAGCGGTTTGGCCAGTGAGGTCATTGGCCACATTGGGTGAGAGGTGAAACTGTTAAAAAAAAGTTCTAAAAATAGCATTTATGGGTCCCTTCCTATTCATAGCAGTCCCTAGTCTATCTATAGGAAGTAAGATTAATTTTGGTCTTAACAGTAGTTGGAAATATTAATTAATTAATTCAGTTGAGTTAATTAGTTAAGGAAATTCGAATTTGAAGTCTTTGTGAGCATGCACATGAGTTTCCTCCACTGATTGAGGGAATAAGCATGAGTTCTATAATGAGAGAATCAGTTGACTTCGTTCTAACTAGTCAAGTCCAGTTAGATTATTTTAACAAGTTGCTAAAATAATAAAATATAGTTTGTTAATGCTTGCATGCATGTGACAACTATTATTTTAGATAACTAAGGATTCACTCATGGATAGTTGTTGCATGTTAGTTCTGTCAGAGACCTAGTTGAGACCAGATGTGGGATAGTGTACTATCAGATGCTTAACTATTTCTAGTATGTAGTTTTTGCATGGTTGAGGAACTAGTGTTCTCAAGGAATACGTAGTTGGACCATTGGTTGTTTTTGGTATGTTGGAATTAATAGCATATGCTTTTGCTATTATTTCCTAAGAAAACTACGAAAGAACCATAGGGAAAGCCTATATAAATAGGGCTTGGGTGGTTCATGAGACATATCTTCATATCTTCATAGTTCATTGAGAACTGAATAGCTTGAGAGCTAATTCTTTTTGTATTATGAAGAGGATTTCCACTTGATTGATAATATATGGTTGGGGTTTTATGCTAGTGCTTTCCCCTGGATATATCTTTTGTTATGTATGATTATTTCTCTTGATCACTTATGCATGTTTCTACTTGATGTTGCTCATGAATTCATTTATGCTTCCGCTTAATGTTTTGTAGAAGTAGAACAAGTATTATGCTTTAGGACATTGCATATATCGGTTTGTTCTACAGGTGAAATTTCTACATTTATTTATATAGATAAACAAGGGATTATGGGATCTATATAATTAAATTAGAAATTAATATGAAATGAAATGAGTGGAGATGAAAATAGTATTAAGTATAATGTAATATTTGTACATTTCCTTTACATACACTTAACTTAGGGTAAAATCTTCTGTGGGTTTTTGAATGAAATGGGATTTAACATGGTATTTCTCACTTTTCATAGGTTAATGGAGTTTAACCTTAGGAAAAATAGTTTTATTAGGGAAATGAAGGGGGATGACTTTTATGAAGGGGATTCTAACACTTGATGTCAATCAGTCATTAAGCCGAGGGTTCGGTCCCACCAAAAGTTAGAGAAATGCTTTGAGCCTCTTTGACTTGAAGGATTAAAAGTACTAAAACATGCTTGTGGATAGGAAATTAGTAAGTATAGGGGAAAAATTGACTGAGGGGGAGTTAATTAAATTAACTTGTAAACCTTTGTTTTTTCCTTCATAATTGATCATACATATTAGCACATATGTCTAAGCATGATGAATGTGTTTTGATCCAATCAACTTTATACTTCAACAACCTTTCTTCTACTTACCCATTACCTACCCTAACATTTTATTCTTCTTTATACTTATTTGGGTGCATTTAGGCTAGCATACCCTTTTCTTTCCTTTTCTTTTATAAAACAAACTATCTACTTCTAACCTTATATCTTCCAAGGGCTCAGATTAAACTGATGAGCTCCTTTTATTTCTCTACCTATCTACTGATCTGCCAAGATTAAGTTGTTTGGTCAGATTTTATTCTCTAACTATAAACATAAAATTCAAAGCATGACATAGTCAAGATTAAGCAGTTTGACTACCATGGGTTGTGGCATGTGTGACAAGTTGCACACAACCATTATTTGCAGAAGAAGTAACATAGTAGTGGCATTTAGACTTGCACACTTTCATGATCTGTTTTTGTATTTGGGGTTCATATATTTTCATTTTTTGATCTTTTCTTATTCTTTTTGTCCTTTTGTTTCTTTTTTCTGTCCTTTGATTATTCTTTTAGGACATACCCTCTTTACATTTTTTAATTCTAATATAGAAAACATTTGCAGAAAGCAAAGGTATGTATAATATTACAATACTAACCATAGTCAATTCAAAATTATGAATCCTATTATTATAGGACCCTAACACATGGCCAAGTCATTATCAACCCCATCAAAGTAGAGGAATTTCCGTGTCGAATAGGACTTGGGTATGTCAGAAAGGAAGTTGGGGAATGTGCTGAGATAGGTAGCAAACCACCAACAACAGATGATGAGAAGCCCTCATCAATTCTTTCCAAATCGACAGAGGAGGTAAAATATGTTGATTTCCTTTCGGTTTCATCTTCACATAGTATGATTTCTGTTGGAGATGTGGAGATCCCAATTACAGGGACAAACATGAGGCTCCTTATAAGGACGAGGCATGAGGAGGAAAAAGAACTCATTTTCAATAACCAATGCATAACTCAACCATTCGAGGTTGTGTAGAGACCTCAATTGGCAGGCTCGAGATACACCAACAGAGAATGATCGAAGGTGTCATATGCTTACGAAACATCGTTGAAATCGTCGAGGAAAGAGAATGATGGGAACACATCCCCATCCTGCCATGGTAGTTCCCATTGCAGGGAAAGATCTGAGGCAAGCTCTCATCACCATACTTACACCAGAGACAAGCTCTCATCACCATACTTACACCAGAGACAACAAGGAAAGGTATAACCACTTTCAACATGTGAATGTTTGTTTTGATTATAATCATGTTTTTAATGATGAATGAAAAACATGGCATCGAAAAACATGTACCTTTTGTGGATTACATAACCATACATTTTATAAGTGTTGGAAAAGAATGACAACACACAAAAGGAGGAGGTATGAAAGACCCTCTCAACAACAGGTAAAGAAACATGTTAAGCAAGTCTGGAGGAAGAAAACCTATTGCAGTCAATGTGATAGAAGTGGCCATCAAAGAGCCACTTGTTGGAGGCTCCACCCAGAGTAGCGCCTTAAAGACAAAGTGTTGATGCATGAACCAGGTGAAGCAGTTATTCAACCATCGAATGCGCCACAAGGAGGTGACCCATTCACAACGATAAGTCAAAAATTGGTTGTTAGATATGTTAGCTTATCATGGTCGTGCTTTTGTAAATCATTTGTTGCATTTCAAAATGTAAAAGTGAAGATGTGTTTTCCATCAGTTGTTCAACAACAATGATGTCTAGTCTTATTTTGAGTTGCACGATAAACTGTGAAAGTGATATTGTGTTTCCACCACTTGTCAAAACAATGGTGTTTGGCCTTATTGTTGTAAATCATGTGTTGTAGTGATGATGTGTTTTCGATCAGTTGTTGGAGCAACAATGATATTTTGGCCTTGTTTTCATAACTAGGGTATTGTGTCCATCTTGATGTAAAATTGACCACCGAGTACGTGTTATAAACTCGTGGCAAGTGTGGGACGCTTGGGTCATTAGTTGGTCATGCAAGTCAAGCATGTAAATTGCAAACCAATTTACTACAGTGGCAGGTGTCGGCTCATCACTTAAGGCTTCGAAGAATAAAGGTGAAGGAGATGGAAGCAAGGCCTTTAAGGATGCTTGTGATACAAACAAGGTACATAGAGGTTGCAAATTATTTTTCATGCTTTTGAAGGACCAAAATCTCCTCAGTGGGGAGGATTGATCCAGGTGGCTCTAGAGACACACACAGGACAAAGAGGGCTCATGAAATCTAGAAAATGTTAGAAAATTATATATTACGGAGCAATGGAACACACAAAATATTGCAGAAATATAAACATAGAAAACGCACAAAACAAGAGAGACACAGATATACGTGGTTCACCCAGTTTGGGCTACGTCCACCCCGAACAGCCAGTCCTTCCTTTCTATTATCCAGCAAAATGAAGAGATACAACCTACAGCAAAACCGCTGTAATATCCTTTGTTTTCTCTCACAGTCTCACCTCTATGTTTCTCGCTCACCGAATACACATCTACATCACAGCCTCAAATACAATGCCCTCATATAAAGAGAGGGGTTGCCTTCTAGGGAAAAAAACCCTAAACTAAACATAAGTTCTACCGTCAGATCATCCGCCTAATGAACGGCCCAGATTGACTAGAAATTACTATACTTTTACAAGGCAATTTTACAGCTGTTTTTAGCTTCGGGGGCGCTGCCCCTGAAACCCCCCGCCAGGGGGGGGCTCCATAAAGTCGCTGCCCCCCCCCCCTGGACCCCCCACGACAGCGATCATTTTACAAGCGGCGTTGCCGCCCCATTTTGAACTGGGGTCCAAAATGCCGGTACTATAGAAGATAATTAGGCTCCACACCCAACAGAAAATAAAAGTGATCAGAATGATTTCAGACTAGGAACAAAGTGTAGAGCTTGTCATCTTGATTGCAGTGATGTGAACGGTTCGTCAAACCGAGTCCGTATGCGAAAGTTAGAAGTAGTCAAATTTTGGTTGACTTTTAATGATTGGAAAGGCTTAAGGAGGCCACAATTTGGACAGAACTCGACCATTAGATTCTGACCAACCTGGGCTAGATTCTAGGTGAATTTGTGGCTCGATTAATTTGCGTCCTTCGGTCCTTTTTAAATTTTTCGAAATGACTATGTTTGTTATAAATTAAAAAAAAAATTTATATAATTTAGAAATATATTAATGGGCAGGCGGCCATGACCCTGTCGCCCCCAGAACCACTCAACTAAAAAAGATGTACGTGGGGTGGGTGGCGATGACCCCGTCACCCCAGAACCACATAACGGTCCATGTAATAATAGTGGGGGGCACGGGCTGTCAACCCTGCTGCCCCTCCACATCACTCAAAACAACGACGCCAAGCGGCAAGTAAGGGGAGTAGGCCACTAAGACTAGCGGACCGGCCCCCAAATAAAACGATGCAGTTAATATGTGCTAAAAAGGGGAGGGGCAGGATTTGATCCCCCGACCCCTCCTCAACGACTTGCTATATTTACCATTGCGCCACAACCACCTTCTTGGTGGATCCACCCTCCAAACCTTAAATGAACTTTCATTTGCATTGTGTGGGGAGATGGAGGAGGCTAGGAGCATGTATGCAAATCGATGCAGGTGGAACCATGATTGCTGTAGAAATAGGGAGCAGAACCATGATCCTTGAAATTTTCCTGAGGAGGTAATTTTTCTCCATGTCAGAATATAGCCAAATTTATAGTCATTTTCATGGTTTTTTGCATGGATCGCAATGGAGAGGTCAGATTCACCTTTTGAGTTGCAGATTTCCAGTCCACTCATGGAGCAGAATCTTTGAGGAATCTAGGGGGAATCAAAATGATTCCTTGAGCCCCAAATTCTCAATTTCTCAGAATTAAAAAATTTGACAGTCGATTTTGCACTATTCGACGCCACAAATCTGATGGTGCATTTATATTTTTCATTTTCTCATTCTATTATTCAGCCACTTTTATAAGTGGAATGTAGGTGTTAGTAGTTATGTGCAGGTAGCCATCTCCATGCGATTGATGCCGTGAGATCGATGGCACAAACAACATCAACAGTTTGACATTTGCTTCTTCAGATGGCCCCTGGTTGTGAGGTATATGTAGCGTGTTCATGTACTTCTTTTTCTATGCATTATGCTACATAGATCCCTGTTTGATGTTGATGAGGGATCTTGTTTATTACTTGTTTTCATGATTCCTGCTTGATGTGACGCAGAATCATCTATGTGATGTACTTGTTGTCATGGTTCGTCATGTTATGTTTTGAGATCCCTTTGTTGTATGTTGATGGGATACTCATATTGTTGTCATGTATGTTTGCATTGAGATCCCTTTTATGCCATGTTGGTGGGATGCTCATCATGCATGAGTTTATGTCATACTGATAGGAGTCCTTTTGATTGAGATTTCCTGTAGTGGGACACCTCTTGGTGCCACTCCTACGTGAGGGAATTTTCCTTGTATGATAGCGACACCATCTCTATGTACATCATCACTATTGACACCACTTAATGTAGCGGCCTACACTATCTTGACACCAGGGCCTAGAGACTTAGTCCCTCCTGGACGAACTCCATTATCAACGGCTTATGTTTTTATGTTGCTAATCATTGTCATGTTCCTATTCTTTACAACATGCAAAAGAATTCATTAGTGTTCTTTTAAAAATGAAATTTAACACATCAAGAAAGTAAAAGGTCTTGGAAGGGTCCTTCGTCACACTCAGACTTGGATCACCTCCCCGCAAACAACATAAATAATGATAGACAATTTAATTTCTTAAATTGTTGTTCGTTATATTATCAATTGGGAGTTCATAAACTGATGAGGTGCTAGCAAAATATAGGCAGAAATAAGCTTAATTGGTTTGAAATCAAAAGGAGCTATAAAAATATACTTAAAAAACACTTCTTAGGAACTCTATTAAACATGGATTCACGACTTCCGTTCCCATAAATGAGGGAATTAATAATAAACTTAAACTTTTATTTCATTTATCAACATCTTAGATGTGTCTATTAGGCTCAATGGTTCATGTAGCAACAAACACATTCAACACATGAATGGAATAAATACGCAGAATTTTTAGGTCGGAGCCTTATGTCCTTTAAGCCACCTGTTAGGTCCCTGGGTTAATGCTCCTCATGAAAAGGCCCTAAAAATATCACCACACAAGCACACAAAAATATGGAAATGGAAAGAATAAGACTATTGGATTTGTGAAAGGAATAAATAAAACAAGAATTAAAAATTATAGGAACATAGACTCCAAATATTTAAATATGATATAACTATGCAAGAAATAGATTAAATCACATCTACAAAACTACCTAAGTCTGCAAATGCGTTCGAGGACACAGGACCCTTCATGGATTGAAGCACTATAGAAATACAAATTTAATTCACAAAATAATCAACAAAGAGAAATTGTCATTAACCAGAAATTACAGATTACAAGTTCAAATAATCATCCAGAATGTTTCTTCTATATAAAATCATTACTATCCTCCCCTCTAATAACTCTTGAACCTAGTTTTTGCTCAGGAATTTATCCATAAAAGATGGGGGGTGGGGGGGTGAGTTGAAATTGCTTTCCCCAAAAATGGTGTATCAAAATCATAATATATTTGACAAAAGATTGATGTATTGGTATCCTTAATTGTATATGTGATCAAAAAAGAATGATTTGACATGGATTTATCTTGAAATAACTTTATATGATTCATCATGTTATATTTTATCTAGAAATAGCCCGATCTAATGCGTTTTTTGTATTTGGTGTTTAGTTTGGCGTAGCTAGACAATGGATGCAATTGGAAATTTCCCTCTAAAAGAGCCATGCATATCTCTCAATCCGTGCACTTTTTGGAGGAAATTATAGTGAGTAATTTTAATGGGGATATTCTAAACGAAATCCATGTTTTAGTTTTTCTAGATTCTTCTCTATTTTCCCAGAAAATGCACCCAAATTCGATGAATCCAATCTTCCTGGAATGAGTTGTGCTAACTATTAATATTTGCTAGAGGCTTCTAGAATCAACTTGGGTGAAATGTGAATGATATGGAATTATATTTACGATACTAGGAATAAATACCATGACATCATTTTCATTGATTTAGTGGATAAATATATCAACTAACAATCCAACATCGAACATCAACTATAGGACGTTCCAGTAACTGAAAACATGTACAAAATTATGTAACTACCAGAATAGTGTTTCTACTAGAATGGCATGTCTACCAGAATGATATGCATATCGGTGTTGTGTCCTAACTTTGGGTAACTTGACTTATTTCAGTTGGATCTACATTGCATGTGCACTTCGAGTAACTTAGTAGCTTTCAACTGGATCGAAATAACATGTGAAATTCTGGTAACTCAACCATTCTGCATTCCCAATAGTTGGATCTTGTGTTTATGGTAATTAATAACATTGGAGGCTACATAGAAACAATGGGAACCAAGATAGGAAAACCATAATCAATAATAAATTAAGCATTACCCTCTTTAATTTGTTAAAAATAAAGGAAAATGATAATAATTGAATACTTCAACATTCATGGATTTATTATGACACATTCATGGAGAAACCATATAAGAAAGGAAATGGATATGTAATAAATGGTCAAATAACTATGATAAAATAATTGAAAATGGGTGCTTGGAATGGTAATAAAGGTGACAATTTTGTGACTCATCGATCTCCAAATCTACAACTTTTATTTTGAAACCTCGGTGGCCTCACCATTTTTTTTGTCACTTTCCCTTTTTCTAGTGTATCCACTTCCATTGGGGCTTCTGGGAGGTTGTTCTACACCTTCTCCACTTCCTTCCTTAGATTTGCTTCACTCTACTCCACTTGTTCTTTTTCCTATAATAATTTCATATTTATGTGTGCAACATGTCCTGTGATGTTAACAATTGTGACAACTCTGCTATTGTTGTCACTGCATGGAACTATAGTTCCCATGTCACACTTAATTTTAATTGGTGTAAACTATCCTATGATAACTGTGATATGATCATTTGTGCATGACTTAAATCTTTTACGCATTGTTTCATGTCTTCACTTTGAAATCCTATTGCCCTTAGCAATATTTGTAGTGTGTGACACTTTCCTGATGCGATCGATGGTTGAGACCACATATGTCTCAGTTCTATGATTTTAGGCACGCTTTTCACCTTTGTTTGGTCTATCCCTACTGGCTGCGCCATGAACAATATACTTAAATCTTAATGATTTCCACAATTGTTCTAACTTTTCTTGTGTGTTTACTTGTATTAGCTACTATTGGTGCACACTTCTTTCCAGTACTTCTTTTTCTTTTCCCTTCACTTGGTTTCCAATTTTCTCCAAGTCATCACCAGATAATGAATGCACTTGGGTGACCCTAGCTTGGTCTCTTTTCTCTTTGGAAGTGCATGGGAGGTTTATTTTTCTTTTGTTTGTGTCTACTTCCTCTTCTCTCCTACCCATGCCATGTCTTCTTCTTTGGAGCCCCCTATGTTGTTCCCCTGTTTAGTTTGCTACACAGACTCATGAACTTAATGCTCCCTGCTACTTTCTATACTTTGCACCTCCTCTATATCCTTTACTAGGACCTTCCATTTTATGTCCCACTCATTGATAATGTTATTGAATTCGTGTTATGTCAACCTCTAGTGGATTTAAAACCATTGTTTTGTTGGATTCCTTATTGGTTGTATGTACATGAAATGTGGGGTTACCTTAAAGTGTGCAATCCCCTTGTATGCTTCGACAAATAAGGTGGTTTACACAATATGCACTTTATCATCTACCTAACCCCTACTTATACACATAAAAGTGACATTATTATCCTGCTACCTATTTTTATTCACGATATGCCATAATCTCGCATGATGAGGAAATAAGAAATGTCTATGCACCATTTCTAGGAACTACATCTCTTTCGGTTCCCCCCATGCGATGGCGGAACTCTACATTTTTATCTTGCACTTCATAACAATAAATTAAAAAGTGGTTAAGTAAATACGTATCCCTATTCATTTGTTCTCCTTTTGTGCACCTTGCTACGGCTGATATGACTTGTGTTGGTACTTCATCCTTGCAACATTTTCTCAAGAGCTTGTAGGCCATGACCTGTGATGTGAAATTGAATCCCTTCTGGTTGATACTAGGGATATCAAACCCATGCATACCTCTATGTGTGCCATAATTTTCTTTAACCTCCTATGCCAGAGCTTTTTCCATGCTCTTATCTTGAAAAAAATGGCTTTGGGTCCTCTCCTACCATCTACAATCCTATAATTCAGGTAATAAGGCTAGTGTTGATGGACACCAACTGGTCCAACCAGAGGAAGCCTCTGTGGACACAACTCGATAGGTACTTGAAACATATGTTAATTTTAACATTGTGACTAAAGTGTGGAATTTATAACAGATTGAGGATACTCGATTTCTTCAGACTGTGCGCCCACTCCTATGACTCTACTATAATGACCAAATCATCAGGACATGTGACAATTTTGAGATACTTGTGCGGTGGAAGCTCAGGGAATTCCTTGGTTTCCATGATTCCATGGTTTAAATAATTAAAATTCTCTACAGTGCTGAACATACCCCCCTCTTTAACGACTGATGGTGTTGGTGTCCAAGTGTGAATGTTGTGATTCAACCCTTTACCACATTAATATGTCAATCCGGGTGCATACACTTTTCAAGGTAAGATGCAAGGTATATGCAGGAGCAAGGTTATAATCTTACATTGATCAAGAGTTCGTGACTAAGAAATTAAAGCATCGTTGTAATAGTAATGGAAATTAAATTGCAGAAAGAAAAACATTCACAATAATCTATGGAAATCTGTAACAACATTAAAGAAAATACAACCAGTAAAAAAATACATAAAAAGACACATGCACAACACCTGATCAGAAGAGTGGGCCCAACTCCCTGGTCAGGGCTGTGCTTAACTCACATATTGAGAAAAATACCAGAAGGCTGGAAATTTCATTAACAAGAGTTCCACTGTTACACGACTCAATTATTACATCAGCTAGTTCCCCCTTTCTCTCTGAATTGTGTCTTTTAAATATACAAACATCCGAAGAAAACTAACAAAAAACTGATCTCAATATTTAAGATGAGATCCTAGATATCTGTCCATCATGATTAAGCTGGAATAAGTCGAATTTGGTTATTACAATTGGGCAATTCTAGAAAAAGGCCACAACAACAAATCTGCAAATATTTTCTTCAAAGAACCTTGATTTTCTCCCAATAAAAACTAAATTTCTGAAAACTACTCAGTGGAAAGCTTATTTGGTCTGTTCTGAACAAAACCCATGTCTTGGATTTTCTAGATTCACTTTCATTTTCCCAAAACATCCAACACAAAGCTGTCACTTCTTATGCCAGCGAATTCCTGAGTTGGAATATGTAATTATTTGTTGAAGACCAAATTTGCAATCTGGAAGAGATCTTGGAGACTAAAATCATGGGTGAGGTTATAACGAATGAATAAACCAAAATCATGCATAATAATCATTAATTATTAAAAATAAATGAGATCGGATATTATTTATCCACCAGATCATAAATGATTACGAAATGGAATTATATAATAAATTATGGTAAATAATGTGATAAAAGAATAGTGGAAATAGATGAAATGAATGTTAAGAAGTGGTAATAATAATGAAAAGTTAAGAGCCCAACATTCCCCCAAACTGAATATGTTGCATGCCTACATACAACCCAATGCCTCTGTATAAAGTAGGGGGAATAATGGTTTGAAAAATATCAATGAATAATGCTCAATGGTTTTTTTTTGAGACATTCTCCTAAACTTTTAATAAATCAAACACTCATGTTATCTCACCTCAATTGTTACTTTCAACAAAATAACGTGGAATGAAATCTATGGATTAACATTTGTTGAAGCTAATGTTGGTTGAGCTTTTGTAAGTGATGCAGAAGGTGGAAGCCATGCAAGCTCAAAGAAAGTAATAAAAAAGTGTAGCAGGATTTCCTTCCCCCAAACTGATTAGTTTCCCTGTCATCAAGATTTCTATAGCACATCTCATGAGTATCCTCAATCAGTAATTCATCAAGATTCAAAATCATAATTAGGCCTCTTTATCATTCCCCAAAATATAGTAGTGTTGTTAAGCTAGGATTAAATAGAGATTGATTGGGTAAAGCAATTATTTTTGGTTAAAGATATGAAACTTGTAGAATAAAGGAATGATAGATTAGATGATACAAAATTTCAAATATCAAATATCCTAAAAGTTTCATCCCTAATATGTAAAGTAAATATTTATAACTCAATAATAGATATAAACTGTAACCACCATTATCTAAGAACTGATTAAATATTACCACATGAACCATGAGTTCTAGCAAATCTTATATATGCAACAGTGGCTTTATTGGTAATTAGTTTTGATAAAAAAAGGTAACCAAGTAGATCATAGTATTGAATTAACTTCTATACCATAGGCATTGCCACTGCTGCCAGCAGGCGTCCATAGCCCCGATAGGGATGCCTTTTTAACCCATTGAGATGCCAGTGCCCCATCTATTAGAAATAAGTACATAGTTATCTACTGAAGATCATTGTTCTGGCTTGGTAACTAGTTAATAACAATGCCATTCACGGGAACTAACAAAAGTGAACAAGTCGGCTCGTGATGAGACCTCTTGTCCTTCAGTTTTATGACCGAAGGCCATTACCTCGGCTTGGTGACTAGTAGTGGTAATGTCACTCTATTAGGACCTATGATCATGGTAGGTCGGCTCGTGATGAGACCTCCTATCCTCCAATTGACTATTTATGTTTAAAATTTAACTATGGTTATTGTTAATCAACAAAAGATCACTTAATAGATGGGGTGGCAAGCCAACTCCTTAAGAGCTAGGGATGGCGTAAAACATTTTGTAGTAACTATTTTCAACTCAGGTAATTTTGCTTCTCAAATACTAATAACCTTCAAATGACTGTTGATAAATATATTTTGCTTTGTTAAGATTGGGGTTTGAGAAATAATTCATTAGATAGTGATGGAAAGATTTAAGTACAATTTTGTGGTCATCATCATAAATTTTACAAGATCAGGGACTTGACAAATTAGGAAAGTTGAAAGTTTCCATGATGAAATCATATTTTCATAATTATTCCTTAAAAAATAAAATTATGTTTATAGATAAACAAAGATAAATTGACTACCCAATCATTATGTCAGAGAGGACCTAGACAATTAAATGTATTTCCCCATTCACCAAGTTAATGTCGTCATGCATGATTCAAGTTCCAATGTGTGTGGATAAGTGGGGGTTACAGATTGTTATGGATTATGGTGGTAATAATCGTGAGATGTATGAGTTGACGTGAAATTTTAATAACAATGATGACATGACATCATTGATATTAAATACAATACATTTTCTATCAAATGCAACACCTCCCCCCAACTAAGATATGATCGTCCTCAGTCATAATTGAAACATCAATCAAATACACGGAGTTGATTAGGGACGTACCTGAAGACTTACCTTGGTGGAGTATCAACATGGGTGGAGTAACAACACTGGGTACTTAGAAAAAATTTCACCACGGAGTAACAGCACCGGGTACTTAGAAAAAATTTCACCACGGAGTAACAACACCAGAGGAGTAACAACACCGAAGGAGAAATAACACCGAAGAAATAACAACACCGGGTACTTAAGAAAAAATTCGGGAGTAACAACATCAGTAGAGTAACAACAACGGCGGAGTAACGACATCGGTGGAGTAAGAACACTAGCTGAGTAACAGCACTGGCGGAGTAACAATAGTCGCAGAGTAACAACACTGGCTGAGTAATAGCATTGACAAAGTAACAACACTGGCGGAGTAACAACACCGACGGAGTAACACTAGTGATGGAGCAACAACATTGACGGAGTAACAGCATTGGCTGAGTAACAACACTGGTGGAGTAACATGTTGGAAATAATACTGAGAGGGGGGTGAATCAGTATTATCAAGTTCTTTTAATAAATCTTCCTTATTTATACTTTGAATTATTTTTGCATGTCAGTACCATAAAATAATGAGCATGAACAAAGAAAATAGATAGTCACACCAAAGAACACCAGATGTAAGGTGGAAACCCAATGTGGGTGAAAACCACCTGCTGCAATATGTCTCTATCTTCTTTCAAATTAGAAACTCCTTTTACAATGGTTTTGTACTGGTGCAGTCCTTTACCAGTACGCAGGCTGCAACCTGCAGAGAGCTACAACTCTCTCTCGTTTTCCAGTCTCTCCTGGAAGGTAGCTACAACCCCCCCTACTTCTTTTCTTTCAAGGACCACTTTTCATAAATTTTCAAACTGGATCCATAAACATCAAGAGATCATCAAGTACAAGTAAATCACCCAGTCAACTGCAGTAACCAGATCAACAATAACAGTAAACTAAACCCAGAACACCTTATCAACAGAAAAATTCAGCCAACAAAAGGTCTTAAGACAAATCCGCAGTTTTTCTTTATCTGGCCTGCGTGGCTCCGCACTTCACCTTCTGCTCCCCTGCGTATACCTGCAGAGAGCCTTCTGCTGCACCGCGTACCCACGCACTGTTTCTTCAATCACGCCGCGTACTGTTACTGTAGGTATGCACCCACAAATGCTATCGCGCCGCGTACTGCTACTGTAGCCACGCACCCACAGATGCTATCGCGCTGCATACCTACGCACCTGCGGCTTCTGAAGCGCCGCGTACTTTCACTGTTCCTATGCACCTGAACCTCCGTCGCACTGCGTACCCACGCACCACGCCTTCTTCTGCTCTACATACCCACGCACTGCTCCTTCTTCTGCTCTGCGTACCCACACACTTGCATCGTTAATCACCTGCGTACCTATGATTAGGGCCGAATTGGCGGTCCCCCAGTGTGCCACAGATAGTCAGATGCTCAGATCTGATCATGCGCTCGAGAGATCACCCTTCATAGATTCGCTTTCAACTTCACTTTTATATAGATCAAGCTTTTAAAACAATAACCCAATATTTCAGATCTTAAGATATTCAATTTGAAAAAGATGCCTTAGCCAAGTGATCTCCTTCCCTATTTATAGTCAAGCCCTTATTCACACCATGGGGCAAAACCATCAATAACCAATACAAGGGATCCAAACCAGGGCTAAAATAGATCCTATACCACGGGCCAAAACCATAGAATCAAGAACGGCGGGCTAAATACCACGGGCCAAACATAGGAAACCCCACGTGAACGCGCTTCTCTGCCTTGAAGTAAGTGAACTGGGGGTACGCACCTTCTGAACGGGTGACCTGCGTGTGTGGCCGCAGTCCCTTCACGGCGTACCTGCGGGTACGCACCTTTTGAACTATTCTCCTGTGTACCTCTTAATTTCCAACATTTTGAGAGCCTGATCAGAGCATTGCCACTTGAGGGTGTTGCCATCAAGTACAACATCTATATCATAGAGCCATACCAGAATCATAGTGCCAACAATCTCCCCCTTTGGACTTGATGGCAACCTCAAGATCCTCAACGTCATTCTCCCCCTTTGACATCAAGGGCAAAGGGTTATGCTCCCCCTAAGAACATGCTCCCCCTGACTATAAACCAGATCTGCAAATAAGAACCATAAGCCACCAAAACACCATAAATGACCATGAAAGAGATAGAGACATATTGCAGCAATATTCAGACCAGCATCCATGATCTCCTTCTGTACGTCCTCCATAATGCCAACAATGCATTATATGCTCCCCCTGAACCTGTGCCATTCGATCTTCAACCAATCCGCAACCTAGCACATGTACGCATATGCCCCAGATGAGCCTTGCGTACAACCAACCATCAGAAGAGATTTAACAAGATGATGCATCAACAACCCCCAACTTTTTCCTGAGGTATTCAAAGGTCTCCCCAGTCAATGGTTTGGTGAGTATATCAGCAACTTGTTCCTTAGAAGGAACATACTCCAACTTGACCTTTTGTTCAAGTACTTGTTCCCGGAGAAAATGATACTTGATCGGTATGTGCTTGGTCTTTGAATGCATGACTGGGTTCTTTGAAATGCTGATTGCACTTGTGTTATCACATAAGATGGAGATAGGTGGTGTACAAGTGATTTGAAAGTCCTGCAAGGTCTGCATCATCCAAAGGAGTTGAGTGCAGCAAGATGCAGCAGCAACATATTCTGCTCCAGCTGTAAACAAGGCAATCGAACTCTGTTTCTTGCTGAACCAAGATACTAATATGGAACCCATAAATAACGCACCACCACTTGTGCTCTTCCTGTCATCCACGCTTCCTGCCCAATCTGCATCTGTATAAGCATGAAGTGTGAGATCTGTATCTCTAGGATACCATAAGCCATAATTTTGAGTCCCTTGAAGATATTTAAAGATTCTCTTCACTGCCTGAAGATGAGTTTCCTTCGGATTTGCTTGAAATCTTCCAACTATTCCCACTGCATGCATGATGTCTGGTCGGGTACCTGTCAAATAAAGGAGACTTCCAATCATAGATCTGTAGGTTGGTTGATGCACTGCTGCTGATTCATCATTTTCACTGAGGCTACATCGTGTGACCATGGGTGTACACTCTGGTTTTGCATCTTCCATGCCATATTTCTTCAAAATCTGCTTGAGATACTTGGTTTGAGACAAAAGGATCCCTCCTTCTTTTTGTTGGATTTGCAAACCAAGAAAATATGTCAGTTCTCCTAGCAAGGACATTTCGAATTCTTTCTGCATCACCAAGGCAAAGCTTTGACTCATAGCTTCTTCATTGCTGCCAAAGATAATGTCATATACATACACAACAAGTATTAGCAATTTGTCATTTTCAACTTTTATATAAAGATTGCTGTCTGTTGATCCTTTTGAAAAACCTTGTTGATGAAGATATTTGTCCAAATGATAGTACCAAGCCCTTGGAGCTTGTTTGAGACCATAGAGAACCTTTTTCAATCTACATACAAGATTTGGATCATTTCCAAGAATGAAACCATCTGGCTGCTCAATGTATACTTCTTCTTCCAAGTCTCCATTCAGAAAGGCTGATTTCACGTCCATTTGAAATACTTTGAAGTTTTGAAAGCTTGAGAGAGCAAGGAACATTCGGATGGCCTCAAGTCTTGCAACAGGAGCAAAGGTTTCTTCAAAATCTATAGCTTCGTGCTGCGCATACCCTTTACAAACAAGTCTGGCCTTGTTTCTAATTACTTCTCCATTTTCATTCAATTTATTTTTGAATACCCATTTTGTCCCTATAACATTCTTATCCATTGGTCTAGGAACCAGCTCCCAAGTGTTTTTCTTTTCCATCTGCTCAAGTTCTTCATCCATTGCTTTCACCCAACATTCATCATTGCATGCCTCTTTCACATTTTGTGGTTCAGTGGAAGAGAGTAATGCCAAATAGCTTGAAGCTTCTGCAACTGTTCTTCTTGTTTGTACACTTGCTTCTTTCTGCCCCAAAATCTGAGATTCTGGATGATTCTTCTGAAAATATCTGGATGGAGTCTTCTCTTCTATCCTTATATGCTCCTCTGGTTCTTCTTGAGGTTCTTCTTCTTCATCATTCTGTCTTTGAGGGTAGTCTTCATCTTCTTCGATATCTTCATGATTTACTTGCCTAGGAATGTATCCCTTCTCATCAACCACTACATCAATGTTGTCAACAATTCTTCCAAGTCTTTTATTGTAGCACTTGTATGCTTTGCTGTGTGGAGAATAACCAAGAAGAATGCCTTCATCTGCTCTAGGTTCAAGTTTGCCAAGTTGCTCATCAATATTCTTAATATAGCATTTGCTCCCAAAGATTTTGAAGTGCTTTACCGAAGGAGTCTCACCATACCAGAGCTCATGAGGAGTTTGAGTGTTGTTCACCCAGACATTTGTTTTGTTGAGAATAACAACTGCAGCATATGCAGCTTCACCCCAGAAAGTTGCGGGAGTTCCAGACTCATCAAGCATAGCACAAGCCATTTGTTGGACTGTTCTGTTCATTCTTTCCACTACTCCATTTTGCTGAGGAGTTCTAGCTGTAGAGAATTCTCTTCTTATCCCATGTTCTTCACAGAAATCGAAAAATTCATTTGAGGTAAACTCCCCACCTCTGTCGGATCTGAGGCACTTAATTTTGTATCCTGATTCATTTTCAACCAAGGCTTTAAAGGATTTGAATTTTTCGAATGCTTCATCTTTGTGCTTCATAAGTCCTAACCAGACAAACCTGGAGAAATCGTCAATGAATAATATCAAGTATTCTTCTCCTCGAGGTTTCCTTTTCCTGAATGGTCCACATACATCTATATGTACAAGCTCAAGAGGCATGCTAGCTGATCCTTCCTTCTCTGGAAAGTTAGTTCTGGTTTGCTTTCCAAACTGACATGATTTTCATATGGTGTTGTCTGGAATTTTGATATCTAGAAGACCGCGAACTTCCTGATATTTGCATGCTTTCCTTATTTGTGAAAAGCTTAGATGCCCCAACCTCTGGTGCCATAACCAGTGTTCATCATCCTTTCTTAGATAGCATTGTTGTTGTCCTTCTTCAAATATGTATAGATTATTTGGAGTTCTTTTACCTTTGATCACCGTTTTACCTGTATCAAGATCACGAACAAGACATCCATTTGTTCTAAATATCACCTCGGTTCCTTGATCACACATCTGGCTGACACTTAGAAGATTATGTTTCAATCCATCAACATACAAAACATTTCCAGCTTTGACCTTTTCTTTTAACTGAGCAGTGCCTTTTCCTTTTATAACTGCAGGAGTATCATTTCCAAAAGAAACTTTCTTTCCCTTTTCTAGAGCAGAATATGATTCAAGTTTTTCTTTATCACCTGTCATATGCTTCGAACATCCACTGTCAATGTACCATAGATTTTCCTGTCCCTCTGCATAAAATGCTATCCCACATCTTTTTGTTTGTGGTTCCTTTATTCTGCATGTTTTGGTGCTTGAGGCTTGTTCCTTTGTCTGCTGAAACCTGCTCCTGCATTCAGAATCTTCATGACCAAAATTATTGCAAATAGAACATTCAACTTCATTTTCAAGAACCAAAAATTTGTTATAGGTCCTTTTTGTAATCCCAGTCATACTTCTTTGTTTTTGAGCTTCTCTAGTCATGATCGTTTTATATGCAACACATTGAGCTTCTTTGTGACCAAAGTTATGGCAAGAGAAGCATTGTCCATTGAAGAAACTTCTGCGGTTATCAAATCTTCCGGCCAAACGATTGTAATTTCTATTGTCATTCATTCTTGAAGCAATTTGAGAGGATTTTACCTGTGGCTGGTTGTAGCTTTTGTTCATCCTTAAGACGGATTACCCCTAGTTTGCCTGATAGTCTTTGTTTGTAATTGGTCCCTGCTTTACCTGGTGATCTCCATTGTGCTTTTGCTCATTCCTTATTGCTGCATCAAGATAACTCTTTGAGGTGGATGCTTGAGAAGTTTCTCCATTATACCCCAGACCTGTCTTGTTTAGTGGAGAACGCTGTACATTGATGATCTCATCCAGAGTTTCAGATCCTTAGACAAACTTAAGATTAATAGCCTTTGTTTTCTCAATCTCTTTTCTAAGACCAACAATTTCACCTTCTAACTTTTCAAGATATTTTTCTTTTTCATCAATCTGAAATTGTAGAGTATCAATGATCATATTCTTTTCTTCTATACATGTCTTGAGTCTAGAAATTTCTTCATGAAATCTATCCACATCTATAGCATCCATGTAATCATCATCTTCAAATGCCATTAAAAGTTTATAGTCATTACCTCGTTCATCTTCATCACTATTTGATAGACCATCGCTATCTTCATGAGTGTAGTAGCTTTTCTTATTTGCATTCTGTTTCTTGCTCCATCTAGCAGGTTCCTTTCCTTTGTCAATCTTATCCTTATGAGGACATTTCGCAGCATAATGACCTACTCTTCCACAAGCAAAACATTTAAAAGGTAACTTACCTCTGAACCTTCCAGTACCCCGTTGAAGATTTCTGACAAAATTTGATTCTTCTTCTTCTTCTTCTGGCACGTGACTTGCTTCATAGTAGTCTCCTTTGCCTGAAGCCTTGAAAGCAGCTTCTCTCCTGTCTGATGGACCTCCCTTTCTCATTTCATAAGCAGTTATAATTCCGTGTAGCTGAGACATAGTAAGAATTCGTAGATTTTCCTTTTCTTCTATTGCAGATACTTTAGATTCAAACTTGGGGGACAATGATCTTAAAACTTTTTCAACCACAATAGCCTCTTTTATTTCTTCACCTAAGTTTTTCATGCAATTAACAATCTCGTCTACCCGAAGAAAATAGTTAGCCACACTTTCATCATTATACATTCTGAGATTCTCATACTGAATCCTGAGGGTTTGAAGTTTAGCACGCTTTACCTATTCATCTCCTTCGTAACTCAAGACAATCTTGTCCCATATTTCCTTTGCGGATTTATATTGCATAACCTTTACGAATTCGGTTTGAGATAAGCATCCTAGCAGAGTATTGACTGCTTTAGCATTTGTTTCATATTTCTTCTTCTCGGCCGAATCTGTAGGAGTAGCTGAAGGAAAAGTGTAGCCTGTATCTATGAGATCCCAAACTTCTGTACCAAGAGATTGAAGATAGGCAGTAACTCTTACCTTCCAATAATTGAAGTTTGTCCCATCAAAGATTGGTGGCCTGATTGATGCTTCCCTCTCGTAGTTGCTCATGATGAATGATATTCCTTCAAGCGATCAAGATTCTCTGAAGGACCTGCTCTGATACCAATTGTTGGAAATAATACTGAGAGGGGGGGTGAACCAGTATTATCAAGTTCTTTTAATAAATCTTCCTTATTTATACTTTGAATTATTTTTGCAGGTCAGTACCATAAAATAATGAGCATGACCAAAGAAAATAGATAGTCACACCAAAGAACACCAGATGTAAGGTGGAAACCCAATGTGGGTGAAAACCACCTGCTGCAATATGTCTCTGTCTTCTTTCAAATTAGAAACTCCTTTTACAATGGTTTTGTACTGGTGCAGTCCTTTACCAGTACGCAGGCTGCAACCTACAGAGAGCTACAACTCTCTCTCGTTTTCCAGTCTCTCCTGGAAGGGAGCTACAACCCCCCCTACTTCTTTTCTTTCAAGGACCACTTTTCATAAATTTTCAAACTAGATCCATAAACATCAAGAGATCATCAAGTACAAGTAAATCACCCAGTCAACTGCAGTAACCAGATCAACAATAACAGTAAACTAAACCCAGAACACCTTATCAACAGAAAAATTCAGCCAACAAAAGGTCTTAAGACAGATCCGCAGTTTTTCTTTATCTGGCCTGCGTGGCTCCGCACTTCACCTTCTGCTCCCCTGCATATACCCGCAGAGAGCCTTCTGCTGCACCGCGTACCCACGCACTGTTTCTTCAATCACGCTGCGTACTGTTACTGTAGGTACGCACCCATAGATGCTATCGCGCCGCGTACTGCTACTGTAGCCACGCACCCACAGATGCTATCGCACTACGTACCTACGCACCTGCGGCTTCTGAAGCACCGCATACTTTCACTGTGCCTACACACCTGAACCTCTGTCGCGCTGCATACCCACGCACTGCGCCTTCTTCTGCTCTGCGTACCCACACACTGCTCCTTCTTCTGCTCTGTGTACCCACGCACTTGCACCGTTAATCACCTGCGTACCTCTGATTAGGGCCGAATTGGCAGTCTCCCAGTGTGCCATAGATAGTCAGATGCTCAGATCTGATCATGTGCTCGAGAGATCACCCTTCATAGATTCGATTTCAACTTCACTTTTATATAGATCAAGCTTTTAAAACAATAACCCAATATTTCAGATCTTAAGATATTCAATTTGCAAAATATGCCTTAGCCAAGTGATCTCCTTCCCTATTTATAGTCAAGCCCTTATTCACACCATGGGGAAAAACCATCAATAACCAATACAAGGGATCCAAACCGGGGCTAAAATAGATCCTATACCACGGGCCAAAACCATAGAATCAAGAACGGCGGGCTAAATACCACGGGCCAAACATAGGAAACCCCACGTGAACGCGCTTCTCTGCCTTGAAGTAAGTGAACTGGGGGTACGCACCTTCTGAATGGGTGACTTGCATGTGTGGCCGCAGTCCATTCATGGCGTACCTGCAGGTACACACCTTTTGAACTATTCTCCTGCGTACCTCTTAGTTTCCAACATTTTGCGAGCCTGATCAGAGCATTGCCACTTGAGGGTGTTGCCATCAAGTACAACATCTGTATCATAGAGCCATACCAGAATCATAATGCCAACATAACAACACTAGCAAAGTAACAATAGTGACGAAGTAACAACACCGACGAAGTAACAACACTAGCGGAGCAACAACACTGACAGAGTAACAACACGAGCGAGTAACAACACTGGTGGAGTAACAACACCAGTGGAGTAACAACACTGGCAGAGTAACACCAGTGACGGAGTAACATGACTGATAGAGTAACAACATTGGCGGAGTAACAACACCAACGGAGTAACAACACTAGTGGAGTAACAACACCGATGGAGTAACAACGCTGATGGAGTAACAACACTGGCGGAGTAATATCACCGGCGGAGTAACAACATCGACGGAGTAACAGCACCAGCAGAGTAACAACACTAGCGGAGTAACAACACTGGTGGAGTAACAACACTAGTGGAGTAACAATAATTAGATTTGAGGAAACCATATACTGATAAGACTCGGGAACAACTAGATAGATATGGAGAGACATCATGAAACCTGAGAACTTCCTTTATTTATTTTGAGAACAAAAACAACATCAGAAAAGAAACAATTTCTTTTATTGAAAAACAATAAATAAATAAATAGCTCAAGTTGCAATGACTATGATTTTAATTGCAACAATGTTGTTCCTAAGAGAATATCAATTTGTTTCAAGAAACAACAATCTGTCAATGGTAAATGAATGGAAAAATGTTTTGGCGAAAATGACTTGGATCTTCAAATGGAAATCAATTCTCCATTTCTCGTGTTATAAATCCATTAGGTAATAAAAAAGTCTTCATGTTGTTGGTGAGAAATAACGGGAATAATCTTGTAACAAACTCTTATGATCAATTTCCATGGCACCTTGAAAGAATCAAAATTACATGATATTATATTTCTTAATAGATGCTTGGATGAAAATCTATTATTTCATTATTATTCCCTTCAAGAATCATTTGTGCAAAAAAAATCGACCTCCTTTATTCTCTTGGGACTTGAAAAAAATGAGCATCTACTTCCAATAAAACATGTAATCGTGGAAGAAGAGAGGTGACCGGGCTCTCTAAATCCAATAAATATGAAAAAAATAACAAGTAGTTACTCTATAAAACAAATTCATAGAAAGATAAACAAGGAAAATTTTATTTGTCACCTGCGGGAGAGCAGTGGTTGACCATACTAACCGGCAACGTTTTAATCATAAATCCTTTGTTTTTCATCCGATTTGAGTGATTCAAAAGCCAAATGAGAGCTACTTCAAAGATATATTACCAATAGAAATAGGTTTGGAAAATTCCATGGTATGATATGTCAAGTTTACTTAGAACAACCTGCATAACATAGTCATTTTCGATTTCCTAGCTTAGACCAACAGTGGATATTTTAAGCATAAATTTTCGTTTGATGATGGATTGAATCGATTCAAATTGGAGATTAAAGTAGATTCATGTAAATATATCCAATAAAAACAATTTTTTAAATCATGAAGAATTGATGGGTCAAATGTGTGAAGGAATAGTCGGAAAAACATAGTTTCAAAGGTGTTGATTTACGATAGATAGTCAGTATTTGGGTCATAACTTTTTTCATACGATATAGAAATTGAGTGATTCAAATTGCATTGTAAACTATATTAATAGGGTGATATACCATAGAAACAAGTTTCCAAAATCTAGTCATTTAGGCCTCCAAAATCTGATTGTCCCAACTCTGTTCCTAAGCTGCCTACTAGGCATACTGTCAATGTTTTAGTCATAACTCTTTCGTTTCAAATCCAAATTGAGTGATTCAAATTGGATTAGAAAGTATAAATAAAGGGATACTTAGGATAGAAACATGTTTTGAAAATATGCTCATTTTTTCCCTCAAAACATGATTGTACTGACTATGATTTCAGTGGTTTTATCAAGCCCACATGCCATAAGATATGATAATCAAGCAATTTTTTTTTCAAAATGATGATGAGTGTTTGTAGAAATATGATTTTCAATATAATACATCTACATACATAATTAAATTCAAATATTTACCACTAATATTGATATACTCAGCAAGTTGCAGCAAACACAACTCGTTCTACATATAACAAAAATTATTTATATACTTATTTATTCTATTTTCTACACTAACCTATTCTACCTTGAAAAATAAAGCATACTTATGTATAAGAGTACTTCCAATGGATCCATTTTAGAAATAAGGCCTCAAGTGTATACACACCCGAATTTGAGAAATGTTTGTCAATAAATACTAGGGTATGAGAGACCAACTTCCCTTGAAAATATGGTGTCAAAAATTGCTGAAGTATGGAGTGATGCTGCAAACAAGTAATGGAGTGAAACCAATATTCAGTATATCCTTTATTTTCTTGATTTTCCATAGTTGTCATATCATGAAGTTCTTGATTTTCTAAAACAAATTGTTGACACAGACTAGAAGAAACCTCATTTTCTTCTACAATTTTTGGACTTGAAACATTTCCAATCTCGATATAAGTTTTCTGCAATTGTGTATACTAGATAGATTGGGTGGGAAGGGTAGGTAGATTTTGCAATTCAACACTGTAAACATGTTGTACTAGTTTATTATGCTAAGGGTGTGGAATGAGTTGAGCAGGATATTGTGTAGGGCATGGAGGATTTTGATGATGTAGTTGATTAGGATGTGTGGATGATTTTGATACGCAAGCAAGGTGTTCTTGAAAATATTGAGATAGTCATGTAATCATAGGATGAACCATGCCAAACTTGTGGACAAGATTGATGGGGGTTATATTGAGATTGGCATGGCTTCCCTAACACATGAGTATTCCATAATAGATTATGCAACTAAGACAATGGAGAGGAAGTGTTTTGAAACATACATGTAGGCCAAGGTTTCCATGGTTGTGAAATTTTTTCCTTCTCCATCTCTTGGAAATGTTGTTTTCATCCCAGGTAAGAAAGAGAAACTATCCATGGGATGCTCCTTTTGGCATTGAGGAAAAATCACTTCTTCAAATTCTGCTTGATTTTTCTTAACTTTAAAAACATGCAATTATGAATTTAGAGAACTAATAAAATCAACTTTAAAATGTTCAAATAAATCATTGATTTCATCTCTTATATATCCTGTTCTTGTAACAAATTTGGAAAGGAAAGAAGAAAATTCTCTAGAATGCTTACCAGCCTTGGATATTTCTCTTGAATATCTTATGCATAAATCACAAACTTCATCATGTGATAGCTAAAAAACATCACATTTTCCTATCAGATTTAAGATTTCTAAAATTTCATCTTTGATTCCTTTAAGGATGAGTGTTTTTAAGATCTCTTTTCCCAAATGCTTATGCGTTGATTTTTGAAGGTTGGATTTAAATTGCTCCAAATATTCCTCCAAGCTTTCATCTTCCCCTTGTATCATACTAAAAATATTTTCATTGGCCTTGCAATAGTCTTGGTACTTCTCCAAGAATACATTCTTCATGTCCTCCCATGTTTTGATGCAATTCCCACCAAGGCTCATGAACCATCGGAGAGCTGCTCCTTTTAGAGTAAGAGGAAACACTTTCAACCTTTGATCATTAAGACAATAATCATATCCTCTACAAAGTACTTCAAACTCAAATAAGAATGTATCTGGGTCCTCATTATCCAAACCATGAAAATTTGGTAGAGAAGATAGAGGAATTATGTGCATTTGTGTCACTCCTCCTAGATCTCTGATAGGGAATTCAAAAGTAACAATGTGAGCCATTTCTTACCATAATAGAAGATGTTCTTCATGTGCTGCTTTGAGGTTCCTCCTTCAGATATTCCTGTCAATTTGTTAGTGGAATGGGTGGTGCTTACATCACCACTTGAGTGAAATGATAAGATTTCTTCAAATTTCTACCTTTTTCTTCCTAGTCAAAAAAACAATTTGAAAGGAAATCTAAAGCTCAAGACCTGGAGTAGGGTGTCAAAGGACCATTCCCTCCCCAGGACGAGAGATTAAGTAGAAAGGAAAACAACTAAAGAAAAAGAAACCTAGGGTTCAGGGCCTGGAGCAGGGTGTCAAAGGACCCTTCCCTCCCCAGGACAAGAAACCAAACAAGAAAAGAATGCACACAAGGAAATCTCAAGCTCGGGACCTGGAGCAGGGCGTCAAAGGACCATTCCCTCCCTAGGATGAGAGATTAGTTTTTCCAAAATCAAAACAAACAGAAATGCAGGAAAAATTTAAGCTCAGGACCTGGAGCAAGGTGTCAAAAGACCATTCCCTCCCCAGGATGAGAGATTGGGCCTAAAGATAAAAACAGGAAAAAAAACGAAAGAAAAACAATAAAACAAAGAAATGACTATGCTCGAGACCTGGAGTAGAGTGAGAAAACTCCTTCTCTCCCCAGGACGAGAGATTGACCCTCTGGTCGATATAGATTGTGTCTTGCACCTTGTTAGCCTTCCTCGACAATGACGCCAAAATGTTGGTGTCCAAGTGTGAATGTTGTGATTCAACCCTTTACCACATTAATATGTCAATCCAGGTGTGTACACTTTTCAAGGTAACACGCAAGGTATATGCAGGAGCAAGGTTACAATATTACATTGACCAAGGGTTCATGACTAAGAAATTAAAGCATCATTGTAATAGTAATGGAAATTAAATTGCAGAAAGAAAAGCATTCACAACAATATATGGAAATCTATAACAACAATAAAGAAAATACAACCAGTAAAAAAATATACATAAAAAGGACACACGCACAACACCTGATCAGAAGTGGGCTCAAATCCTTGGTTAGGGTTGCGCTTAACTCACATATTGACAAAAATATCAGAAGGCTAGAAATTTCATTAACAAGAGTTCCACTGTTACAAGACTCAATTCTTACATCAGCTAGCTCCGCCTTTCTCTCTAAATTGTGTCATTTAAATATACAAACATCCAAAGGAAACTTACAACAAACTGATCTCAATATTCAAGATGAGATCTGAGAGATATGTCCGTCATGATTCAGCTGGAACAAGTCGAATTTGGTTATTACAATTGGGCAATTCTAGAAAACGGCCGCAACAACAAATCTGCAAATATGTTCTTCGAAGAACCTTGCTTCTCTCCCAATACAAACCGAATTTCTGAAAACTTCACATTGGGAAACTGATTTGGTCTGTTCTAAACAAAATCCATGTATCACATTTTCCATATTTGATTTCATTTGCCCAAAACATCCAACGCAAAGTTGTCACTTCTTATGCCTGCGAATTCTTGAGTTGGAATATCTAATTATCTGTTGAAGACCAAATCTGCAATCTGGAAAAGATCTTGGAGGCTAACATCATGAGTGAGGTTATAACAAATGAATAAACCAAAATCATGCATAATAATCATTAATTATTAAAAATAAATGAGATCAGATATTATTTATCCAACAGAGCATAAATGATTATGAAATGGAGTTATATAATAAATTATGGTGAATAATGAGATAAAAGAATAGTGGAAATAGATGAAATGAATGTTAAAGAGTGGTAATAATAATGAAAAATTAAGAGCCCAACAAATGATAGAATAAAAAATGTCACCATTTGATATTTTGGATCCTTTTTGAGATGAATCTTGGTGTGTTGGGTTTTCTTGGTGAAACATATTCTCTTGGAAATTGTCCTAGTAGTGGGCCAGTCTGTCCTCCTACTGATATTTGTTTTGTTTCCTCGATTTGTACAGGGGTTAGAAGTACCTTTGGTGTCTTAGTCCTAGACTTTCTTATGGGGAAAAGGCTGCTCTTTTTGTGGTTTTCATCTTTCTCACTCTTTTGCTAGTGGGTTGATTGTTCTAATGAAATATTTACCAATTTCTCAAATTCTTGTAATGTTACTTGTGGAAATAATGACATTTCATCCCTCTAAATGGATTTCTAACCCTTTGGCATACACCACAATATTGAAAAAATCATTTGGAATCCTTATGGAGAGTGGGCCACCAAAATATCATGCACAAGATCTTCTACATGGTAGCCTTCCCTGAATAGTGGCCGCCTACAACTTCTTGATGTGCTTCTTACAATATCAAGGGTCTTTTAGGTTCTAACATAGTAATGCCGAAGGATGACATTCGTGCCTAACTTGTATAGGAATCTTGATATAATTTGATACTCTGTTGCCTTTACTAATTGTTTCTTCTGTGTGGCTATATAATCTATTGGAGTTACCCTTGTATTAAGAAACTAGATGATGTCTGCAAAGTAGTCATCCACCATTCTTACGGTGAACAAGTGTGCATTTGGAAAAATGCCATCAATGTTTTATGCATCTTCCCCTGTCAATATTCATAATAGATGATCTGGTCCTGAATTTGGCCTACTTAATTTTACAACTACTTCAAAATCATATTATTAAAAAGGAGACAACCATCTACATATTCTTCCCCCTGACACTATTTTTTTGACTAGGTATCTCAATGTAGAATGGTCCATGTACATTTTGAAGTGTGACCCAATTAGGTAGTGTCTAAATTTCTATTGTGCATACACCATTTCTAATCCTTCTTGTTATGTAGTGGTATAATTATGCACTGATGTTGATAACTCTCAACTAGAAAATGTAATGGGATAATTTATATCCCCTTCTCTTGGCTAAGCCAACACTATACCCAAAGCTATGAATGAAGCATCCACGTGGACATGAAATTCTGTCCCCTAGTTAGGAAAGACTAAAATAAGTGCAATGAACAAATTTTCCTTAAAGGTATCCAAAGCCTGTTGACACTCATCATCCCATTGAAATTTAATTTCTTTCTTCAATAATCCTTTTAAAGGGGTTGTAATCCTCACATATCCCCTTATAAATTTTTTGTAGTAACCTCTATGACCCAAAGTTACCCACAATTATCATACTTGTTATCACTTAGGGAAAACCCTAGCTATAGGGAAAAACCATAAGATAACCTCAAAACCTATTTTAGGTTGAAAGATGGCCCTTCAACCCAGAGAGGGATCTCTTCGTAAAACTCAACTACTCTATGGTCATTGTAGTAGAAGGTTTCACAGTTAAGTTTGGTGGCCAGATTTAGATCTTAGGATGAAATAGGTTGGGTAGTTTTCAAAACATACCATTGGGCATGGAGTCCAATTCTTAAACAAATGAGATTACAGATCCAATGAGAAAGTTGTAAAAAGCATGAAAGAAACAAGTCCTTTGGCTGTTTTAGAAATTTGGAGAAAGAGGGACTAGAAGGTAACACAAGTTATAAGTGACTGGAGCAACAAAGATTAATGACTGATAAATACAAGAAAGGATCATAAGTGAAATCCAATCTCATATACTGACATTTTCAGACATGAAAGAAAATTTTCATAACAAATAAGTACTGACAGGGAAATGAAACACATGAGTTTCCTACAAACTGCTGATTAAAAACTGTAAATATATTCAAGATTGCTCAAATATATTAGTCTGCAAATATGTTTTTCAATTAATTTTAAAACCTTTTTTATTGTTCATAAAATGTTATATAAGACTTACATAACTGTTTGCACAATAAAAATAACCATATTAATTACAATAATATGATATATTCAAAATATCTTTCAAGTTCATGCATGTAAAATGTAAAACTTAAATATATTTTATTTTTCCTAGAATAGTTACAAGAAAATATGATGATGTTTAGGTAAGGAAAAATATCTTGTTAAACTGTCTCCCTTGGAAATAGAATAGATCCCTAAATGGTAGCTCAACATCTTAGCTGGAAAAATAGATCCCTCTGCAAATCAAGCCCAAAACTCCTTCAAAACCACTTTTCTGTTCATCCTACTTTTCTTCGAACCTCTTGGAAAAAATGTTGATACTATGGATGTCAACTTCATAGGTTTTTTGTTTGGAGCTTTCGCTTACATGTTGACTATCAACATTTTCATTTTCGCCTGATTTCAAAATCGCTGTCAACCGGAAGGTCAACATTTTCACATGTTTGAATATTGCTACAACTAGAATGTCAACTCTCTTGACTATTACGATCTACACAAAAGCTATAAGGTCAACTGTCAATGATAAAGTGAAAAATCTGTTTCACAAGATAGGGAGGAAAAAAATCTAATTTTAATACCCAAGCATTTTAGCTCACGGTACTAGCAGCTTTGAGCAATATATCTACCTTCTCCAATCTCTAATTTTTTTTCCTGCCTTGTCTCCATGGGTCCCTTTTTCACAGTTTCTCCTCTTCAGCTCGTCTTAGAACCTGTAGCCTTCTTCTTCCTATTAATAATGAGGTCCTTCAGTGGCATGTTATCAATGTTAATCACCTCCTTAGCCAAATCCAGGTTATTTCTGAGTTTGATCTTGTATCTTAACTGGTTAGTTGGCCTGGTATGTCTATTGCCACCCCTGAATACCTTAGGCAATGTTTCTTCCTCTTTTCTTTCCACCTCTGGTTCTTTGCCCTTAGGGTCCTCTATTTTGACTGTGTCTACAAGGGAAGTTTTGGAGGGTGGAGTTGCAACATGGGAAGAGCCAACATCAACTGGTGGTTTCATAGGGGGTATAGGGTATATTTTATGAAGCCGGGCACTTTTTATTGGGTAAAATTTAGGGATCTTCAGACTAGATGAAGTAGATGGAACCCAAAAGTTTTGTTGGCTGGGAGGGGGCTTAATAGGAGTTTGATTTTTTTCTTTCTTCCCCCTTTTGGAAGTTTTTGGTCCGCCTCTTCTTCTCTTAACGGGCTAAGGTTTAAAACCTCCCTAGAAAATGAAATGAATCCAAGTCCTTCCTACCTTGGCTAGTTGGTTCTCTATTATCAGTTTTATTAGGGCTTTGTATTAGTTGGTTATCTATTATATGTTTTATTATTAGTATGTACTATTTGTGAAAGGGTTTGGATAATCCCACAAAATGTGTCCTAGATAACCATAATTATAGAATATGATCGTATTATTCCTCTTCCAAATCCCCCTCTACCTCTACCCTAGAATCCTTGTCTTCGTCCCTACATCCCTTAACCTCTACATGAATGATTATAGGCTTTGTAATGGTTATTATCTTGTGGTCCCACGTCAAATCCCTTTGATTCTTGTACCATGTATACATAATTTGTGCACTCCCTCATCAAATCCAATGTATGATAGGTATGGATGTCGTGTCCTATTAAATTTCAAAATTCACAGAATAGAGTTTTGAATGAGCTTTGGTACTTACACATCATAGGAAAGGATGTGGATATGTGAAAACATACTCTAAAAACTTCACAACATAGTCCCTTGCCTTGTGCCAAAAGGTTTTCTGCTCTTATGGCTCTTAAGGCCATGTATTCTATCACAATTGGACATTCATTCCTATGATGGCCTTCTTTACTACATATAGTACACCAAAATTCCCTATGCTTTTCCTTACCTTTGAACATATGTTTCAACTGCAGTGTTAAAGTGGCTAGCTATGATTGAACCTAAGCCATCCCCACTCTATTTTTACTTCCTTCCAGGGATGCTTCCAACTTCATAGAAATTTCTAAAGCCTCAGACTATGATGCAATCTTTTGCTGAGTTAGTGTGATGTGTATATGATGTAGTAATCCTGTAATAAACCATTCCTTATGTTACACATATAGAATTTGAATTGTTATTCAATCTAGCAAGAATTTAAAACTATGATCGACATCCCACACACTTATTCATTGATTCTTTATTTGATCTATTTAATTTTTTTGATACAGTGGGATTTTGACTTTGGTTTTTGGAATTATTTTAGCATTGAATTCCTGACATCACCTAATGATCTCACTTGTTCTAGTGGCATGGTATCCTTGTATTTCATGTACCAAGTAAGTGAAATGTATCAGTAGGTGGTCTCCAACTATGCAAACTTCATTGATTCACCTTGGAATTGCTTGAAATTATATACTACTTCACAAACAATGAGGTGTTGTCCTTGATCCTATGTCCCTATGCCATGAAAGATAGGTATTCACAAAGTAGGATCAACACCCATCATTGTGCTCTGCATGATATTTCTCTATGATACTCCTATCTATTTTTTTTTTGTCTTGGGTTCTGCTCCTTTTTTCTGACTACTTCCACTACCTTGATTATCTTTACTTCTATCCCTAATCCCTTCACTAACTAAAATTACCTGCAAAAAATTATTCAGTGATCTTATCATTTGATTTGGAGACGTGTGTGGGGTTGTGGGTTTGATGAAAGGTATGGCCTAAGTAGGGTGTTGGGTAGCGGAGGTCCCACATAATAGTTTTGGGACAGAAAGCCTAGAAATTAGGATTAAATTATTGTAAAAACTCCAAAGTATGCGAAGTGAGAAATGTAAATGGTCGAGTCAAAGGGTTGTCCTCCCATGAAATAATGTAAAATAATAGGTAGTAAGTCGGTCTGCGGCCCATAGATAGGTATAAATAGAGCGCGAATCTATGAGGGAAAGGCAGTTCACTTTTGAGTATGAGTTTGGAATCGGAGATGTAAGGGGTGATTGAGGGAGGCAATCTGAAAGCGTCTGTAAGTCCGAGTTGAGGGTTTGGGTAGAGGAAAGAGGCTCTGCGACTGTGTGCATAGAGGCCTAAAAGAGTCCACAGCTGTGTGCACAGATCCCTGCAGTTGAGTGCGTAGGGCAGATCTGGATGTAGTGGTGGTAAATTGGGAATAAAGATAAGTTTCTTCTGAATTTCTTTGGTAAATCTGAATTATCACGAATCTTCTTTTGTATGGTTAATACTATTGTTTTGATTTATGCACATTACTGAATACTTGTGAATCAGGTTTAATCTTAATACCCAAGCTGAATGAAAGTAATAAATGTTTTCTTAAAGACCTCTCTAAGTAGATCTGGGTTATAATACTTAATAAAATAAATTAAATCTGTAATTAGCGCGGTAAGAGAAAGCTAAGGTTATCTGGATCTGCGCGGATCTAGCACAGCGCGAGGCTATAGGATGGCGCGCAAACATCTCAGACCACATCTAGACATCCCAAGGGTGCAGAAACCTAGTTCTAGCACCCTCCCCTCCTATGTCGAGTGAGACCTTAGTCCGCCCTTCGCGGGCCGTTATTGAAAGGGCAAGTAGCTATGGGATTTTCTTGGCTAAATAATTCTTCCGAACTTGGGTCAAGCCCATATAAGTCAACAAATGGTTCTGTTGCCGGGATCAGGATCTACCTAAGGGGTGTCTGATGTGGTACGCAGAGAGAAAAATGTTGAGATCGAAGGGATCATGAACGGTAAGAGATTAAGGGTAACTATGGCAAGCACGATTCAACTGTCGGTATTCAAGGGAGTAGGAGGTGAAGACCCGAAGCAATTCTGGTTTGTGCTAACATCAGTATGGAATGTGCAGCAAATCACAGATGATAATATCAGGAAAGCTACCTTAGTCAGTTCACTGTAGGACCGAGCGCTGACATGGTACATGAAGTATTCAAGCAGTAACCCAACGGCGGGGGTAGCAGAAATCTAGAATGAATTAAAAAAGGAATTTAGCCGGCCGAAGTCAGGAAAAAAGTCAGTCGTAGGGTTCAAAGAGATTGTAATGATAGCGGGTGAAACTCCATGGGATTTGGATCAGAGGTTGAAAAGCACTATCCACGAGGCCAACATGACACTGAAGGATGAGCAACACTGCGCTTGGTTCATCGCATCATTAATTCCATATCTGAAGTCGGCTTTGTTACAAAAAAAGATCTCAACCTAAGCTGAAGCGCTGGAGGCAAAAATGTGGTTGCACGAAACCCCGTACCAGACCTAGGGTTGGGAGTTCAGAAAATTGAAGTGCAGGTCCAAAATTTATGCTTGGAAATGCAGAAGTTAAAACAAGAACAAACACCACACTCAAAAGTTCAAGAGGAAGTATGGTGTGTAAGGTGTAAGAGCCAAGGACACGATAAAGATCATTGTTCAGTCTTGATGAATTTTGTGGTGACAGGGGGACCAACACCATTATGACCAGAGGCACAGGCAAAGTCGAGCACAACCACCCCACTCTGGTGCGCAATCTGTTAGGTGGGAGGAAAGAACAACACTGATAATTGTCATCTATTACCAAAATACAACCAGATCCCCAGCAACTCTTTTGCAACTTTTGTAGATTAGTGGGCCACGAAGAAAGGGATTGTCGTAGCTATCAAATGCTGATGGATCAGTCATCTGCCTATAGAATGCAGACAGAGGCGCGAAGTTAGGATCTAGCCGCGGCGATTGTGCGTGGTGGGTTCTAAGGGCGCGGTCGAGGACGAGGCGGAATGGGACCAGGAAGGGGTCACGGGCAGCTAATCTGTTACAACTGTGGAGGACCAGGACATTATGCGCGAGATTGTACCAACCCAACTAGAATTTCATGCAGCTATTGTGAGCAATTTGATCATGAGCTGCTAGACTGTCCTTCGCTAATAGCGCAGATTCGGGAAAAGAGGGCAGCGCAACCAACAATGACCCAGAATGTGCAAATGATAAGGTCCGAACCCCACAAGGAAGTTCCCATAAACAACATGGTACGGAGAAGTGGCACAACTACAAGAATGGATAAGAGGGGCTTGAGTACGAACGACACAAGGGTGGGTAAGGAGACATATCTGGAAGCTCGAGAGAGCTTCACAGAAGTCTTTACTCTAGGTAGTAAGGATCAACCTGAACCAGTCAGGGATCCCTTGATGATAACTACCTTTTTAGAGACATGTATAAAGTTGCTTCATGACAATAGGGTAGTTAGAGGCTTACAAGAACTGATAAATAGATGCACAGGATGGAGTGAGCCTATAGTTTGAAAGCTGGGAAGAAATGTGTCACGAACTGGGAGGGAAATGCGACTAACTGTGTAGATCGGTGGTTATGAGATGGATCAGGTCATTCTGGATCTAGGCTCAGATGCCAACGTACTACCTAAAACAAATTGCGAGCTCATGGGGAAGCCTACACTACAATGGTCCCCCATCCAACTGCGGATGGAAAATCAGCAAAAGGTGCTATGTATGGGAAGGCTACAAGGAGTTACGGTAGACCTTGATGGCGCAAGTACTCAGACGGACTTTGAAGTTATTGAGCTCATGGATGAAAGTACACCCTAACTGGCATTGTTAGGAATAGACTAGGCCACCGACATGAATGGGGTTATTAACCTAAAGAAGTGGACAATGGTATTTGAAACAAAGTCGCTCTGCGTAGTCATTCCGTTAGATCCGGCAAAAGGACTATGCTATTTGGAACCTGTGCGCAATGACGAAAGCAACGATGATGCAGATTGTAGCTATAGAATGACTACACAAAGGCGAGCATGGGTCAATGCAACAGAGGACAACAGAACCCCACGAGGCTATGAAGTATCCTGCACTTCCAATTCAGATGAGGAAGACGAGCAGTGGCGCACTAGGTCGAGTAGAGTAACCACATTGCATTGCAACATGATGACAAAATCTTTGTACTACGTAAGAGCCTAGGATCGAGAATTGCCGACATATGATGGGCTGAAAATGATAGATGAATTCCTGACCAAGTTTGAAATCGCAGTACCAAAGCACCAACGGTTGGATACAATGAGGTGGGCATTGCGTGCAACGCCTGCGCGATGGTGGGGAACACATGAAGGGACTTTCGAGGATTGGCGCGCCTGCAGGCATATGATGAAGATCAGATTTGGGAAGCCGAAAGTATGCATAATAGAGAAATATGATGGATGTGATGACCCGCGCATGCACCTTACCAGATGGACCAAAGCCTACAGAGAGGAACCTCAGCCAGAATGGGTGCACTTATTCTATCACACCCTGGATGTCATTTCCAGAAATTGGTATACTGAAGTAGAGCTCTGGCACGACACAAGCGAGTGGGATATCTTGCACGAAGGGTTTTTGGCGACATTACTCTTTGAAGATCAATGGATGGACCTGTTGAAGCCCCGAAAATCGGGTCGACAACAAGGGGGATACCCACCTGGTCCAAACCTTGGTTGGCAGCTCCTTATTCGTTTGGTATAGCGGGTCCGACTGGGGATAATGGGACCAGTTTCCCAATCTAAGGGTGTGTGTGTGCAGAGTTGGATTATGCTGATCTAAGAGTTCTGATCTAAGCCATTTTAATCTAATTCTATGCTATTGTAATCTAATGAAAACAGCACATCTAATCTATGCTAACCCGGGGTGTATTTCTTCTATTATGCGATCTAAAGAGATTTCAAACAATAACTGGTAATAAAGATCATTCAATCATCATAAGAATGGAAATCAATTAAGATGAACCACTTTGCATAAAAAGTTAGGTAAGACAGTTGTGAACAACATATCGCATAATAAGTTATTCATATATCAAACATAAATAAATGACTCCACCATACAAAAGTGCCAAATGGTAACTCACACATTCATGCAATAACATATAAATAACTAAAAACTGTATATCACTTTAAGTATATAAGCAAAAATGGCCAAGAGATAAAAGTACCATTTATGACTGGTCCTACTCATAAGCTTCAAGCAAAAATGATTTATCTCTACTTGTTCTAACATCTACTAAGAGTACAAAAGTGCAACATCAGTAGCAGACATCAAATGAAAACATTAATAAACCTCGATCCATCCATTCATCAAAACCTCCTCTGAGGGTGCAGAAGTGCATGTTCTGAGGACAAGTTTTTGACAAATTTCTGGACCCTTCTCCAAATGCATGAGAAGGGTTAAAATACTACTTCCTAATTCTAATAATAGTCAATTTACAAAATTTAGGATGCGGTTTTCAAATGACCGCCCTTTTTCTAATCTAATTTTAAAGAAAAAAACAACATTCTAAACAAGGTTACTTCTGAATCTGATCCTTAAAACTGCATGCATTCATCATGGGCTTGAGGAGAGTTGGCTGGCTGACTTCTGCTTTGAGCTAGGCTGAGAAAACAGAATCTATGAGAGCTGGCACTACTTTCTCGGCTGCATTTATGATACATTTCACAGTCATCTGTTGACTATGCGGCTTCACTAAGTATGCCCAGTGACACTCCCAATTTAACCTGTCTAGTGCTTGGACCGCTTTTTCCTTTTCCTGTGCCTTCTGTTTCCATTCTGCTTCTAGTCATAGTTTATTTGGCAAATACCCTGGGGTGGTCTCTTCGATCAAGTTTGCTCTGTGCAAATTTTCATTTACACAGACGACAAGAATGCTCGCTGTTGTAGCCGCTGCTTCTGCTGCTTGTTCCGCTTCCCTGATTTGATCGTCCCATTTGTTGAAGAGCAAGTCTTTATGATTTTCATTTATCTTGGGTGTGCCTGCTCTTTTTCCCTCGTCTTCTTCCTGCCAAGCCAAGTACTTTTGGAGGTCATCTGGAGATAGTTGCGATTGAGCTTCCCGCAAAATTTCCTGGGGTGAGCTTTTATTCTGAAATAAATCATCAAATAGATCCTTCTTTCCAACGAATATCTTTATCTTGACATTCGTTGTGAAATCTTGGGCGACTTTATTTGGGTCAAATGGCCTTGCCGAGAATTTAAATAATTGTAGACACGTCATATTCTCCACTTCGGTGAACGCGTGACCCACATCGAACAATGAAAAGGCCCCACAAGCTACAGGAAACTGGGGCCATATGGCCTTCTTTTTGTCTTTTAGATCTTTGGTTAGGCCACCTTCTGAACAGGTTTGATATGAAATTTCTCGAGCCAACAGTTTGTCAGGAATATATAAAGGTAGGACATGAGGAGGGACGGTGCTTCCGAATACTCTAATATAGGTGAACCATTCTTCCCCGAACCATCTTGCGATGGGGATGATATCTATCTGTGCCTCAGGTGAGCACCTCGGGGGTTCTTTGTCATACATCATTCTATACATGGGTAAGATAAGCCCATGACAAATTTGGTAGAAATGCAGAACGAACTGAGAATCCCATAATATCTTATGATAGACATGTATGGGTAATGGGTCCTGAGTTGTCCATTTCCAACCCATAGAGGGAAATTTAGACACATAACAAATAGAATCCATAACATATGCGGATAGGTAAAAAGGAGGATAGATCCTTTGAGACATGGATCTCTTAGACCGGTATTTGATAATAGCTGTGAACAGATTATCAGAAAAGATCTTGGCCCAATCTATAATAACGACATTTGTGGCAGCATCAATCAATGGTAACCATTCAGACGAAAACTTATTGATATCTGGCATCCCAAATAATCTACAAAGCATGGCCGCAGCAAATCAATACGGAGAGGTGAGGGAACCAATGCTGTACATACCGTTTTTATCCTTTTTGAGTGGTTCATCTTTTCTGGACCAATCTTTAGTGGTCTCTGATAGGTTTGGGTTCTCTGCCACAATTTTTTTAATGAATTGTGCATTGTAGGTCGCCTACGGTTCAGGAAGATGATACATGAGCTTTAAGTCTTGTGCAGCGAATGACCCGATGAGCCCATGTCCTTGAATTTTGAATTGTCTGTTGTCCATTTCTGCATTGTCAAGTATCCACTTGATCATATCCGTATATGTGAGAATTTTAGGCCTTGCTGCTATCCGATGAAGGAATGAGCACGCCAGTTCTTCTAAGGATGCTTCAGAAGAGCCCTGTGAATCTGCGACAGAAGTAACCTTCATTATTCTGGGGTTTTCTTCTTCAAGCAGTTTGTACATGCTTTCCCACGTTGATATCCATGTGTCTCGGTTACAAGCTGTGTTTGTATATAAAGGTGCCATCTCCTTCACCTCAGAGCCCTGAGCCTTACTTTTCTTTCCCATTTCTTCCTGCGTATGGCTTTGTATCGCCTTTCGTTCTTCGTTCCTGCAGCTCACAAATGGAAATGATTGATCAAGAAAGGTGATGGGAGAGTCTTAAATGCAACAGATATATCAAATATGCCACCTTACGTAAAGTAATTCTTTGCAAAAGCACGCGTCTACATTTAATAGATGAAAACTAATTCCTTTATTATCATTAAAAGCACATGATATTAAGTCAGTAAGTGGCTTTTATTGAATAACACGCCTGAAAGTTTCGCGATGGGGTGATTTTGTGATTTGGTTCGCAATCGTCGCAGATCGCGACATCACATTATCGCACCATCGCGCTCTCGCATTATCGCACCATTGCGTTATCGCAATATCGCACACGTCGCAGATCGCAGAAGTTTTATGCTTGCCATATTTTTGTTAGCCCATTCCTGCGATATGCGATCTTGCGATCGGGGTTATCGCAAATAGGGAAATCTTGAAGGCTTTCCCATTGGCACTACTTTATTGCGATGCGATATATCTCTTAGTATGGGACTCTTGCACATACCAGGATTATACCCAAATGGAGGAGTTTTTCTGTCATTTTATGATGCGACTTTAAAGATTTTTCTTATCACAAACTTAGGTTTTAAAGTATTCAAAAGATTTTCCTAAGCTTACGATGGTAACCTTATTTAGAAGAAAGGAAACTCTAGCTTTTCCTAAAGTTTCAACTAAGGGTCCCCATTCATTTAGTATTTTGGACAACACTTAAATGAAAAAAAGGGGGGGGGGGGGGTTGTTGTTGGCCACAACAGGACCTTGCAGATAAAGTGCTCTAGCTGGTAAAGAATGCCATTTTCAAGATGCCAATAGAACCAAAAGAACCTGTGTAGCCTGACTGGTCGTGGCAGTTGAGCCAGGCCCTTGCGTGCTATAATGTACAGGTAGAAGATGATGAGGATGATCCGCGAAACGTCAATATTCCAGAATCAGAGGGAAGCCGCGAGGTGTGCAGGCCCAAAATCAAAGATCCTGATATTATGGCACCGTTAAAAACAAAACAAGTCAATATAGGAACTGAAGAAGAGCTGAAGTATGCAATGCTCGGGGACTATTGGGACGATGCTACAGTAGAAAAGGTCGTCGAATTGCTCTGCGAATATCGAGACTTGTTTCCAACAAAGATCACAGAGCTAAAAGGGATCCTAGGGGACTTGGGAGTGATGAAGATAACATTGAAGCCAGATGCGAAACCAGTTAAGTAGTGACCCTACCGATTGAATCCAAAATATAAAGCAAAGGTCCGCGAAGAACTGGACAAGATGCTGGCAGTAGGAATCATTGAGCCTGTCGAGGAGTCTGATTGGGTAAGTCCAATGGTTGTGTAGGAAAAGAAATAGAAGGGAGAAATTCGGATCTGTGTGGATCTCAGGAAGCTCAATGATGCTTATGTTAATGATCCATTTCCGACACCATTTATAGATGAGGTATTGGAAAATGTGGGGGGGGGGTAGGAAGCGTACTCATTCATGGATGTATTCTTAGGATACCACCAGATCAAGATTGCATGAGAAGACAGGAGTAAAATGATGTTCACCATCGAATGGAGTTGCTTTTAGTACATGTTGATGCCCTTTGGTCTGAAGAATGCACTTGCGATATTTTCACGAATAGTGATAGCAACATTCAAAGAATTTATACACAAGTTATTAGAGGCCTGTCTGGATGACTGGACCATGTTTGGACCAGTCAAGAAGCATGTAGCGAGCTTACGGTTAATGCTGGATACTTTTCACTGACACCAGATTACGCTGAATCTCAAGAAGTGTACTTTCCTTTTCACGTTCGGGAACCTACTGGGCCATGTGGTTTGTAGGCAAGGCTTGATGGTGGATCCAACAAAGATCGCTGTCATACTCAATCTGCAAGCACCGCAAAGTGTCAAACAATTACATGCCACTCTGGGTCACACAGGCTACTATCAGAAGTTCATCAAAAGTTACGCCTAGATCACAACTCTGATGGAATAATTGCTGAAGAAGGATGCTACTTATTGTTGGAATGAGGAATGCAACAAAAAACTAGAGACACTTAAGGAGAAGATGACTTCAGCCCATATATTGGTCTTTCTGAAATTGGACGTCGAGTTTCATGTGCATGTTGACACATCATGTATCGTGTTGGGGGCAATACTTACTCAACCAGGAGCAGAGGGACTGGACCATCCAATTGCATTCACAAGTCACCAGTTGTCAAAAGCTAAGAATAATTATTCCATTACTAAGTGCGAGGGATTAGCGATGGTATACCCACTTCAAAAATTTCACAATTATCTGCTGAGAGGTCACTTTAAGATGTATACTGATCACTCGGTGTTAAAATACCTAGTGAATAAGCCTGTGTTGGGGGGGCGTATCTGTCGATGGTTGCTATTATTCTAGGAGTATGACTTTGAGGTCGTCATCAAGCCGGGATGTCTAAATGCAGGCCTAGATCACCTGTCCCAAATTGAGACCGGCGAAGAACCCACAAATCTAGAAGACAGACTTCTGGATGCTCAGCTATATGCGGTGTGTGTAGTGGATGGTCATTTTGAAGATATAATCCATTTCTTAACTACAGGGACTATGCCATAGGGATACTCTATTTAGCAGAAGAAGGAATTGGTGATACGCGCAGCAGACTTCACTGTGATTGCAGGACACCTCTACAAAATGGGCAATGATGAGATCTTGCGTCGGTATGTCCTAGAGTTCGAGCGAGGATAGATCCTAGCTAAAGCCCATGGGGGGGTTGATGGAAGACATTATGCGGGTCATGCCACAACCTAGAAGATACTTCACAAAGGATTATGGTGGCCCACTCTGCATCGGGATTCGAAAGCCCACTGCTCAGCCTGCGACATCTGTCAACGGACGGGGAAACCATCGCAGAGAGATGAAATGCCACTCCAACCGTAAATGACACTACAAACCTTCGAGAAGTGGACAATCGACTTCGTAGGACCTATTGAGCCGCAAGGAAATATGGGCACACGCTATATCATCACCGCAATAGATTATTTAACCCGATGGGCCGAGGCACAACCGGTTAAGGATTGCACGACTGAAATAGCTGTGAAGTTTTTGTTCGAGAATGTATTGACAAGGTTTGGCTATCCCAAAATTCTCATGAGCGATCAGGGAATGCATTTTCTGAATGAAACCATCAGTGCACTCATTGAGGAATTCCAAATATATCATCAACGAAGTACGCCATACCACCCGCAAACGAATGGGACCATGGAGGTATTCAACAAAATCTTGGAGACTATGCTAACCAAGGTTTGTAATGCTCGACGAAATGACTAGGACTTGCACATCCCTGCTATGTTATGGACATATTGAACCACGTGCAAGAAATTGATGGGCTAGACACCTTTTTAGTTAGTCTATGGCAAGGAGGCCATCATGCCTATGGAATATATTGTGCCTAGTCTGTGGATCATGGCAATAATAGGTATGGCAGACCACGGGGCTTTGGATGAAAGGCTCGCACAACTCAAAGAAATGGAGGAGGAATGATTTTTGGCTGGATTCCATCAGCAAGTGTAGAAACAGTGGGAAAAAACGTGGCATGATTGTCGTATCAAGGTGCACACCTTCAAGGAGAATGATCTAGTATTACTATATGACAATAAATTTGAGAAGTTCCCTAGCAAACTCCGGATGCATTGGTTGGGACCTTACGTCGTCAAAGAAGTTACCGATGGGGGCATGGTTCAACTGTCCAAACTCAATGGGGACCCCTTCCCGGGCTGAGTGAATGGCAGTCGCTTGAAGCTCTATACGGGCGGGTTGGCCGCTTTAATAACTGTTCGAGGGACACTCTCACCGCTCCAGCCAGTTGAAAGAGAGCGCAGGATGGTAAAGCAGTCTGGAGGAAGGCACGCATACCAGGCTATGCATCATTTTAAATCAACGATAAGTTCGTGGTCGCGCGATCAGAAGTGCACCACTGCGTGGCTACGAAGAAAGGTGACCGTTTATGTCACTATTCACGACACAATCTCTGTATTATGGCAAAAGGGAGCGGGCTGTGGGCAATTAAGAATGGAAGTACAAATCATATATGACATGAGCTACCATAGATTTTACACAAAGATGCTAGAATAGGTGGGAATCAGTGAATTTGAAATTCGCATGGCTTATAAATCACCAAGGGGCATCCACTAGGTGACATACACTCTTGGAAAACATATACTGGGTATTGATATGGGGCTATTCATTCTCTCTGCATAAGGAATATGCTCGAGGGTGGTGTTATGGCAGCTGAAGAAGCAAGACTCTCTAAGGAGTATGGTGTTGACAGCTATGGGCATCCCGCAGATGGCCGCATCAACGGTAGTGGATGAACCAGAGAAGGGGAGACACAAAGTAGAATTGGTCCAGATGCTGTCGCTCAGCCTGGGGGTTGGCCGACGAACTACAATAGAAAAGCATAAGGATCGACAGACGGAGACCATGGGTAGATATGAAAATAAAGTCAGCTCTATTGTCTCTTCAAAATTGGGATCTTACGGACAGCAGCAAGGGTCTTGCAAAATTGAAAAATAGGCTGTAGCAGACAGTGCGAAGAGAAGATATGAAGGTCAGAAGTGACTGCAGTGGTACAAAGGGTCCTGTATGTGGGTTCCCTGCTCATGCTAAAATCCTATAAGGGCATGTTCTATGTTAATCGAGCAAAGCAGAATGAGCATTATCGATTGTAGGAAGTGGGAGAAACAACAAAGCCGTAGCCGGATGAAGCATTGCAAGAGACAACAAAGGAGCAGTAAGACAACGAGTGTCACTCAAAGGGAAGTGAACCACGAAGCCAAGGCAGAGCATCTCGCCACACCGGCGAGTGACTCGGGATGAGTCACGATGATTGTGTTGGGGGAATGTTGGGTAGTGGAGGTCCTGCATAATAGTTTTGGGATAGAAAGCCTAGAAATTAGGATTAAATTATTGTAAAAAATCCGAAGTATGCAGAGTGCGAAATGTAAAAGGTTGAGTCAAAGGGTTGTCCGCCCAAGAAATAATGTAAAATAATAGGTAATAAATCGGTTCGCAGACCATAGATAGGTATAAATAGAGCACAAATCTATGAGGGAAAGGCAGTTCTATTTTGAGTATGAGTTTGGAATCAGAGATGTAACGGGTGATTGAGGGAAGCGGTCTAAAAGCATTTGTAAGTCTGAGTCGAGGGTTTGGGTAGAGGAAAGAGGCTTTGCAGTTGTGTGCATAGAGGCCTAAAAGAGTCCGCAATTGTGTGAGCGGATCCCTACAACTAAGTGCGTAGGGCAGATCTAGATGTAGTGGTGGTAAATTGGGAATAAAGATAAGTTTCTTCTAAATTTTTGTGGTAAATCTGAATTATCGCGAATCTGCTTTTGTATGGTTAATACAACTATTTTGATTTATGCACATTACTGAATACTTGTGAATTAGGTTTAATCTTAATACACAAACTGAATGAAAGTAATAAATGTTTGCTTAAAGACCTCTCTAAGTAGATCTGGTTTATAATACTTAATCAAATAAATTAGATTTGTAATCAGTGCGGTAAGAGAAAGCTAAGGTTATCGGGATCTGCATGGATCTAGCGCAGCGCGAGGCTGGAGGACAATGCACAAACCTCTCAGACCACATCTAGACATCCCAAGGGTGTGGAAACCTGGTTCTAGCACCCTCCCCTACTACGTCAGGTGAGACATCAGTCCGCACTTCGCGGGTTGTTACGGAAAGGGCAGGTAGCTGTGGGATTTGCTTGGCTAAATAATTCTTTCGAACCTCGTTCAGGCCCATATAAGCCAACAGAGGGTCATTGGAATATGCATAACTTCTCATTGTTAGAGCAAACAACGCGCAACGGAATATAAAAGACAAACACAGTAACAAAATCATACACAAATGACACAGTGATTTAACGTGGTTCACCCAACCAATCTGGGCTACGTCCACCAAACATAGGCATCGGCAATTTTTATTATCAAACAGGAGATTAAAAAATAATCAATTTTATCACAAACTCTCTACCCCTCCCAATATTTGTACGGACATCTATTTTATAGCTCAGAGAATCTAACTGTGTCATAAATTCTCTCACAAAAAATATAAGATGCATTAACTCTATCGCAACAAAATAGAGCTAATATAGCAACAAAGCTTATTGTTGTCACCTACTTGAGATTTTTGCCCAATTTATGAAAACCGAAAATCTCAACAATCTCCACCTTGAGAAGAATTAGCCTGATACCCTTTTTCTTTATTATTTATTTTTTCTGCAAGCCAAGAGAAGCCAAACACCAACGCGGCTTCTCTAACAAAACTTGTTTCGTGAACATGTCTGCACAGTTCTCCGTTGTATGCACATTTTCAAGAGAAACTCCCCTTTCAGTGATAACCTGTCTTACAAAATGGTACTTTATTGGTATATCCTTTGATTTACTATTATAGGCCAGATTCTTAGCCAAATGTATTGCACTTTGACTATCACAAAATAACTTGATGTTTTCCTGTAACCTACCAAATTCACCAAGCAAACCTTTCAACCAAATCGCTTCTTTGCAAGCATGAGAAGCAGAAATGTATTTTGCTTCAGTAGTGGATAAAGCAACAATGTTTTGTAGCTTTGACATCTAGCTAATAGCTCCACCTGCAAGAGTAAAGACATACCCTGAAGTTGACCTTCTCTTATCCAAATCACCTGCAAAATCGGAATCAACATACTCGCAAACAAATTCACTACTCTTATTGTAAGTGATACAATAACTACTTGTGCCTCTCAAATACCGAAGCACCCATTTCACTGCTGACCAGTGTTCTTTACCTGGATTTTCCATATACCTGCTGACAACCCCAACTGCATGTGAAATATCTGGTCGAGTACAAACCATCACATACATCAAACATCCTACTACATTGGCATATGGAATTCGAGACATATATTCCTTTTCCTCATCTGTTTTAGGACATAAACTGGAAGAAAGCTTAAAATGGGAAGCTAAAGGGATTGACACCGGCTTCACATTTTTCATACCAAACCTCAAGAGTATTTTCTCAACATACTTCTGTTGTGATAGCCACAACTTACTATTGCTCCTGTCTTTGAAAATCTCCATGCCCAAAATCTGTCTTGCTGCTCCTAGATCTTTAATATCAAATGTCCTTGGCATCTGAGTCTTTAAATTGTTGATTTCTTCAATGCTTTTGCTTGCTAAAAGCATAACGTCAACATACAACACTAAGATAATGAACATGCCATTACTCAATTGCTTAAAGTAAACACAATGATCATATTCACTTCTTATATATTTTTGATTCAACATGAAAGAATCAAATTTCTTGTACCACTGTCGAGGTGACTGCTTCAGACCATACAATGATTTCTTAAGCCTGCAGACAAATTTCTTATTGCGATGTTGAACAAACCCTTCTGGTTGTTCCATATAAATTTCCTCATCTAAATATCCATGTAAAAATGCAGTCTTAACATCCAGTTGCTGTAATTCTAAATCAAGCAAAGCAACTAATGCTAACACAATTCAAATTGAAACTATTTTAACTACTCGTGAAAAAATCTCATGAAAGTCAATGTCTGCTTTCTGAGAAAACCCTTTTGCAACCAGCCTCGCTTTGTACCTGTCCTCTGTATCATTCACACCTCGTTTCACCTTGAAAACCCATTTACATCCCATAGTTTTCCTGTCTTTCGGAAGTTCAACCAGATCCCATGTGCCATTCTTACCTAAGGCCACCATTTCGTCCTTCATAGCGGCTTTCCATTTGTCACTTTTCGAACTTTCTATAGCTTCCTGATAGCACAGAGGTTCATCGTCATTAGCGGTAAATGCAACTAAAGTAACATAATCATCATACCTTTTCGGAGGGCGTTTGATTCTCGTAGACCTCCTTAAGGCTGTTTCTGGTGCTTCCACAATTGGCTGACTACCATCTGTAGGAACTTCTTCATAACCAGCATCTGAGACCTGTTCATGATCTACATCTGAACCCTGTTCATAATCCGATTCTGAAACCTATTCATGACTAGTATCTGAACTATGGTCATCATGACTATCATTAGAAGTGCTTTCAAACTGAATGTGCTAAAAATCAGATACATCATCCTGTTTCAATCTATTATCTACATCTAACTATACAAGAGAGGATTCATTAAACTTTACATCTCTATTGATGATGATTTTGCGGGTAGTAGGATCCCACAATCTATATCCCTTTGTTCCATCACCATATCCAACAAAGATATACCTTTTTGACTTTGGATCTAATTTAGTTCGCTGATGTTTAGGCACTAGAGCATATGCATCACAACCAAAAACTCTGAGTTTAGAATAATCACAAGGGTGACCTTTCCATACCTGTTGAGGAATCTTGCAACCTATCGCCATTGATGGTGATCGATTTATCACATAACAGGCTGTAGCCACTGCTTCTGTCCACAATTCCTTCTGCAAACTAGCGTTACTCAGCATACTCTTGGCTCTCTCCAAAAGAGTCCTATTCATGCGTTCAACAACTCCATTTTGCTGAGGAGTATAAACAATGGTCTTATGTCTCTCGATCCCTGCATCCTTGCAATAGTTTTCAAATTCCTTGGACGTAAACTCACCACCATTGTCAGTTCTTAAACATTTTATAGTTCTACCAGTGATGTTTTCTACCAATGCTCTAAACTGCTTGAAAACTGTAAAAACATCAGACTTCCTTTTCAACATGAAGACCCACACTTTCCTAGAAAAATCATCAATAAACGATACAAAATATGACGAACCACCATATGAAGTTGTAGGGGCTGGACCCCAAACATCTGAATGGATATAATCAAGTATTCCTTTACTAGTATGTTTGCCTGTTTTAAACTTTTGCTTATTTTGTTTTCCAAACAGACAGTGTTTACAGAAATCTAACTTTCCAGACCTTAGATTAAGAAGTAACTTACGATCAGCCAAAATTTTTAATCCTCTTTTGCTCATATGGCCCAACCTTTGATGCCATAAGCGAATGGAACTACTGTCATGTTCAGACACTGTAGACACATGATCTGACCCTGTTCTTCCTTATAACTGAAATAGATTTCCTACCTTTTTAGCTTTCATTACTAGTAAAATACCTTTGTAAATTTTCATTACTCCACCTTGAACTACAGTTTTATATCCATTTGTGTCAAGTGCTCCTAGTGAAATCAGATTTTTCCTTAAATCTGGTACATGTCTTACATCAGTTAACAGTTTGGTTGTACCATTAAACATTTGTAGCTGTATACTCCCTATTCCCACAATATTGCATGTGACATCATTACCCATGTACACGACACCATCATTAATTGATCTATACGTCTTAAACCATTCTCTATGGATACACATGTGGTTTGATGCACCGGAATCTAACAACCAATGTTGATCAGTTTTGACAAATTAACTGATAACACTTCATCACTCATACCTGAACCAGATGCCGAACATGTATCTGTCGTGTTTTCTTCCTTCTTCTCTATCGAAGAATCTTCTTTAGAAGTTTGCTGTCACTTCCAACAGTCCTTCTTCAAATGTCCAGATTTGCCACAATGCCAGCACTTCACCTTACTCTTCTTCCCTTTTGACTTTGAACGCGAGTCGTTGTGCTTACCAGAGTGTCTCTCTCTAGAACGACCTCTAGCCATCATTACTTCTGATGTAGAGGTGTCTGCATTCGACCTCTTCCTTGTCTCCTCAGACAACAAAGCTCCAACAACATCATCAAACTCAAGGGTTTCTGAAATACTAAGGCTTATGGAAGTAACAAAATGATCCCACGATTCGGGCAATGAACACAATAAAGTTATTGCTTTATCCTCTGATTCAAATTTTACCTCTACACTTTCTAATTGCACCAGTAGAGTATTAAAAACATTCAAATGATCAGTAATCGATGTACCTTCCTTCATTCACAAACTGTATAGCTGCCGCTTCAGGAGAATCCAATTTGTCAAGGATTTTGTCGTGTAGAGCTTCTCAAGCTTCAACCACAGACCTGCAGCAGTTTTCTTTGACATGATGTTAAACAAAACATCATTAGCCAAACACAGTCAAATTTTGCTCAGAGCTCTACCATCCAACTCATTCCATTCATCATCCGTCACGGTGAGAGGCTGTTTGTTTTTCCCCAACAGCGCCTTCACCACGCCTTGTTGTACCAGCAGATCATGCATCTTTACCTTCCAGATCTCAAAGTTGTTTTTGCCATTAAACTTCTCAATTTCAAAACGAGCACTCTGAGTTTTCGCCATCTTGTATCAACCAAAAAGCAATCTCCAATTCCAACTTGTTAATCAATCAAATAAAGATCTAACAAACAATGCCTTCGCCTTCTACTGTACTGCCTTTTCTTTATCAAAAAACGCTCTGCTGTACAAACTGCAAATTACAAAATAAAAAACGAATAACAAAATTGCAGTTTTACCAAACGATATTCTTTGGGCACGCTTAAGGGGTCGTGGCGCGTCCTCAACAGCAGATCACCCGCGACAGAAGCAAAATCGCGTAGAGTAAGAAAATTGGCACGACTAAACCCGTTGGATCTGCGCCAATCGAGATATTGGCGCTCTGGCGCGACTATTAGACTCGGACCCGTGCCAATTGGCGCACCTATGCCTTAATTATCCGTGCCAATCCGTTCTCTGCCAATTCTTGGCGTGACTGTTTCGCACTTACCCGCACCAATTGCCAAACTTTCGGAAACTCCACCTGCAGCGATTCTGCCTCACGCACGCACCTGCTCCAACTCGCTCTGATACCACTTGTTAGAGCAAACAACGCGCAGTGGAATATAAAAGACAAACATAGCAATAAAATCATACACAAATGACACAATGATTTAACGTGGTTCACCCAACCAATCTGGGCTACGTCCACCAAACATAGGCATCGGCAATTTTTATTATCAAACAGGAGATTACAAAATAATTTATTTTCTCACAAACTCTCTACTCTCCAATATCTGTACGGACATCTATTTTATAGCTCAGAGAATCTAACTGACTCATAAATCCTCTCACAACAAATATAGGATGCATTAACTCTTTCCCAACAAAATAGAGCTAATATAGCAACAAATCTTATTGTTGTCACCTACTTGAGATTTTTGCCCAATTTATGAAAACCGAAAATCTCAACACTCATTTTGGACTTAGCTAATGATTACGTTCCTTATTCCTCTTATTTTCATCATATAGGTGGCCTACATCGATTTCTTCTTCTTAGTCACTAATCTCCCACTCTTCAGTACAATGATTCCTTACATGCCTTTCTATAGCCTTTCTCATTGTTATTCTATCACTCGTAGGCTTCGATGTAGATCTTATTCTTATCCCACTACTGCATCAAAATATCATTCCATTGCGCAACACTACACTCACTTCCTGCGTGCACTTTCCTCTTATGCTGATGTGAACACCCTTACTCTTCTCGAATTTTCCAACTCATCCGATATTTCCTTGTTCTTTATTATATCTCTTGCCTCTATTTACTCAGGTCACCTTATGGGTAGCCCCTAGTATGCCCATCATACGTAAAGAGATTTAGTCGCTCATGGTATCAAATTCCAAAGACATAACTTATTTATCACACAATATTTTTTTTTATCTAAGTGAACAACGATCTTAGGTACTTCCCTTGTGGACCATTGAAAAATTCTCTCTCATTTTCACTGTATGACTGAGTACCCTCTATTGCAAACTTGACAACATAGCCTTACAATACACTTTTTAGTTAGAAGTCGACTATGAAAGAAATATTATTGCATGCAAAGTTTACTGTTTAGATTAATTTGAGGGTCTAATTGTATGATACAATAGGTTTCAAAGTTCCATTTTCTTTTGCTACTCTTTGCAACCACTCGGCTAGAATAATAAAAAAATTAACAAAGATCTGCTGGTTTCTAGTATGTTCTACTGTGAATTCATGCTCTTTTATTTCTACCCACTATTGTATTTATTCCTTAGTAGGCCTCCACATCCCCTTTAGATGTCATTATAGGAAATTTTAGTGTAAAAGTGCCCATGAAAAATTCATGTAATTTCCATGTCATAATATGTAAACTAATCAAATTCTTTTAAATTTAAAAAGAGGTACATGTAAATATTTTGGAGGGAAAAGAAGAAAACTATTTTTATTTCTATTTTTGTCTTATCTCCTTATAGGTTTACTCAAATTTCAAGTGTAGACACTTGTTGGATGTGGAATTAAATTCCACATCCAATGAGTACCCATTATGCATACTTTTGAGAAGACCCACATTGATAAAAATTGAAGATACATTAAAAAAGTGTGTTGAAACATGTTTTTTTAATGTATCTTCAATTTTTATCAATGTGGGTCTTCTCAAAAGTATGCATAATGGGTACTCATTGGATGTGGAATTTAATTCTACATCCAACGAATGTCTACACTTGAAATTTGAGTAAACCTATAAGGAGATAAACCAAAAATATAATTAAAAAATACTTTTCTTCTTTTCCCTCCAAAATTAATAACTCTTATTTTGTTATTTTAACTAGTATTTTATCATATTTTCTTAGGAGGCCATTTTTAGGCTAAAATTTTCTCTAATAAAATCTCGGCCCTAATACCAAAACCATTTGTCGGCACATAGAGGGCAGATCTAGGGTTATAATGAATTTTCCAACAAAGCCCCTATTGGCTTGAGAGGGCTTGACCAAGGTTCAATGTTAATTAGCCAAACAAATCCCTACACTACTGGCCCTTTCTGCATTATCTCCCAGAGCGTAGATCGAAGTCTCACCCGAAGCAGTATGGGGGGATGCTGGAACCAATTTTACGCACCCTGAGATGGGTGTGATGTCATTTGATTCCTTCTATCATTGCCTTCGCACAGGTCGCTTCGCTCTAGGGCTTACAAGTTGAGCCCTTTATTCCGTCCTTCAATACCTCCGCGAAAGGGTATGATCAACCTTCACGTAGCCCTAGCCTGCTGCTCAGGTACTTTAGTGCTGCTATGGCAGCGCACTGTGCAGATTCCCCAATTAATCTAAGTGACTTGCTTATCTCATCAAACTATTATAGTTAACATAGCGTAAACATATATTCGTAATTGTGTTCAAATATTCAATGTAATTACATTCATTCGCGCACCATATAGGCATAATAAAGGAAATTCATACATAACCTATCAAGATGCATCAATAGAACAAAGACATTGGACTTGCTGAATATTTCTCTTTATTGATATCTTCCAAGTGATTACAAACTCTATCCATCCTGCACACACGGCTGCAGGGGTCTGCACACTCAACTGCGGACTTCTACCTTAGGCCTCTGCACACTCAACTGCAGAGACTCTACCTATGCTACAACCCAAGACTTAGACTTCTTACTTCAGAGCTATGACTGTATTACATTGTCTGTCTCTAAAACTACTCAGAGCTTAACTCTTTTTATACAATCCCATGGTTCGCGGACCATGGGTAGATCTCTTACAGCCAAATTTACTTTACAAAACCAAGGGTGAACTACCCTTTATGACGCATGACACCTTCACTCTCCGCAACCACAAAATGTGGAGAATTGACAATTTTATTACAAAATTTGACTCAAACATGGGATTTTAGCCCCAAAACTGCCCTTGGGGGATCCCGCTCCCAACAAGCCCCCAACACAAACATCGTGTCTCACCCTTGAGTCAGTCGGTAGGCACGAAGATCTTTGCACGAAGCCTGTCCATCTCGACCCGTATGACTGCAACCTTGGCCGCACATTGAGTTGCCGCCTGCTTTGCATCTTCCATTCTCTGCTCGGTCACTACTCCTGCGCTGTGAGCCTGAAGCTTTTGTTGCGTTGCTTGCAGAGTTGCAAGCTTGCCTTCAATATTTCTTGTGACTACGTAAGCTTCCTCCAGCCAGGGCTTTAGTCTCACCTTCAACACTGCTTCCTTGTGCAGCGCTGCTTCCACTTATTCCTTCTATTGCTTGACTAGCCTCTATGTCAGCGCGATGGTTTTTGTTGTGCCCTTAACCTCATCATAGTGCTACTATAGCTCGTGCAATTCTGTCTCTAACCTTTGTATATTGGGGTCCTCCTACAAGCTTGTCAGGACCTCAAAGAACTGCTCAAACAATTGCGTGCAGTCTGCTACTGCACTATCCACCACTGCTACTGCCTTTGTGACAATGGTCGTCTGCTGTTCCTTTATTTCTGGTGGTGTTGAAGGTTGGGCCCTCAATTGTAGCTTGGTAATTAGAAGGTTCAAATCCAAATGAACCCGCGCCATCTCAGCCATAGTGTCACGCACCCTTGTGGCCAACTTGTGGATGCATTCCTCGACTGGCTCTTCCTTCAGAATTGCTAATTCTGGGACCATTCAACATGCCTCCTCAACAACTTGCATAATCCTCTTGCTTTGATTGGTCACCTCAGTCTCAACGGAGATGGAAACATTTCTCTGTAGGACCATCTGCTCATTGTTGATCTGTTTTTCACTGATTATCTGGAGGGTGCGGTGCTCATGAGCCCTCATCTATGCAATTAATCCATCCTGCAAGAGGTAGAGTGCTTCATACGGAAGTGCTTCTAGGTTCAACCCAACTCCCTTCAGGACGCTAACAGAGGGCCTGTCTGCCTCATTTTCTATGGTCAGTGCTCCATCTGGCAACACTATCACACTGGAAGCCTTCGTGCGTAGCATATCGGCAGCCTTTGAAGTGCCGATAGCCAAGCTAGTAGACAACGTGCTAGCTTGCGATGTGTAGGTCTGAAACTCTTGCAACTCGGTGTGGATAGCCCCTAGGATGATCTGCTACTGTTGTTTAAATTGTTGCAGGGCCTCCATAGTGACATCCCTGACTGTGTCATCGATATCATATAAGTCGCCCTTTGTCAGTGTGTTGCAACTCGGTGTGGATAGCCCCTAGGATGATCTGCTACTGTTGTTCAAATTGTTGCAGGGCCTCCATAGTGACATCCCTGACTGTGTCATCGATATCATATAAGTCGCCCTTTGTCAGTGTGTTGCAACTCGGTGTGGATAGCCCCTAGGATGATCTGCTACTATTGTTCAAATTGTTGCAGGGCCTCCATAGTGACATCCCTGACTGTGTCATCGATATCATATAAGTCGCCCTTTGTCAGTGTGATAGGGTCCAGCGAGGTCTTGGTCACCTTTGACTTCTTCCTGGACCCCCCCTTCTCTAGATATCTTGGGCACTTAATGCTAGCAGACGTCTCTTGAGGGTCCACACCATGATGTTCTGTTTCTTCCTCTTCTATCTTATTCAAAGACAACCTTGCGCTTTTTTCAGAGCTATGCTCTGTTCCACTTGTTTGCTTTGTTGCCTACTTTCCTGCCTGCTCTGCTTGGGCCTTATCAGTGGCCTCCTTTTTCCTTTTTTCGACCAGTTGCACCATCTTCAGCTTGGCCTCCTCCTTATTCTTCTGCATGGCGGACTTGCTCCCGCTGACCACCAAGTCCATGGTAGTGCGCCACTCTACTGACCATTGATCAAGCACCACGTCAATAGCATCATCCGTGGCCAGATACAACAAGTCGTACCATTTCTGCGTAGGTCCTTCTGCGCCGTGATTGATACTCGATGGAAATCATATTTGAACTCAGCATAGCCCTGCAGGTTGGCGCACACCATGGGCGACAATCATGGCTTGCGATTGATGGCCATCCTGATGTTCATCTCCATCAAGATCCATAAGATCTTGTTGTTCCAGACTCACTGCGTGTCCTTGGTCACCCACAGTGAAACATACTTCACTACTTTAGGGAGGTCTGGTGTAATTGAAGGGAACTGGTTGTCATTTGGTAGCTCCCATGCTACCATCACAATCGACAGCAAAAGCCACACATAGTCGAATGTCTTGCTAAGCTCTTGTACTTCACAGAAGATCACTAGGAACTCTCCACGAACGTAGTTTGACTAGTTAAACTGGACTCCTTAAGTGCACTGCTGTGCGAGCGTGACAATAGGCATCAAAACCTCATCGGTGCGACACTTCCACATCACCTTCCTTGCGAGGATCTGCATGGCTACCTTCACAGTAGGGTTGCAGATGCTAGAGATAGCGTACTCGCATGGCTTCTTCATTAGCTTGAATTTTTCCTTCATTGACTCTGCGAGAGCCTGCTCGCCACCTTTTCTGCCAAAGATCATGGCTAAATTCTCATCTGTATACGACAGGTGCAATATGAGGTGAATCAACATATCTATGATGGGTATCGGCTCCTCCATCCATAGACACCCATCATGCACCAAGAACAATAGTTGCTTAGTGACCAAAACTATCACTGGGGGGTAGTTATAATGCGGCACCTAGAGCAGGTTGAGCAACTCTGCCTTTGCTACTCCCTTGAGCCACCTTCATGGCTCCAAGGCAGTCATTCCCATATTCGTATCTATGATGCGGCACATTAGCTGCTCGATCGCCAGGTGTGGGAACTTCTCATGGTTCACCAAGTCCTAGTCTTCAAGCTTCAGTATCGGCACTCGTGCCAATCGCGGACTGTCGAAAACAATTTCGTTCGGTAGCAGAGGGGTTTGCAGGGGAGTCTTACTCTCGTTGATGTCCTTTGGTACCTTGGACTTAGGCTTGTGTGGAGGGACATACTCCGGCAACCACGTAATAGGGGTCACACCCTGGACTTCAACCTCCTGCACTTTCGTTCCCATATCCTCATCGTCCATCGGAATGTCTTCGATATCTTCCTCCTTTGGTTCTAGGTTTATAGCCTTGCCTTTCTCTTGTGCAGTGGGCTTTGGTGGGTTCCTCCTTGGTGATGCATGCACTAGTATGGTAGGTTGCTTGACCTTCTTGTCCTTCACAGTCTCCTTAGTTTGGGTTGGCTTCGGTCTTGACAATCTTGGCGATTTAGGGACCTCTGCCAATACTTCAGCCACTTCTGGGGCAACTACTTCTACCTCTATTTCCATTTCCTGTGCCAGCTCCTCTACTACTTGTTCGATATTTATAACTTCTTCGGGTGCAGATATAACACTCTCTAATAGTGCTTGTGTCGCCTCTGGTAAGTTTGCAAACTCAGGAGTCTCTTTTAAAGTCTCGAAGAATTCTCATTCATGGATGCCTGAGAGCTCAACGAATCAATTCTCAAAATGCAAAGTGTTTTTCATTGGACAACCACTTTAAATTTATAGGGAATTTTGAATTCAAATCTTACCGTTCCCCCCAAAATTGGTTCCTTAATGCCATATTGGCAGCAGATTTTCAAGGATTTGAGCCATAAATTTCGTCTTAAATTCCAGTTGCTCACTCCATTTGGCCTCACTTCTACTGTTAAATCATGAATAGTGACTTTAATGTTCACTTTCCAACCAACCTGTGCGATTTCTCCCTAGGTAGCGCAACTCCCTCTGTATTGCCATGGAGCCTGTGACACTTCCTTACTTCATACCATTCTCCAATCGTGCAGCTCCCCAACCTAGGAAGTGTAGTTTATAGTCCTGCACCTCCTTTCAGCTGCCTGGAGCATTAAGACAGTGCCACCTTCATTTAGTCACATGGCCAGACCGCCGGTGTATGGCTTCAAGCGACTCCCATTCACCTTTCTTGGGAAGGGTTCTGCATTCAATTTGACCAGCTGTAGCGCTCCTCCATAGGTAATTTTCTTAATGACATAGGGCCCTAACCAGTGCATTTTGAATTTACCTAGAAATTTATCAAACTAACTATCATATAACAAAACTAGATCATTTACTTTAAATGAGCACAACTTAATATGTTGATCATGCCATACCTTTTCGCACTGCTTTTGGACTTGTTGGTGAAATCCAGCAAAAAATCTCTCTTCCTCGAGCTCATCCAGTTGTGCGAGCGTCTCCTCCAGGGGCTCCATGATTTGTCATACCTGTGAGCGCTATTATGCGTAGACTAGCCACAATATATTCCATAGGCATTACCACTTCAACTCCATAGACAAGCCTAAAGGGGCTTTGTCCAATCAACTTCTTGCGTGTTGTTCAATAAGCCCATAGTATTGCAAGTATGCGTAAGTCCCAATCACTTTGCTGAGAATTGTAAACCTTGATCAGTGTGTTTTCGAGCACCTTGTTGAATGATTCCACCGTCCCATTAGCCTTCGAGTGATAAGGTGTGCTCTTCTGGTGGTATACCTGAAATTCCTCCGTCAGCACACTGATCGTCTCATTCAGGAAGTGCGTACCACGATCACTCATCAAGATCTTTGGACAACCAAATCGCATCAGTACGTGCTCAAAGAGGAATTTTGCAACGGTCGTGCCTATGCAATCCTTCACAGGATGTGCCTTTGCCCAATGAGTCAAATACTCCATCGTGGTGATAATGTACCTTGCTCTTGTCTTTCCTTGGGGCTGAATGGGTCCCACAAAATCTATCGCCCACTTCTCAAAGGGTTGCAACATCATCTATGGATTCAAAGGCATCTCATCCCTCTGTGATGGCCTACCAGTCCTTTGAAACACATCGCACATCTTGCAATATGCTTTTGATTCCTTATGGAGGGTTGGCCACCTCAACCTTGCGCGTAGAATCTTCTGCGTGGTTGCTCTTCCTGCATAATGTCCTCCTGTGGTGCCCCCATGAGCATCTGTGAGGATGCTTCTTATTTCAAACTTAGGTACATACCATCACAATATCTCATTAGTCCCCATCTTGTACAGATGCCCAACAATGACAGAGAAATCTGCCGCGCGCACCACTAATTCCTTCTTCTGCTAGATAGTGTATCCTTCTGGTGTAGTACCTATCGTTAGGAAATGTATTATATCCTCAAAATGACCATCCGCAATGCACACTGCAAATAGCTATGCATCAAGCAATCCTTCTTCCAAGTTAGTGGGTTCCTCCCCGTTTTGATGCGCGACAGATGGTCTAGTCCCGTGTTTAGTCATCCAGGATTCACAATAACTTCAAAGTCATACTCTTGGAACAATAAGAGCCACCTGCAGATTCTCCCCCCTAACACAAGCTTATTGACCAGGTACTTTAGCGCGGAATTATCTGTATACATCTTAAAATGGCCTCCCAGCAAGTAGTGCCTAAACTTATGGAGCACATATACCATAGCTAACCCTTCGCGTTCGGTGGTGGAGTAGTTATTCTCTACTTTGGATTATCTTTGGCTTGCGAACATGATAGGATGATCCAAGCATTCTTCGCCAGCCTATGTCAGTACTTCTCCCAACGCTATACATGACACATCGACATGTACGTGAAACTCTTTCTTCTAATCCGGGAAGACTAGAATCGGCATGATGACCTTCTTTTCTTTCAATATATCCAAGCTCTTCTTCCAGTCATTATTCCAGCAGAATGTGACATCCTTCTTCAACAATTTCTCCTTACGCGCGGTGATCTGGGCATAGCCTTTTATAAACTTTCTGTAATATCCTATATGTCCCAGGGTAGCATGCAACTGCTTCATGCTCCTCGGTGCTTCCAAGTTTAATATCACCGCTATCTTTGCGAGATCTATCATCAGTCCCTGTCTGCAAACCACATGCCCCAACAAGTTCCCAAAAGGAACACAAAACAAACACTTCCTGAGATTGAGCGTAATTTGGTATCTTTGATAGGTATCCAACATTAGGCACAAGCTTTCTACATGGCATTTAAACAACCCAAACACGGTCCAGTCATCAAAATATAACTCCAGGAACTTATGAATAAACTCCTTGAACACAACAACAACTACGCTCGAGAAGATCGCAGGTGCGTTCTTCAATACAAACGTCATTATAGTGTACTGAAAACAACCCCACTCAATCGTGAAGGTTGTCTTGCTCCTGTCCCCCAGCGCGATTTTGATCTGGTAGTACCCAGGGAACCCATTGGTGAAGGAATATGCTTCATAGCCACCTGCATTGTCCAACAATTCATCAGTGAACGGACTCGAGAAAGGATCATGTACACAAGCGTCATTCAACGTTATGAGATCCACACATATCCTTATTTCATCCTTTTTCTTCTTTTCCTGTACCACCATTGGAGTTACCTAGTGAGATTCTTCCACAGGCTCAATGATGCCTACCATGATCATCTTATCTAGATTTAAGTGGACCTTCTTGATCCAAGTTCGGGTGTGAAAAAGGACCATTCCAAGACCTTTTACTTTCGTGATGTGTTAAATTGTAGTTTTAAAAGAACATGAATGAATACATCTGCAGGCAGTAAAGAAGAGGAACATGACAATCATCAACACATGAAAACATAAGCCGTTGATAACGGAGTTCGTCCAGGAGGGACTACGTCTCTGGGCCCCAGTGTCAAGATGGAGTAGGCCACTGCATTAAGTGTTGTTAATAGTGATGATGTACATATAGGTGATGTCACTATCATACAAGGATAATTCCCTCATGCAGGAGTGGCTCCAAGAGATGTTCTGCTACAAGAACTCTCAGTCAAAAGGAATCCTATCAATATGACATAAACTCATGCATGATGACCATCCTGCCAAAATGGCATAATAGGGATTTCAATGCAAACATGCATGAAAACAACATGAGTATCCCATCAACATACAACAAAGGGACCTCAAAACATAACATGACAAATCATGACAACGAGTACATCACATAGATGATTCTGCATCAGATCAAGGAGGAATCATGAAAACAAGTAATAAGCAAGATCCCTCATCAACATCAAATAGGGATCTGTGCAGCTTAATGAATAGCAAAAGAAGTACATGAACACACTGCATATACCTCACAACCAAGGGCCATCTAAAGAAGCAGATCTCAAACTGCTGAAGCTATTTGTGCCATCGATCTCACGGCGTTAATCGCATGGAAATGGTTGCTCACACATAAATGAGACACCTGCATTCCACTTAGAAAAGTGGCTAAAAAATAGAATGAGAAAATGAGAAATCTAAATGCACCATCAGATTTGTGGTGTCGAATAGTGCAAAATTGACTATAAAATTTTTGAATTTCGAGAAATTGAGAATCTAGGGCTCAATGAATCTTTTAGATTCCCCCTAGATTCCTCAAAGATTCTGCTCCATGGGTGGACTGGAAATCTGCAACTCAAAAGGGTGAATCTGACCTCACCATTGCGATCCCTGCAGAAAACCATGAAAAACCACTGTAAACTTGACTATATTCCGACATGGAGAAAAATTACCTGCTTGGGAAAATTTGAAAGATCATGATTCCGCTCCCTGTTTCTACAACAGTCATGGTTCCACATGCATAATGAAAAATGACTGAAAAATGCAGAACTCTGATGGAGAAATGAATAGCGCCATTGCGTTCGTGGCGTCGAGAAGTGCTGAAACCATATAAAATTTGTCAAAATCTGACAAAGTGAAAATTTGGCCCTCCTGCAAAATGCTGCCTCGAACTGCATGCACTACCTCCTCTGCCTTGAAATTCGTGCCCGCTCCTGGTTCCTCCATCCTTAGGTTCATTGTGAAAATTTTGGGTTTATATTAATTTTCAGGCAGATATTCCAAGGAATTGGTTGTGGCACAATGCAATAATTAGGAATTGATTGAGGAGGGCTCGGGTGGTCAAACCCCGCCCCTCCTTTTTTACACAAAATTGTGTTTGTTTCTAAACGAACTGAATTCCAAGTGGGGGTCGGGTCCGCATTGGGTGACATGCCCCATGATCCAGCACGCATCAAGGTTTGGTTACATTACTGTTTGGACCGCCGGTTTGTATGTGGTGGTACCGCAATTTAGGTGGGCGTTCTTTTATGGTTGGTGGTACGTTGGTGGTGCCATCCTTTATGGGCCCGCCTACTTGGGGACTGGCCCACGTGGGCCAGGTAGGTTCGAACCCCGCTAGCCACACACTACATATGACATACATGGTGGTATGCTTGGGGGTGTGGGCCAAGCGATCTTATCCTCCGATGCTTCCAACCTTCGCACTAGCTCTGGGGTCCACACAATAGGACCGTCAAGTTTCCACCTTCCTTGGCTATCTTCTAGCTTTGTGATCCACTCGTATGGCTCAATTGGGAAGGAGTAGAAAAAGATATCGTGGATTTATGTATACAGGTATCTTTCCAACCACTATTATTTTGTTAGTCGTGGGTTTCTGTTCTCCTAAGCCACGAATTTTGGGATCTTCTTATCCAACCTTTTATCACCAAAATAGGACCCTCATAGGCTGCTGATCAGACTATCTCAGTGTAACTATTTCAAACCAATCTTTTAGCTAAGGCTTAGCCTCCTCAGCCTGAGAGCGCTCTCTCAAAGGGTTAATGATTTTGATTAAAGATATGGATAGATGGCTAACTCTATGGTTTGTGATTGTATATGTTTATAGGTTGAAAGATGAAGGTTGGCTACCATTGGGCTATGGAGTCAAAGTATGTTTCAGTACCACAACAAGATCAACTTAACATGAAGTCATGGCATAGAGAGTTTTTATACATCAACAAAACAAAATACAATGCAAGGAAACACAATTTATAAATACATGAAGGAAGTTAGAGCATCATGGATGAGTTCTAAGTAACATGTATTCATACCATTGCAAGTAAGTGAAAGAGGAAATCCATGAGACAATAGGAAATTAAAAATTCTCTTTGAATCCTGAGTAGTGGAGCCAAAACATTCTACCTAGCATGGAAGTCAAGGCATTATAGAGTTCAAGTGTAGAAATGCAAATATAAAATAGTGAAACACAGTTAGTTTATCTATGAAGGAAGTCAGAGAATCATTGATGAGTTATGAGTATCATAAGTAAACACCACTACAATGTAAGTATTGGAAGATGCCATCAAAATAAGAACATACAAGAACTCTTCGTAAATCTTGAGTTGTCTAAGTAGAAATTTTGCATTAGGTTAAAAATATACATAGTCTGCACATAGAGCAGCAGTTGAGCCAAAAATTCTCCAAGCCCTTGCTAATTCGACCTCTTGCTTTATATATAGCATTTACAACATGGATTCCCTCATCCCTCATCAAGAGAATTCGAATTTCTATTATTGACACCTATTTTAACCATAAAACAGACTATTAAATACAAGTGACAACTAACTGACTGTCTTAGAGTCCTAATACAATTAGGAGTACAAATCCTTGTTATGAATAAACCACCTTAACTAAACATTGAATGCATTCTTTGACAGCTGCAACCTCATGAGGTTGAATTTGATGAAGCCTCCCACGTTGTCACCTTACTGCTGAAGATAAACCCTAGAAATTAGGGAACATGTTTCCCTGTTTTTAAGTTTAGGATCCTTGAAAATTAACAAGTGGGATAGAGCCTTTATCTTCTCATCCATGACATATTTTATGAAACTTAAGGAGGTTTTTGTATTCCATGTTTTCTAGAACAAAAACCTCTCTTGGTTTTTTAAAACACTTCTCCAACTGTCTGGTATCTGTCCTTGAAAAACACGTGTAAAAAAGGAAAAATCTGTTCTCTAAAATTAGGGTTTCAAAGAAATCTTAGTATCTCCCAACTGATAACACTTACGAACAAATTAATATAGGTTATTGTAGCTGGAGAGTTGATGAAGAGAAACCTCCTTCATAATTCCAAAATACCTTTTCCAGTGACCAGAAACTGATCTTGAAAAAGACTGCTAAAACCAAAAGACAAAGCTTGGTTTTTAGCAGTTTTGTAGCGTAAGTTTAACCATAAATTTCTCCCACCTCAAAACGAGTTTGAAGAAATTGAAAGAGGTTTTTGTATTTCAATATGTTAGAAAGAAAAAAATCTTTTAGTTTCCAAAATTTAGTTCCCTGCTGCTCAGGAACCCTTCTGGAAGTTGACAAGTAAAAGCATAAAACAAAGTCTTTTATGTTGAAACAGGCTTTTTCAGTGGTTTCGTAGCGCACTACAAAAACTCCTAGTTCAGTGATTTCATAGCACAAAATAGGCTTTTTACATTGTCTATGCTATGAAAACGTGGATTTCAAAATTTCTTCATAATGATGTGAGATATGACTTCTAAACACATGGTGAGGCTTCTAGGACATGGAATGAGGCTGCCAAAATTTATTTGGAAAAGAGAATGACACTATTGAGATGAGATGACTCAAAACCTATTATAAGACTATAACTAGAAACAAGGAAAACTTTCCAAAGTTTAGAAACAAAAATTTTAGGGTGATAACAATGGCTCCACTAGGGATAGTGTGCCGTTGTGGTATACTAAGAACCTGTAGCTCCAGTGTTGTTGTCCATCTTTTAGAATAAAACTTTGAACTTCTACCCAATTTTCTCCTCAAGCCTTTAATGATTTTTGTAAGAAGAATTCAAATTGCACCTACTGAAACAGATGCTCAGTCAACCTACCCTGAGCTTATTTGCACATTCCTACCTACCCTATCAGCTGTAATCTCCACTTGTAGCTCAAGGAACATGAAACTTCTAATGAAGCCAGTCATCGATCTGATCTGACACTTGAATCTCTTGGTTGTGCTTGAAGAAAAAATAAACATGATACTGAAATAACCGAGTCAGCATGAGATGTACCCAATCTTCAAGATAGAAATATAACTAGAAATCTGAACAACAAATCTTTTCCATGTAATGAGCTATAGGGTAAAAAAAACATGATTAGTTTGATGATTCTCATAACATTCTATATCTTCAGACAACTAATTCTCAGCCACACAAAATTCCTTTGATATGCTATCTAACTACCTTTCTGCATGATTCCCATAGACAATGCATTTTTCCTCACTATTATGATCATTCTTTGAAGTAATCTGCTGCAAGGAATTACATAAATGATCAACCTTTTCCTCTGCCTGAGGGTTATAAAAAATTTCTTCCAGTATTTCTTCTTGGTGTTTGCAATTATTTTCATCTTCATTATGATTCAAAGACTAACAAGTCTGTTGCATCTCTACATCAATCTCGGAGGATGTAATATGACTTTCATAAGTAAACCCCTGCTGATTTTCATGCTGCATTTCATGGGATGTTATCCTTTCTTCTTGGTGTTGAAATGTATTGTTATGAAGAGCCTCTAAAATTTCTTCATCCATGAATTCATCATCATCATAACAATCCTCCAAATATTGAATAAAACTCGCAAAATGTTTGCAACAATCTTTGACCAGCAATAGGGAGGGATGACACTCTTTATACATGTCATAGAATACATCATGGAAATCAGCAAGAGAATATAATGAACCATTTTCCAAGTTTTTATACCAAGACCATGCTTTCCTTCTAAAGTGGTCATAAACATCTTCATGAGACAATATTTAGGGAACTGAACCTTAAGACTGCGTACATGCATATGAAACCTAACCAAATGAAGAGCAACATTGTCTTTCTTTTCATCTTTGAATATTGGAAGATCATATAACCAATCAACCTTTGGCATAGGATTTGGAAAACCAGGGATATGAGACCGATTCATAGGGGCATACCTGGCATTCATTCTTGAAATGGAACTCATCTTGAAACTTCATCAAGCTACTGTTCTTCTAGCAGTGGAGTCACCTTCCAATTTTTTATTTGATGTGTGGAGTCGCCAAGGTAGATTGCAGCCTCGAAAACTTTCTGAGCTCTTGCTACCTTTAGAAGTTCAGCTTTCTTGATTTCGCGAATGAATAATCTCCAGACTCCCGGCAGATGCACCAAAATGTTATCACCAAAATAGGACCTTGATATGCTGCTGATCAGACAATCTCAGTGTAACTATTTCAAACCAATCTTTTAGCTAAGGCTTAGCCTCCTCAACCTAAGAGGGCTCTCTCAAAGGGTTAATGATTTTGATTAAAGATATGGATAGATGGCTAACTCTATGGTTTGTGATTGTATACGTTTATAGGTTGAAAGATGAAGGCTGGATACCATTGGGCTATGGAGTCAAAGTATGTTTCAGTACCACAGCAAGATCAACTTAACATGAAGTTAGGGCATAGAGAGTTTTTGTACATCAACAAAACAAAGATACAATGCAAGGAAACATAGTTTATAAATACATGAAGGAAGTTAGAGCATCATTGATGAGTTCTAAGTAACATGTATTCATACCATTGCAAGTAAGTAAAAGAGGAAAGCCATGAGACAATAGGACATTAAAAACTCTCTTTGAATCCTGCGTAGTGAAGCCAAAACATTCTACCTAGCATGGAAGTCAAGGCATTATAGAGTTCAAGTGCAGAAATGCAAATATAAAACAATGAAACATAGTTAGTTGACCTATGAAGGAAGTTAGAGCATCATTGATGAGTTCCAAGTATCATAAGTAAACACCACTGCGATGTCAGTATTGGAATATGCCATCAAAACAAGAACATACAAGAACTCTTCATGAATCTTGAGTTGTCTAAGTAGAAATTCTGCATTAGGTTAAAAATATACACAGTCTGCACATAGAGCAGCAGTTGAGCCAAAAATTCTCCAAGCCCTTGATAATTCGACCTCTTCCTTTATATATAGCATTTAAAACATGGATTCCCTCATCCATCATCAAGAGAATTTGAATTTCTATTATTGACACCTATTCTAACCATAAAACAGACTATTAAATACAAGTGACAGCTAACTGACTGTCTTAGATTCCTAATACAATTAGTAGTACAACTCCTTATTATGACTAAACCACCTTAACTAAACATTGAATGCATTCTTTGACAACTACAACCTCATGAGGTTGAATTTTATGAAGCCTCCCACGTTGTCACCTTACTGCTGATGATAAACACTAGAAATCAGGGAACATGTTTCCCTATTTTTAGGTTTAGGATCCTTGAAACTTAACACATGGTACATAGCCTTTATCCTCTCATCCATGACATATTTTACAAAAATGAAGGAGGTTTTTTTATTCCATTATATATATAACAAAAACCTCTTTTTTTTTTTTAAAACACTTTTCCAGCTGTCCAGTATCTGTCCTTGAAAAACACATATAAAACAGGAAAAATATGTTCTCTGAAATTAGGGTTTCAAAGAAATATTAGTATCTCCCAACTAATAACACTTATGAAGAAAGTGAGATAGGTTATTATATATGGAGAGTTTAGGAACAAAAAACCCCTTCATAATTCCAAAATACCTTTTCTTGTGACCAAAAACTGATCTTGAAAATGACTGCTAAAACCATAAGACAAAGCTTGGCTTTCAGCAGTTTCGTAGCACAAGTTTAACCATAAATTTCTCCCACCTCAGAACGAATTTGAAGAAAATGAAATATATTGTTGTATTTCAGTATGTAATGAAGAAAAACCTCTTTCAGTTTTCAAATTTGAGTTCTTAGCTTCTCAGGAACCCTTCTGGAAGTTGACTAGTAAAAGCAAAAAACAGAGTCTTTTATGCTGAAACAGGCTTTTTCAGTGGTTTCGTAGCGCGCTACAAAAACTCCTAGTTCAGTGATTTCGTAGCGAAAAATAGGCTTTTTACACTGTCTATGCTATGAAAATGTGGATTCATAGCTAATTTCAAAATTTCTTCAAAATGATGTGAGATATGACTTCTAAACACATGGTGAGGCTTCTAGGACATGGAATGAGGTTGTCAAACTTTATTTGGAAAAGAGAATGACACTATTGAGATGAGATGACTCAAAACCTATTATAAGACTATGACTAGAAACAAGGAAAACTTTCCAAAGTTTAGAAACAAAAATTTTAGGGTGATAACACAACCAGTCTCCGATATCCTTCTTAGTTGGATTCCAGTGATACGACATCACACATCTCTTATGTGGATTCCGGTCCTGACAACGGAACCATTTGTTGGCTTGAGGGGGCCTGACCCAGGTTCAACATTAATTAGCCAAACAAATCCCTGCACTACTGGCTCTTTTGGCATGAACCTGCGGAGCGCTGACTGAAGTCTCACCCGAAGCAGTATGGGGGGATGCTGGAACCAAGTTTTTGCACCTTGTGATGGTTGTGATGTCGTTTGATTCTTTCTGCCCCTGCCTTTGTGTAGGTCGCTTCTCTCTAGGGCTTGCAAGTTGAGCCCTTTATTCTATCCTTCAATACCTCTGCGAAAGGGTATGATCGATCTTCGCGTAGCCCTAGCCCGTGTTAGATAAACTTGAACCTATGGTGGAGTTGAGGTTATGTCAACAGTTATGGTTAACAGTTGTGGTTTTGGGCACCTAGTATTGGTGACTCATGGTACTGAGCCCATGGTATTACATGTAGTTGAAGCCCTTAAAAGGCTTGTGTATTCTCCATTATAGGTAGCCATGGTTGAGCGGTGAAAGCTCAGGTTGTTGGCCGGCTTGGCTGTGTTTTAGCCAAGGACAATAATAGATCTATTGTTGGTTGTTTTTTCTCCAATTGGGGTTTTCCAGATAATCATGGTGTACATGGTTTGAATGTGTATTTCTTGATTGTTATATTTATTTCTCTTAAACCCTAACAAGTGGTATCAAAGCTCTGGTTGGCAAGGGCCTTGGATAGTTGTTTGAAATGTTCCCATCCACGAAGTGGTGGCGCTGGTTGAAGCAATAGCTTGTTACACAAACCAACGATGTCCGTTGAGTGATGGTTCGATGAGGAGCAAGAAGAAAATGAAGTTTGAAGGCTTTGCCAAGGCCTTGTTCGATGAGGAGCAAGAAGAAAATGCAAGCCCTGGGAATATTTTTTGGAAATTTAAAAAATCAAGAAAGTCGGGTAATTCTTTTTTTTTTTAGAGAAATTTGTTGAAGGGCTTTTATGGTTAAAGAAAAATTTCTATTTTGAAATAGTAACAAAAATTTTAAATAAAAATTCAGTTACAAGAGAAGGGTTAAATAGTGGGATAGGAGTCTTACAGGGTGAAATGCATGGTTAAACTTGCAGCAGTTCAAGTTGTGTGTGGGTTAAGATAACAAGATAAAAATAAAATGGAACTTTTCATGTAAATGGGTATACGACTGTAAGACCTGGTAAGGCATGCATACCCTGGTAAATCACTGGTAAAGTCTAAATGTCCACTTTGGTGATATGGGGATGCATGTGATGGTATGATGAAGCATGCTGAACTAGGACAACTTGTGAGATTATCAAATACCCTAACATTGACTGGGTAGGGCCTGGAGGTGAGTGGTGGCTGGCTCACTTGGCAGATTTGGCTAGATTTGGCCAAGGAAAACCCAAAGTCAAGTTTAAAGGGGGGATTGTTAGATAAACTTGACCCTATGGTGGAGTTGAGGTTATGTCAATAGTTATGGTTAACAGTTGTGGTTTTGGGCACCTAGTATTGGTGACTCATGGTATTGAGCTCATGGTATTACATGTAGTTGAAGCCCTTAAAAGGCTTGTGTATTCTCCATTGTAGGTAGCCATGGTTGAGCGATGAAAGCTCAGGTTGTTGGCTGGCTTGGCTGTGTTTTAGCCAAGGACAATAATAGATCTATTGTTGGTTGTTTTTTCTCCAATTGGGGTTTTCCAGATAATCACGGTGTACATGGTTTGAATGTGTATTTCTTGATTGTTATATTTATTTCTCTTGAACCTTAACAACCTACTGCTTAGTAATTTTGCGCTGCTATGGCAGCATGCCGTTCATATTCTCCAATTAATCTAAGTGACTTTCTTATCCTATAAAACTATTATAGTTAACACAACGTAAATAGATATTCGTAATTGTGTTCAATTATTCACTATAATTGCATTCATTCGCACAACATATAGGCATAATAAAGGAAATTCATACATAACATATTAAGATGCATCAACATAAAAAAGACACTGGAATTGCCAAATATTTCTCTTTATTGATATCTTCCAAGTGATTACAGACTCTATCCACCCTACACACATAGCTATAGGGGTCCGCGCACTCAGTTGCGGACTTCTACACTAGGCCTCTGCGCACTCAGCTGCAGATACTCTACCTACGCTACAACCCAAGACTTGAGCTTCTTACTTCAGAGCTATGACTCTTGTACATTATCTGTCTCTAAAACTACTTAGAGCTTAACTCTTTTTATACTCTTACAACTGACTTTACTTTACAAAAATAAGGGTGACTACCATTTATGACACATGATACCTTCACACTCCATGACCACAAAATGTGGAGACTTTACAATTTTATTACAAAATTTGACTCAAACATGGGCTTTTAGCCCCAAAATTCCCTTGGGGGATCCCACTCCTAATAGCCCTTCAGACACTGCTCCTTTCTAAAACACCTACACACAAGTGAAACCTTATCTGAAGCATCTATGGGGAATTGAAAGAACTGGGATAGTTCTGCAATGATGAAGGAGATGGGAATTTTACACTACCATTGCCATATTCATTCTTTAATTACATTCTAGCGTTTAAAAAAATAATTAAGGTATAACCCTGTTCTACGCCATAAACCCATCATTCATGGCCATTTCATAGAATCATAGCCTGAAAAACAAACAAGTCATAAGATACTATGCAAAAAGTCACAATATAAGCCAAAATGATATTTAATTGATAACTGTGAAGTCTTCATTACAATCATGTTTGTTGTGGCTCACCAACCTATATTAATTCTCATTACAATGTAAGGCTCAAAACATACATAAATAGAAAGTAAAAATACAATACATCTTTTCCTTCATGGTCTTAGCCTATTTATAATTTCACATTTTGGGTACAGTCTAACCAAAAATCTCTTTTTACCATGGGAGAAGAAAACAAAATAGGCCTAAAGACTTTCCCTATTCTCTGTAATCCCATGCATTGACCCTTAGCTGACCTTCCTATATGATAAACTTTTGCGTGATGCTCCTCTGCGCAGATCCTACAAATTGTACCCATGCTGCTATTAGAGAATGCATTAGGGCGGCTATTAATTCAATTTCTCCTTATTCCTTAACATTTTCTTGTGAAATTTTTTTTATATTCTTGTGTTTATTCATTAGATATTTTCATCAAACAATTATCAAGAACAAAATAGTAAAGGAAATGGACACAAAAATTAGGCTCCAAGCCAGGACAAAACCCATCCAAGTGGAAAACCTAGAAATAATATCTTATTCTTATAGAATCTACTTCAAATGATAAAATCAAGACCCAAACCCTATACCAAGCCCTCCTCTAAGCACCGAGTCAACCCTCCAAGAAGTCTTTCTAATCAGGTCAGAGATCAACAAGGATAACAATAGTCAATCCTCCTTTAATCAACTTCTTGCTTCCACTTTGACCCCCAACTTCAACCCGCAACTTTGGCCTTGTAACAACTACATAAACCCTAATTTTAGCACATGTTATCTCTTTAATAATACTTCCCTCAAACAAGCCAAGGTATCCAAAGTCAAACTAGATCAAAACATAGTATTCGACTCTCCTGCAACTTGGATTTGCAATTCAACCTCCTGCAATACAGACATGCAATTTTCGACCTCTCCTGAAGCTGGAGAAACCCTAACCTTCACACATGTGAGATAATAATGCCCAAAAACATAATTTCTTCATTCTTTTTGAGCTTTTCTTTCCTTATAGACCTTCATAATTTCTTCTTTAATGATGCTCACTTCATATCAAACTTCTTGATGATAGAGATCAATTTGGTGATCAAATGAGGTTGTTGCTACCTATATTTATAGCCTTTCCATGAGGTCGAATAACCTCTTCTAGGCCAACTTGTCACTTCCATGGCCAAGTTGTGCTTGGAGGTTTCTAATACTTTCTAGAGTCAAAATTAATATCTTTCACATGTCACAAATTTTTGCAATAGGGTCTTATACAAATGATAATGGCTACCTTGAATCAAGATAAATATTCTTTTGACATGACGAACCCTAGAAGCATGAAGACCATGCTTTACCTAAATGATCATCAAAATGGAGCGTGAAACCCATGCTCAAAATAATATTTTTGTTTCTTCTTTTTCTTGTAACATAATATATACATAATGAGTTTAGTACAATGACAATTATGAATACCGAAACTAGTTATATTTTCCAACACTCCCTCTTAACTAGGGAGGTATTCATAATTATACTCTTGGTACAAGGTTATTATGAAACTAAAGAATTCTCATAAGAAGAGTCAGATCATTAAGAAATATTTAAGAATCAACATCATGACCAACATTGTCAACATAGTAAGGCTTTAACTTGACAAACTCTTTCTTATATAAGATCATAATGCTGGGAGACTTTACGTGAGATGCCAAATTACCTCTACAAGGAACATAACCTATCCAAATGCTCTTTAGGTATGTCCTTTTTGGACTATTCTTGTCTTGGAATCGCAATCCTCAAAGGATATCAGTCCTATTCGACCACTTTTGTCTTGTATACCTATCCAATCTTCAAAGAGTGTTGGTCCATTTCCTATCTTGGATTTTTCTATCCTCAAGGAATTCATAGATGCTTATCCAATCCTCCATTCTCCATTTTTCCTCCATGGCCTTCACTTAGACTTATGGATATTAGTCACGGTCAAGTGCATGAAACATGAATGAAAAGATACAAATGTGATGTTCATCATTACTCCCTCTCAACCTGAGAGTAGATCCCCATTCAGTCTTGATTTGGGAATATATCCTTGCTCCTATTTAAGGAGACTATACTTTTTCTCAAATATAGAGGATATTTCCGACTTCCTTCCAATTGGGAAGTCTTAGTTTTTCTTCATAAATGAATTAACTATCAGTTCTTCATGGAGATATATGTAAGGATTCCTCTTTCCTATTTTAATCTCATCATATTGAGCTTCTTCCTTCCTGGATATTATGGAGTCATTTTCTCCCTTTAATCTTGTGAAAGGGTTCGTGCCATCAAATTTTATCATCATTTTACTCCAATCATCATCAATGAAGACATTATGTTGATCCTTATAAAAATTCAAGTTAGTCATAGCTCCAACTTAAAAATGAAAATGATATTTGTTGATGAACATGTTGTAGCTGCTGTAACACCCTCCAAAATTTTGGCTTGCACTCCAATTTCAAAGCCTTCCTTGGTATTTTCCTTGATCGTTGCAAATAATCAAACTCATTTCATGGGCTTTCTTGAAGTTCTTTGACCCCTTTTTTTTATTGGATTAACTGTCGTCTTTTGGCATGTTTGATTATTATGTAATGTTTGCAAGCCTTTTATGGTGGTTTTTAAGGTTGGTATTTGTGTAAATGAGTTTTCCAAACCATGTAAACATTTGTCGCACTCATACACAAAGCCTTCAACACTATTGGACAAGTGTCGTCACGGTCTTCCTAAAGTCTACCTTAAGTGTCACACTTGTCGTATCTTGCCATGAAGTAGTCACATAGAGGGGGATGCTTTGTTTGTTTGATTTCGATGATCTACATATTCATGTCGTCAAAGTACGATAAGTGTGTGAACATATTCAAGTTCATCATGCATGCATGCCCCTCCTTGCACTTAGCAATTTTTGGAAAATCTTTCCGACTCGGCAACTTAGCTTCACCGGGCCTTATGTGAGTTATGCACTGCGCAGTCCCAACCCTCATTGATATGGCCTTCTTGCTTAGAAATGTGCAGTGTGCAATCAGTTTCCTCTAGGGATATTCTTCTGCGCAATTCTAGGATCCAACAACCTTCCTTGAACCAAGGATTACACAACTGTGCCTCCCAGTCTGTCTTGAACTGTGCACTTCACATCTTCAACCCTTAATATTTTCCATTCCCTACTAGAAATATGCAATACACAGAGAGCCTAACCTCTCTTGGCCTCTAAAACTACACATATTCTTTCTCTAATGCCCTTCCCTTAGCCAATGCTCACTGCCCTAAGAAACTACGCAGATCTATCCTCCTGCCCTCTCTGTTGCCCAGTCCCCTTTGCTTATCGAAATTGCACAGTCTATCCTCCCAGGGCCTCATCCCGCATCAACCACTGCTTGCTTGAACTATGCAATTATGACCCTTAGTGGCCACTGTGTATTTTTTCTCCCTAGTGAGGACTGTGTAAAAAATTTCCTCTATCAAATCTGAGTTGTGATCTGCATAATATCAGTGAGTAAGCTCTTTCCCTGTGACCTAGAACTGCATAATGCACATTGATTGGACCCTTTATTTCAGCTTGTTACTTGTCCCGGGCTCAGTTCCCAGATAATAATGTATCATCTTAGACTAGGGAGATTTCAGATTGATGTCATCCCATCATGAGTGAATTACAAGAACAAGTAAACTATCAAGATGATGAAGAAGGAGAAGAAGGAGGGTAGCTGTTGGCTACATGGGGCCTGACCCAGGTTCAACAGTGAGTTTAGCCAAGAAAATCCCGGTACTACTGGCCCTTTTGGAAACAGTCCGTGGAGCGCAGACTGAGATCTCACCCGAAGTAGTATGGGAGGGTGCTGGAACCAGGTTTCCACACCCTAGGGATGTCTTGATGAGGGTTTTAGAGGTTCGCGATCCTAATTTGTGCATTGTGCTACTCAGCGTAGCTCCCTATTCTTCGCAACTCATGCTCACCTTCATATTATTCCGATCCAATCCGATCCTTACTATTATATTAGTGCTTAACTTAGTTTGTGCAGACCCAATATTCTTATTACTTGTTCAACTTTCAGATTAGCGTGCGTACTTGAAAATAATATAAATGCATAAAGAATAACCAGAACATAGAAATACAGATCTACAAGCAGATGCACAATATTTTAGAATCAACTTATCTTTTATTAATTCTTTGTCCAAGTACAACCCCAACTCTTCCCTGCGCACTTAGTTGTAGGGGTCCGTGCACTCAACTGCAGACTCTACTAGGCTTCTATGCACTCAGCTGCAGAGCCTCTACCTACCACTACGACCCAATACACTTCAGATTTACTTATATCTTCTAACCATGCCTTCACATCTATCTGTTACTTATCAAAAAATAAGACTCCCTTTACACTTAGAGCCTCGCTCTATTTATTAAATCCGATGGTTTGCAGACCATGGGTAGGCTAACATACCGTACATTAAATTACATTATTTTAGGGCAGAAAACCCTAGACTCTCGCACTCTGCGCTCGCATTTCACAGGGTATTTACATTGTACTTGACCAAAATTCGGGCTTCAAGCCCCAAAAACATACTATGGGGGGATTCGTTGCCCAACAGGTCCCCAACACAATCATCGTGGCACGTCCCGAGTCACTCTGCTGGCACGAAGATCTTCGAGCAAAGTCCATCCAGTTGTGCCTGTGATGTGCAAATATCTGTACCGCACTGCTCTGCCATCCGTTGGATCCGTTCTTCTCGGTCGGTCGAATACTCATTTTCAGGGTCAAATCCCTATCTCAGGTCACGCATCACTTTCATTTGCGCGAGTTTTCCTTCGATGTCAGCCGTGATGAGGAAGGCCTCATCAATCCAAGGCTGGACATGTGCTTTAAGTACTGCCTCTTTTTGGCACGCTGCATCCACTTGCTCCTTCAATGCCTTTGCCTATTGTAACCTCACGAGTCGCTGAGTTAGGACCACTGTCTACGCCATCCTGTGCATGCTATCATATTGCATTTGAAACTCCTGTGCCTCTGTTTCCAATTGCTGTATGGTGGGGTCCTCCTGTAAGGTTATGAGGACCCCGAAGGATTCTTCCAACAACATGGTGCAGCTCTGCACTACCTATTTAATTTCATCCAACCCTTTTCGGATATCGCCGACGCGCTGATCTTGAACTTCCGGGGGTGTGGAGTACTGTGCTTTTAATCGTAGTTCAGCAATTTGCAGGTTGAGGTCCAGCTGGATCCTCGTAGCTTCCTCCTTCACCTCGCGGAATCCACTGGAAAATTTGTGGATCCCCATTCCTACTGGCAGATCTGTCACAATTTCCAATTCTGGGACGTAGCGACATGCTTCCTCTACGATCTGCTCCAACTGCTGGTTTTGAGCCATCACTTCATCACATTGTAGGCTAAGCTGTTCGATGTTGATTCATTGTTCACTTAGCATTTGCACTGTGAGTCCCTCCCTAGCGTGAAGTTCTGTTGTCGCTTCGTCCTATAGCTGGTATAAAATATCCTACAGAAGGGCAGGCAAGTTTAGGCCGAATCCCTTGATCCATCCTATCACGACTCTATCCTCCATGTTGTCCGCTGTCAGTGCTCCTTCTAGCAGTGTGACAGTGTTCTCCATTTTAGCCTGCAACAACTACTCTGTTGCTGATGCTCCCGTGGCACCGTAGACGGCTACCGTTCCTTCTTGTGGGAGTCACACCTGAAGTCCCTACAGTTGTGCCCTGAGTGCCCCCAACACATTCTGCTGCTTCGTCATTGCTTCTTAGAGCACCTCTCTGGTGACCTTGTGAATTGTGTCACCAATGTCATATAGATCTCCCTCTGTCATTGTAATAGGCTCCCCATCCAATTTAGAAGCCTTGGTCTTCTTCCGTGGCCCTGTACATTTTGTCCCACATGGCCATTTCAATTGTGTAGAGGTGGTGCTTGGGTCTGCGCCTTCCACCATATTGTTTGTCCCATGTCTTATGGTCAGGTCCAGTCCTCTTTCCTCCTATGTCATGGTGGCCCCAGCTGCTGCTATTTTTTCGGCGGCCTTGGTCTATTCTGTGGCGACTTTTGCTGCCTCGCGAGAAGCCCTTACTTCCTCGGTTAACTGCTCGTTTCGCTTCTGTTGTGCTAGTAGCTTGGTGACATCCTTCTATCTTTGTATCATTGCCTCATCGTGCACTGCCAGATCCGGGGAGTGCCATTTGGGTGGCCATGAGTTGAGCATCACAAAAACAACGTCATCAATTGTGATGAACGAGAGTTTGGTCCAGTTCTACTCTAGATCCTTCTGCGCCTTGATATACACATTGTGCATATCCGCGTTAAAGTCTGTAAATTTCCATAGACTGTCATATACTGTGCGGGATAGGAGTGGCCATTTTTGGATCCACATCCGTACACTTGCCTCCATGAGTATCCAAAATATCTTGATCTTGCGGATGTGCGTGGCGTGCCTTCTCACCCGAAGTGACGCGTATTTCGCTGCCTCTGGCAAGCCCTGGTCAAGGGGAGGAAACTGATTGTCCTCTGGAAATTCCCCTGCAACCAACAATATGGATAAGAGCAACAATGTGTAGTGGAAGGTCTTACCCTACTCCTGAGCCTCCTTGCAGTTCATCACGAACTCCTCTCAGAGGAACTGCGCCTAGTTGAACTGTACCCCCTTGGCAGATTGTTTGGCCAATGCAATGACCGTTGCTGGTACCTCGTTGTTGCGACATTTTCTCATCAGTTTACCTACCAGTAGCTGTTGTGGCCACCAACAACCCCCCTCTTTGTTTGGTATTAGCGATAACACCAAGAAAATGGGGACCCTTAATAAAAATCCAAAAAAAACATTTTATCAAATTTTTTTGTATTTTAACTCCCTAAAGCTGTATCGCATCGCGAGAAGAGAGTGAAGCGTTTTCCTATGCGCATAATACGCTGCGAAGAAGCGACGCGGAATTCATCGCATCGCATATATTATGAAGCACTCTTAAATGAAAAAACTTAAGGAATCTCTAACGGCCGATATGCGACGTCGCATATCGCAACATCGCATAAGCAACACACAATGATTGGATGACTAAGCGTGATTTGCGATTCGCAATCTGCGATATTGCGATCTGCGATGTTGCGATCTGCGATGTTGCAATCTGCGATGTTGCGATCTGCGATGAATGCGATCATCAATTCCTGCGATGACACATCTTGATGATGCGATCCTCGATACTGTGATGCGAGTCGCAGAAATCACCCATCGGAAAAATTTCCTCGGCACAGTATTCAAGGAAAGCTGTCTGTAGACCAAAATTGGGCGCACGCCTTAAAAGAAATTAATGATTGTACGCCAAAGTATCCAAGAAGGATTGTTTTGTGTTTTTCGAAGAGTCAGTTCATTATGGGTGTCATGATTATGCATTCATTAGAGCTTAAAGCTTTCATGTCAATCTTTTCATCATTACTATTTTCCTTTGCGTAAACTGTAAGACAACAAATAACATAAAGCAATGTGCAGGAAACATCTAAGGAAAAGGGGAAAGCGTCAATGCTCGGAGAACAGAGAAGAGATGCCTTCACAAACGGATGCCGCATGCAACAGGACCATAGATTCCAGAGTATCACTCAACAGATACTGATGTCAATAGGCCATCCAAAACTCAGAATCAAAGGTGCACAAAAGCAGCATGTTTGCAAAAGATCCTGAAGCTTATGCCCAGTAAAGCAAAAAAGAAAAAAGGTGCTAAAGAGGGAAAACGCACCAGAAAATCCCGGAACAAAGAACGGAGATACTTTTCAATACAGAAAATTGTTCAGAGAGCAAAGTCCCTAACTTATTCAGTCATTCGCAAGGCCGGAAACCGAAATAGCAAAAGCAGAATTAGTTTGAGAGAAATTTGGGTTATTACCAAGTATACACACAGTCAATACACCAAGGCAGAGGAAGATTTTCGAAAATATCTTCTAGTTTACCAGAAAGTGGTGCCAGCGCTTGTTATTTCTATTTTCGTAACTCAAACGAAAGGAGAAGATGACCAGCCGACTCTTCCCAAGCGAATGTTGCATGCTTACAACACTAAGGAGCAAATACAGAAACAGTTAGGAATTAGATTCAATTTTTAGAAATAATTTTGCTTTAGTAGAAGGGCGGTCATTTAAAACTGTGTCCTAAATTTATGTAATTAAGATTAATTAGTTAGCAGTATTTAAACCCTTCTCAAGCATTTGGAGAAGGGTCCATAAATTTGTCCAAAAACATGTCCTCAGAACATGCACTTTTGCACCCTCGGAGGGGGTTTTTGATGAATGGTTGGATCGAGATTTATCAATGTTTGCATTTGATATCTGCTACTGATGTTGCACTTTTGTACTCTTAGTAGATGTTAGAACAAGTAGAGATAAATCGTTGTTGCTTGAAGCTTATGAGTGGAACCAATCATAAATGGTACTTTTATCTCTTGACCATTTTTGCTTATATTCTTAAAGTGATATACAGTTTTCAGTTGTTTATATGTTAATGCAAGAATGTGTGGGTTACCATTTGGCACTTCTGTACGGTGGAGTCATTTATTTGTGTTTGATATATGAATAACTTATTATGCGATATGCTGTTCACAACTGTTTTGCTTAACTTTTTATGCAAAGTGGTTTATCTTAATTGATTTCTATTCTTATGATAGTTGAATGATCTTTATTACCAGTTATTGTTCAAAATCTCTTTAGATCGCATAATAGAAGAAATACACCCCGGGTTAGTGTAGATTAGATGTGTTATTTCTCATTAGATTACAATAGCATAGAGTTAGTTTAGAAGTTTGAATTAAATTAGCTTTAAGTACTCCTAGATCAAGATCATCCAACTCTACACACACACACACCCCTTAGATTGGGAAACTGGTCCCATTATCCCCAGTCAGAACCGCTATACCAAACAGATAAGGAGCTGCCAACCAAGGGCTGGACCGGGTGGGTATCCCCCTTGTTGTCGACCCGATTTTCGGGGCTTCAACATATTTGGCACTAGAAGGAGGGCCCGAACTATGAATGGCACCTAAATCAAAATCTAAATACCATTCTGAGAGTAAATCGCCCTCATCAACTCCCCCGACTTCCCCAGTACATTTAAATCCAGAGTCAGAAGTCGCTCAAGTATCAACCGCTGCTACATACCCTAATATTTCAGACCAATTTACCATTGAACCCCCTGAAGTTCAAACTCTGATTCGCAAACTCCAGGGATTTTCTATTTTTACACTGAGGTCTGATAAATCTCAAAGCAGCATGACTTCGCAGTACAATCCTGCTCATCCCCTAACCAGATTAAAGAGTGAAAAATTTGGCATCCAGCCAACTGAATTCCCTCTCCCCACCAGGAAAAGAGCAAGGAAAACACCTCCAGAGTCTGATAGTGAGACTCTTTCATCTACGTCGTCCATTTCAACTCCCTCACCGCGAAGTCAGCCACCCACATCTTCATTCCAAACCACTCATCCATCTTCCACAACCCCTCCTCTTCAATCATCAAAGATCATAATATCTTCATCTTCCCAGCCTCAGGGATCATCCTCTGCACTTTCATATACTAACAGCTCAACGATGGCCCAGTCTCCATGGAACAATCCTGGGGCAGTTTTAATGCCTCCACCCCTGAGCTAAATACCGGCCCATCCTAAGAAATGGCTACCCAAATTCAATCCAGAAGCAGGCATGCTAGCTGAAGAGCATATTAATAATTTCATGCTTTCTGTCAATCTCAACGGAGTTACCAACGAGGATGCTGTTGTCCGGATTTTTCCCTATACAATGCAAGGAACAGCCGGGTCATGGTACTTTTCATTACCTTCCGGGTCTATCACAAGTTGGGACATTTTTCAAAGTCAATTCCTTACCAAGTTTGGTGATGACAGATCAACGACGACGTTAATCAATGACCTATCCAATCTTAAAGCCGAGGCTAGAGAACCCATCAAAGATTTCAATTTACGGTTCAATAAAATCCTCAACAAAATTCCCGCTGCTTCCCAACCCAGCGAAGAAGTAAGATGTGAATGGTATATTACGGCCTTACCATCAAACTTGGCAATCTTTGTGGATAGGGCAAATAAGACAACCTTAGTTGAAAACTTGACAGAGGCGATAGCAGTAGAGAAACGCGTAGTAGCCCTGGAAAAAAGATCTACGATAGAGGAACGCAAATCTAAGAAAGTCTCCTTCAAGGAAGACCCCAAGAAGAAACAAACAAAAGACCCTTTCGATTTGGAAGGATTACAAAAATTGTTAAAAACCATGTCCAATGAGATGATTGACATAAAAAAACAAGTAGCAGAAACTTCTTCAAAAAATCCCTACAGAGCTTTTAAAAGAAGTCCTTCAATGGATGTGAAACCACCCAACGTTATCTCAAACGTCGAACCCGAAGAAGAGGAAGAAGAAGAGAATACCACTGAAGGGCAGAATGATGACGAAGAAGTTGTGGAACTACAAGGAATGTGGGATTTCATCCTCCTGCAAGAAGAAGATCAAGAAGCATTTCCGGTTAGCACATGAAGCAAAAATCAACTTGATCCTCCCCAAACTACCTCTAAGCAGAAGGGCGCAAGCCCTACAGCAAAAGATAAAGTCGCAACAAAGAAAATGACCACTAAAGCGACTCAATCTAGCCCAGTCCAATCAGATCAAACACCTCCATCAAGAACACTGGTTGTGTCAGATGAAATGGAGTACACTATTATTGATGACATGAAAAAGACTAGGGCTAATATCACTCTTTATTAATTGAGCAAATTGAAACATCAACAGAAGATAATGATGAAAGAATTACATGCCGTGCCTACTACATCTTTGCCTACAGCTGTGGCTTCCCACAACATGGGAAGACCTCCAACCAACACGATCAATAAGGTTGATCCAAATGACATCGCCTTGATTGGAGGAAGATCAAGGTGTCACACTCCCCCTTTTCTTCTCACTTATGAAATTTTCAATAAAAATGTGCACAGTTGTTTGGTAGATTCTGGTGCTTCAACGAATATTTTACCCAGATCAATATGTGCCAAGTTGAATGTTCAACCACAAAAATCCGCAGTACACATAGTTCAGCTTGATCGATCTCAAGTCGAAGTGATTGGTGAACTTAATCAAGTGACCATAAGATTGTCGTCTAACTCGAAGGTATGTCAGGTTATTGACATTCTAGTAGTTGATATCCCAGAATTCTATGGCTTGATTCTTAGCCGGGATTGGTCCGAAAAACTCCATGGATGCTTCTCAACCGACTGGTCGCACATGTGGTTACCCTACAATGGTAAACCGAATCAAATAAAGGTTGAACGAGAGTTACACCAGAAGTACATAGTAACGGAATTGGAGGGAGAAAATGAAGCAATAGCATACAATAGCAATATCATAGGCAATTACTCAGTAGATTCTTTCCTCGACAATTTCAATGCTCATACCTCACCTTACTTAGAAAATTTAGTTTTGTCCCAAGTCGAAATTTTTTCCCAAACTGATAATTCAAAGTGTGTTAATTTTTTAGATAAACCTATAAATACATCTTTGTTTTGGAAATTATATTTTGATGGCTCTAAATCTAACGAGGGAGCAGGAGCAGGATGAATCTGATTAGCCCAGAAGGAAATAAGACCATGCTTACGTGCAGACTTGAATTCGATTGCACAAACAATACAGCGGAATACGAGGCCTTGGTGCAAGGCCTATACAAAGCAATCAGGTTGAACGTTAAGTACCTTCAAGTCTTCAGAGACTTTGAGATTGTCGTCAAACAAGTACGTAACACCATACATTGCCTATCAGGTCATTTGAAACACTATCAATCTTCAGTACAAGATCTGACTGCACATTTCATAGCATTCAATATTTCGTCAATCCCAAGACTCCAAAATACGAGCGCAGACCTGTTAGCTAACGTAGCCTCTAGACTTATTCCCTCCGAAGATTTTAGTCCAGATAGATTCTCAATAGAATTAATCTTTAGACCGTCCATCCCTGACAACATTACAAACTGGAGAGTATTCAATGACGATCCTGACATTGTAAATTTGCTCACTTCTGAAGGATCCTACTCCAATCAAATAATTGACGAAGACCATCATGATCGACAAATACAACAAAATAGCACTGATAATGCTATACCTAAATCGGTGGTTAAGTTAGAAGACTTATATGATTTGAAAAGTCAGTTTAAAAGGTCTACCAATTCTAAGCTCTACAGTTCAACTCTGAACTACAAATTAGTAAACCTAGGAACCAATGATAAACCACAAAACGTTAATCTAGGCCACGACCTAGCCCCTGAAGAAAAACTAGCGTATATCCGTCTTTTGAGACAATACAAAAATGTTTTTGCCTGGAATTACGATGAGATGAAGACATACGACACCTCTATCATTCAACATACTATCCCTATGATTGACAATGAAAAACCTGTCCAACAGAAGCTCAGAAAAATCCACCCCAATTTATAAAATCAGATAAAAACTAAGCTAAATAAGTTATTAAGAGCCAGAATAATTTTCCCCATCAGACATTCCAAATGGGTCTCCAATATGGTACCCGTTAGAAAGAAAAACGGAGATATTAGAATCTGTATCGATTTTCGGAATCTCAACAAAGCCTGTCAAAAGGACAATTTCCCCTCCCACCTATGGAGCAGATATTATCGGCAGTAGTAGGCTCAGAATTAATGTCTTTTTTGGATGGATTTTCAGGATACAATCAAGTGCTGGTACATCCCGATGATCAGTTAAAAACCACATTCTGAAATAAATGGGGCACATACGCATATCAGAAGATGCCATTTGGTTTGATCAATGCCGGCGCTACATTTCAGAGAGCCATGGACATCGCATTCAAGGGTTTAGTCAATAAATCTGTAGTGATTTACCTGGATGATATACAGTGTACTCCAAGAAGCGAAGCGACCATCTGAAATACCTAAAACAAATCTTTCAACGATGTTTAAGGTATGGGATTTCACTTAACCCAAAGAAATCTTTTTTCGCATTAAGTGAAGGAAAACTTCTAAGATTCATAGTGTCAAAATCTAGTATTCACATTGAGCCTGACAGAATCAAAGAAATTTCTGGAATATCCATACCTCATAACAAAAAAGCCATGCAATCTTTCCTTGGTCAAATACATTTTGTGAAGAGATTTGTCCCAGATTTTTCACAGATTGTTTCTCCTTTGCAAAACATGATTAAAAAGAATTCAAATTTCAAATGGGGTCAAGATGAGCATGAAGCATTCAACCTGATCAAACAAGCTATCGTTAACGCTCCATCTTTAGCAACCCCAAATTTTTCAGAATCTTTTATCTTATACACATTTGCGTCAGAGAAATCATATGCCGCAATTCTAACTCAAGCAAATCAAGAGAAAGCGAAAGCTCCAATCGCATTTTTTAGCTCGAATTTACAAGGTGCTGAACTCAACTATTCAGACGTGGAGAAATAGGCATATGCTGTTTTCAAAGCGATCAAATATTTCAGACCTTTCTTAGTTAAAGACCATACTAAGGTCATAGTACCGTTTCCAGCGGTAAGAAACCTTCTAATACAGAAGGATGTGGGTGAAAAAAGAGCAAATTGGATCACCGCTTTACAAGAATACGATCTTGAGATCAAACTAGCAAGCATTGTAAGAGGTCAAGGCTTCTGCAAAAATGTTGGCTGGAGCATCGCAAATTCCTGAGAATTCATCTGAAGAGGTACATACGTATGAGGTAAGCCTAAACGATGCAGAATCATTATATGCTGACACCATTTATTATCTTAAGGACGGGTATGCTCCATCACACCTGGATCACACCAAGAAAAGAGCTCTAAGACTGAAAGCTAAACAATACCAGCTCATAAATGATGTTCTGTTTAAAAGGAATTACGATTCTGTGCTTCTTAGGTGTCTTGAGAAAACTGAAGCCGAAAAGGTTTTGCAGGAACTCCACGATGGACCAGCAGGCAGACACTATGCTGGAGATGCTACTGCACATAAAATCTTACGTGCAGGATATTATTGGCCCACGCTATTCAAAGACTCACACAGTTACGTGAGGAAATGCCAAGTCTGCCAGACTGCTGCAGGGAGACAAAAGAAACCGTCCATGCCACTACAGCCGGTAAACATCGAGCAACCATTCAGTCAATGGGTCTTGGACATAATAGGTGAGATCGTTCCTCACTCTTCTAAGCAGCATAGGTACATCCTCACAGCAACAGATTATTTTACTAAATGGGTAGAAGCAGTTCCTCTCAAGACAACTAATTCTGAAAACATTATTGAATTCATAGATCAATTTATAATCACTAGGTTTGGATTGCCAACGGCCTTAATGTTTGATAATGCCTCATACTTTTTTGGAAATACAATGACTGAGTTTGCACTTAAAAGAGGGTTCAAACTGAAATATTCGGCCAACTACTATCCACAAGGTAATGGATTGGCTGAATCGACAAATAAAAACTTGATCAGGATTATTAAAGAACAGTTGACCAGAACCAAAAGAATTGGCACAAAGCGTTGGTAAATGCTTTATGGGCAGATAGAATAACGAAGAAAGCTTCAATCGGCACTTCTCCCTTTAATTTAGTTTATGGGAAAGAAGAGGTTCTTCCAACTCACTTAGTCATCCCCTCTTTGTCTTTAGTACAACACATCGATGAGGTATCTACTTCCTCCATACAACTAAGACAAATGGAAATAATTAAATTAGAAGAACGACGAGAACAAGCTAAGAAAACCCAAGCTCATCACCAAGCGCTAATAAAATCCTCTTTTGACTCAAGCATAATGACCAGAAAGAATTTTCAGATGGGAGATTTAGTTTTGAAATGGGATAAGGCTCATGAAGAAAAGCGCAAACATACAAAATTTCAGAAGATGTGGCTTGGTCCTTTTCAGATTGTAGAAGTCATAGACCCATCAACGTTTGCGTTGTAGGATTTAGCAGGTCGAAGGGATTCTTTGCCTGTTAATGGACAGATCCTTAAAATATATTTTCCATAGAATATCACTCTTCTATTTTGTAGGATAGTTTTAGTTTTTATTTGTTTTTCTCTTTCTTATAAATAAAACCAGTTGTAGATGGTTACTAAAGGGGTTCATGAAAAAGACACCAATTCTCTATCAGATTTTGAGCTTTTTCGCTTGTACAAGTAGCAAATTTTTTCGAAAAATCTGATCTTTATTATTGACAGGTAGAGTTAACTTTAGCCTAGATATGATACTAGTTTCAACTTCAAAAAATTTGATGAAAGAAACCTTTGGTAAAAATTGTTTTATATCAGCACAATGAAAGGTATCAATAATAAAATAAATATTCTCTGTAAAAATGCTGTTTTCAAACTTTATTATTGTCGTCCAGAGCTTTCTTAAGGAAAAAAAATGACTTCCTCCCTGCTAAAGGAAATCGCAGCATTTAGAGGAACAATCCGAGAAAACACTATATCTCAAAGAATAAGAGGTCTCATCACGAGCCGGCTTATCATGATCACAAATATTATAAATTGCTGACTTTGCCAATACTGTCCACCAAAACAGGGCAACGACTCAAGATTGTTGCAATCAAAAGACAATGGGTCTCATCACGAGCCAGCTTGTTCAGCAAAAGTGTAAATCAAGTCAATGACTGTGTCATAATTTGGCCACCAAACCAAGACATTGTTCTTTAGATAATAAAAAAGGAAAAAGTGTCAAAAGGGGTTTTTCTCTGCAAATTTGTAAATAGCCTTAAGCAGGATAAAGGATCATTGTTGGGTAACAGGTAACCTTGTCGAGGCTATGGATGCTTGCGGGCAGCAGAGGCTCTACCTACGACAAATGGGCATATTTTAAAAGCCAGCACGCAGAGAAGACCTCATTTTATCTTTAAAAGACCAAGTAATGTCTGGTGCGAATACAAGGACTAAGCCTGAGGAAACAAACAATTGGAATATGAAAAGGTTGAGACAAAATATCATTGATAGGATAAGGCGTAATGTACTCTATCTGTCCATAACAAAATTTAGACATATGAAAATTTTTCTGCTTTGGAAGTTAAAATTCAATAGAAAAGCAGAGATAACTGGTTCTTCACAGTGAATCGCCATTGTTGTGGCCACCAAAACCCCCCTCTTTGTTTGGTATTAGCGATAACAACAAGCAAATGGGGACCCTTAATAAAAATCCAAAAAAAACATTTTATCAAATTTTTTTGTATTTTAACTCCCTAAAGCTGTATCGCATCGCGAGAAGAGAGTGAAGCGTTTTCCTATGCGCATAATAAGCTGCGAAGAAGCGACGCGAAATTCATCGCATCGCATATATTATGAAGCACTCTTAAATGAAAAAACTTAAGGAATCTCTGACGGCCGATATGTGACGTCGCATATCGCAACATCGCATAAGCAGCACACAATGATTGGATGACTAAGCGCGATTTGCGATTCGCGATCTGCGATATTGCGATCTGCGATGTTGCGATCTGCGATGTTGCGATCTGCGATGAATGCGATCATCAATTCCTGCGATGACACATCTTGACGATGCAATCCTCGATACTGTGATGCGAGTCACAGAAATCACCCATTGCAAAATTTCCTCGGCACAGTATTCAAGGAAAGCTGTCTGTAGACCAAAATTGGGCGCGCGCCTTAAAAGAAATTAATGATTGTACGCCAAAGTATCCAAGAAGGATTGTGTTGTGTTTTTCGAAGAGTCAGTTCATTATGGGTGTCATGATTATGAATTCATTAGAGCTTAAAGCTTTCATGTCAATCTTTTCATCATTACTCTTTTCCTTTGCGTAAACTGTAAGACAGCAAATAACATAAAGCAATGTGCAGGAAACATCTAAGGAAAAGGGGAAAGCGTCAATGCTCGGAGAACAGAGAAGAGATGCCTTCACAAATAGATGCCGCATGCAATAGGACCACAGATTCCAGAGTATCACTCAACAGATACTGATGTCAATAGGCCATCCAAAAATCAGAATCAAAGGTGCACAAAAGCAGCATGTTTGCAAAAGATCATGAAGCTTATGCCCAGTAAAGCAAAAAAGAAAAAAGGTGCTAAAGAGGGAAAACGCACCAGAAAAGCCCGGAACAAAGAATGGAGGCAGTTTTCAATACAGAAAATTGTTCAGAGAGCAAAGTCCCTAACTTATTCAGTCATTCGCAAGGCCGAAAACCGAAATAGCAAATGCAGAATTAGTTTGAGAGAAATTTGGGTTATTACCAAGTATACACACAGTGAATACACCAAGCCAGAGGAATATTTTCGAAAATATCTTCTAGTTTACCAGAAAGTGGTGCCAACACTTGTTATTTCTATTTTTGTAACTCAAACGAAAGGAGAAGACGACCAGCCGACTCTTCCTAAGCGAATGTTGCATGCTTACAGCACTAAGGAGCAAATACAGAAACAATTAGGAATTAGATTCAATTTTTAGAAATAATTTTGCTTTAGTAGAAGGGTGGTCATTTAAAACTGTGTCCTAAATTTATGTAATTAAGATTAATTAGTTAGCAGTATTTAAACCCTTCTCAGGCATTTGGAGAAGGGTCCAGAAATTTGTCAAAAAACTTGTCCTCAGAACATGCACTTTTGCACCCTCGGAGGGGGTTTTTGATGAATGGTTGGATCGAGATTTATCAATGTTTGCATTTGATATCTGCTACTGATGTTGCACTTTTATACTCTTAGTAGATGTTAGAACAAGTAGAGATAAATCGTTGTTTCTTGAAGCTTATGAGTGGAACCAGTCATAAATGGTACTTTTATCTCTTGACCATTTCTGCTTATATTCTTAAAGTGATATACAGTTTTCAGTTGTTTATATGTTAATGCATGAATGTGTGGGTTACCATTTGGCACTTTTGTATGGTGGTGTCATTTATTTGTGTTTGATATATGAATAACTTATTATGCGATATGCTGTTCACAACTGTTTTGCTTAACTTTTTATGCAAAGTGGTTTATCTTAATTGATTTCTATTCTTATGATAGCTGAATGATCTTTATTACCAGTTATTGTTCGAAATCTCTTTAGATCGCATAATAGAAGAAATACACCCCGGGTTAGCGTATATTAGATGTGTTGTTTCTCATTAGATTACAATAGCATAGAGTTAGTTTAGAAGTTTGAATTAAATTAGCTTTAAGTACTCCTAGATCAGCATCATCCAACTCTACACACACACACACCCCTTAGATTGGGAAACTCGTCCCATTATCCCCCGTCAGACCCGCTATACCAAACGGATAAGGAGCTCCCAACCAAGGTCCGGACCTGGTGGGTATCCCCCTTGTTGTTGACCCGATTTTTGGGGCTTCAACAACAGCTGAGTGGCTACGCGCACCCCTTTGTCTTGAATGCTTGTAATCACATAGCCCCTCTATTTCTTCTCTAACCTGTATTTCTTCTTCATGTCTTCTGCGAGCGCCAGGTCTCTGCTTTGGCCAGCTATTTCTATGGGCTCGCTTCCCATACAAGGAAGGTTTGAAATTCTATGAATCAGCTTCACTATAATGGGAATTAGCTCCTCCAGCCACAAATACCCCTCATGCACTAGGCAAAGCATTTGCCTGATGACGAATATCGTGATTGGTGCCTGGTGAAAATGCAGAATCCATAGTAGGTGGAGTAGCTTGGCCTCCTCCATCCCGCATAGCCATTTTCGTGGCTACAACGCTATAACTACCCCATACTTTCTTTGTTTCATAAGTTGGCTAGTTTCCAAATGTGGGAAATTTTCGCTGTCCATGAGGTCCCAATCTTAAAATTTCATCATGGGTACGCGACCCAGGACCGAACCCTCAAATAGAATTTGATCTGGGAGGAGTGGGGTTTCGAGTGCGCTCTTAACAATATCCATGTCCTTGGGTACTTTTTCTTTCCCTTTCCGTGGGGGGGCATATTTGGGCAGTTTTGTTGCAGTGCGCACTAGCTGAATGTCTTCCTCCACTTCTTGATCTAGTTCAATCTCTTCTACAAAGGCCTGAAGAACCTCCTCCTCTTCATCTGTCTCAATATTAACTATCTTGCCCTTATCTTCCATAGTTAGTTTACCAAACCACAGATTTCTCGGACACATATGGACCGGTCTTGCTGCCTGTGGATCCTTTTTGGGCCTCGGCATCCGGTGTGATTTACAGATTTCCGGTGCATCCCCTATCGGCGGTATAGAGATCTGCGTGGCTCCCTTGGTTGTTGACATCATCCTGATAAGGGAATATTGTGTCTCCTTTGGCAATGTTTCAAACCATGGACTTGCTCTCATAACTTCTAAATTCGTTAGATTCATACCCAATTGATAGCGAAACAACTGAATTCTCAAAATGCTAAGAGTTTTTTAGTGGAGAGCCACCTATGATTTATAGGCCCTTTTGAATTCAAATTTGACCATTCCCCCCATATTCGGCTCATTAATGCGAGATTGGCGGCAGATAGTCCCAAATCTAGTTCTGATTTTGTGTCTTAATTTCTCGCCGTCCATTCCTCGCTGCCTTAAATTGCACATCATGTCAGGAATAGTGACACCAATGGTCACTTCCCAACCTACCTGCAAGGCAGCACAGCCCCTTGTGCATGTACGTGACTCGTGCGTCATATTGACCTGCGCGCAACTTCCCTATCGTGCAACTCCCATATAGACTCTTTTATAGTCCCGCGCTCTCTTTCAACTACTTGGAGCATTGAGACTATACTTCCTACAGATAGTTAGGTAGTCGCACCACTGGTACGAGGCTTCAATTCACCTTCCAACCCAGTCCACGGGCCTTCCTTAGTTATCCTTACGCCAGTCAGTGCCTCGCGTTCTTCCTTAGATGGTGCGCTCCCATGTTTACTTTGTCTAGTAAGGTGTAGTCCCAGCCATGGTAGCAGCGTCATAACTTCTTCTACTACAGTATTATGGCTAACTATTCCTTGTCCCATCATGCTTAGCTTCTCAGCGTAGCATGCTTGCGTGACTTCAGTTTCCAGTTTGTTGATTTCTTCGTCCAATATCATACTTTTCTTTCTCAGCCGTAACCAATTGTCACCAAGTTCACAAAGTTTCATGTTCCCTCACCGAATGGCTTCCTATAACTGCATAATTCCTTTACCCGGGTCTTCGCGTACTATCCCAACTGTGGGAGCTATTTTAGGGGGATTCTTTTCTGCTCTTATGGTTTTGTCTCTTTTCATCAGTGTTGGGATCACTTCCATGCTTCGGTTTTCACTTATGGCCCTATAGGCCCATCGAACCACTGGTACGTGCAGGTCCCAGTCAGTTCGTCTTGCTTGGTAAACTCTATTCATGATTCTGCATAGCTTTTTGAATGCTCCGACGTGGAATATTTGTGGTGTGTGTCGCTTTTCCTGCTGCCGTGTCTGGTTCTGATTTTCGATTCTTATTCTAGGATGTGCTTGCACAACACACGTCTACACCCATCGACACAGGCGGTTGCACAAGCTGCTTCGTCCTGGATGCCTAGATCTCATTCAACACTGGGGACCTCCAAATTGTAAGCGCATCCATCTTCTACATTCATGCCAGTTTCCAATGGTCTTCTGATGTGTACTCGACCATCGTGCAGGTGTTTCACGCAGCGCGCATTCCATCACACCGTACCGCTGCTGTTCTGGTACAATGTTTTCAAATTTGTCGAGGAATTCATCCACCACTGTCACCCCATCATATGTTGGCAGTTTCCTTGCTTCTGTTGTCACACAACGTAGTGATCTAATCATCATGTTGCAATTTAGCATTGTCACTTCATGCAACATGTTTTTCCAGTGTTCCACTTCTTCATCTGAATCTGAGGTACAGGAGTTGTTTCACTCCGACGAGATTCTCCCATCTACAGTGGGGTTCACCCGATCTTGGTCTCGCACCGTTATCTAGTAAATACAATCTAGCTCATCGTTGCTTTCATCATCACGCACTGGTTCAGTGTAATGCGCTCCCTTAGCTGGGTCTAGCGGAACTACTACACTATGGATTTTTTCTCGATTATCATCTTCCACTTCTTCAGGTTGATGACTCCATTCATATCAGTGGCCAAGTCTATTCCTAGAAACGCGGGATAAAGATTGCTGCCATCGACAATCTCTATTACTTCAAATTTCGTCTGTGTGCTCACGCCTTCGATATCAACTATTACCCCTTGCAACCTCCCCATTGGAAAAATCTTCTGTTGGTTCGCCATTCGTAATTGAATAGGGGATCACTGTAACATGGGCCTGCCCATGCTTTCCCATGTCTACTTTGGTAATACATTCGCATCTGATGCCAGGTCTAGGATTACCTGATCCATTTCATATTCGCCAATATACGCCATCAATCTCATTTCCCTCCTAGTGCGCAATGTATGCTTCCCCAACTTCCAGACTACGTGTGGTTCCCCTCATCCCATGCACCCGGTGATCAACTCTTGTAGTCCCTTAACCGCTTTCTTTTCGCACAGTAGTTTCATGCACATCTCCGAAAAGGTAGTAAGCATAGAAGGATCCATCCTTGGCTTTGGTTGATCCTTACTATTTGAATTAGAGGCTTCCACGAAGCTCTTCTTAGCTTCCATGAAAGTCTCCTTTGCATGTTCTAAGTCAAACTCAGGTTCCTTTGTAGGAGCCTTGCGAACCCATGTATCTTCCTCGGGCTGCTTCCCTTTATCTTCCCCTATGGTCGCATTGCTTCTGAGCATCATGTCCACATTTGGGTCTTCTTCACACCGCTCACACCTCATCATTTGGATATTTTGAGTCAGAGGAGGCTGGATACCCCTTTCTTGTGCATCTGTGTGATCAACATAGGACAATCTACTGTTTCATGATCGAACTGGGCACAGTATGAATAGGATATTCTCATTGGGTTGGTACAATCATGGGCGTAGTGCCCCGGTCCTCTGCAATTGTAATGAATTAACTATCTGCGACCCCTTCCTGGCCCCATTCCTCCTCGTCCTCGACCTTGCCCCTTATCTTGGCCCTAGCCTTTGCATTTTATGCACCACACTTCCTCGTGCACCTCTAGCCGTGGTGCCCTATCCTCTTCAAGCTCTGCATTTCCAGGCATATATTTTGTAGTTGCATGTGGATTTGTTGAACTCCCAACCCCGAATCTTGTATTGGTGTCTCATGCAACCTCATCGCCATTTTCAACGCTTCACCCTGGGTAGAAAGTTTCTGTTGAGACAACGTCGTCCTCAGGTGTGGTGTTAGAGATGCCACAGACCATGCGCAATGCTGCGCATCCATGAGTGATCTGATAATCACCCTATGAGTAACCTCAGTTAAGATTTATTAAATGAAGGTATTACAGACTCATGTGCTGGTGTGTGTGTGTGTCTATGTTATTTAAGCGACGGATCGATCAGATTGCAAATACACATACACTTGAAATGGAAAACAATAGAGAAATACAGTAAGCAATACAAGGACATAAGAATTTAATAAGGAGTTCACCCTATTCTCCAGGGCTACGTCTCCAGGCTAGCTTTTAGTGGTGGCCTTCTTTTATTGTGTCTTGAAGCAGAGAATTACAATGAAGGAGCTCAATTTGAGTCTCCTGAAACAGAATTTGCTTGGTAGGGTGGTTCTTGGATTCCCCAAGCCACTATAGTACACAGAATCTTTTCCTTACCAGCTTTGTAACCTTCTGGTCTATAATGGAGAGAGCCCAATGTGGTGCTCAGTTCGGACAGATCCTCTCTGGGATGGCTTGAATCCCTCAAGCTCTCTAGTGCTCGATGCTGCCTTCGGTCAGATCGGCCCTCTGTCTTCCGTTCTGCTATTGCTTCACTGTCTTTCTTCTCTCTATTCTTCCTTTCTGTGTTCCGTCCTCCTCTTCGGGTTCTGGTTGTTGTTCTCTTTCTCTCTATGTGTGTTCCATTCTCTGTTCATGGCTTAAAACCATTTGTACCCATGGCTCTTTGATTCCTCTTCTACTTCCTGTCGGATCGCCTACTACAGCTTTGCTTGGAGTTCCCTATTCGATGTCATCATCAAGCTCATAGGGAATGGCCACATTTCCTCCTGTAGCTGAACCAATTCGCTTTGTTGGTTTGGGTTTTCGTTACATCATGGAATGAGTCTTCCACCACCTTGGTAGTCAAATCGGATGTCAAATCTTTACAAATTGTGGCTTAATCCCCCGTCGATTTCACTTTCCCCATCGGGCGCAATCTCAATCGTTAGATTTTGGACCTCCAGATCTGACGCCATATAAACGTTTTGCATGGTTGACTTGCTCGAATGTTAGCACGCAATCAGTGATGGTTTTCTCTCTCCTCCGCTTTCCATGTGTCAACCACTGAGTGGGATCGGTCCATTTTCCTCAATTTAGCTTACCGTTTGAGGGTGCCCCCGATCAATACTACCGGTTTTCGGAGCGCGTCCCGCCTTTAGCGCTTTAGCCTTTTCCCTATGGTTTTCCCGGCTCTCAAGCAACCGAGCGCCTTGGGCTTCTCCAATTTGGGGTTTTTTTCCCAGCGATGCACGATTAGCACTAAACGCGCATCAAAAACTACCTCTGATCAGGGTCTCACAGGGGCTAAATTTTTCTTTCGCGCAGTCTCCATGGGCCTTGATCAACACACTTTGATCGAGGTCCTCATCGTTCCACGGTGGCTGCCATTGCCACTGGTTTAGAGGTGTTTTTGATCGTTGTTGTAAATTCTTTAAAGTCTGTCCCAACCTGGTAGAGCCATGGCTTTGTTTATCTCTCTTTATGGATCCAATTTGGATCACGACCTTCCCACTGAAAAGCTTTTGGACCACCAAAAGCTGGTTTTCTTTCAAGCATCAACTAAGTGAAGATACTGCTATCTCACTTGCCCAATCTCAATCCAATTTGCACTGCTCGGCTTCGAACCTTTGAGTCCAATTCTGAGGTACTCAACATCTCCTTTGCACGTCATCCTCACCTTCCTGTCCAAGACTATGTCTTCCTGCAATTCATTAAGATATTCAGGTAGCAGGTCATCAATAAAAGGCAATTGACTTTGCTCTTCAGGATCCTCAATCATTGAAGGTTCAAACAATATCAAGCAATATGCATTTATGACTGAGTAGATGTGCATGTAAACTGGTAGATCAAGGCGAAAGGCATTTTCACCAATCTTCTCAAGTATCATAAAAGGTCCATACTTGATAGGCTTTAGCTTTTTACCTTCACCTTGCATCTTATCCTTGCTGATATACAGCCAGACCTAGTCTCCAACTTGAAAACTATGCTCCATCCAATGCTTGTCATGCATAGCCTTGTATTTGGCTTGGCACTTTTCTAGCTATTCCTGTACTGCTTGGTGGATCTCTTGGATCTGTTCAATGAACCTAGTTTCCTTGTCCATATCACTATGTCCATCAACTGTGGTATCTTTACCAAAGACAAAATCCTGAGGAGACCTTAGTATGAAACCAAAACAGGCCTCAAAAGGAGATCTCTATGTAGAAGAGTGTTTTGCTCTATTGTAAGCATGCTTCACATAACACAAATGTTCATCCCAAAGCTTAGGATGTTTGCTGCAATATCCTTTGAGTAACTGGATCACTGTTTGGTTAACTACTTCTGTCTGGTCATCAGTTTGTGGATGAAAAGCTGTGCTTTTCTTCAGTTCAGTGTCCATCAGCTCCCACAGACTTGACCAAAACTTCCCCACAAATCGGGTGTCTCGATCAGATACAATAGAAGTGGGTAGTCCAAAATGAACCCATACATGTTCAAAGAATAGTTTTGCAGTTTGTTCAGCTATAATCTATTTATTACAAGGTATCAAAATACACATTTTGCTGAACCTATCCATAACCACATACAGATAATCATGACCTTTCCTAGATTTAGGCAGTCTTCCAACAAAATCCATGGAAACACTTTCCCAAGGGTGAGAAGGAACTGGTAAAGGAGTGTACAAGCCTAGTTTTCTATTGCTGGGTTTTCTTTTAGCACACATAGTACACCCTCTTACATATCTAGAAACTGTCTCATTAATTTTCGGCTAATAACAAAATCTTTGCAGTTGTGCAACTGTTTTACTTACCCCAAAGTGACCTGATATCAGAGAAGTGTGTGCCTCTCTAATTATCTTTACTCTCTCTATTTGTGGAATGTAAAGTTTCCCACAATGATACTAGAGTCAGTCCTTCATATGATAGTCCAATTCTTCTACCTTTTTGCCTTGACTCAAAGTTGCATATACATCTTTAAAGTCTATATCTTGAGAATATTGTTCAATGTAGGTTTCATGTAGTACAAAATTATGCTTAAGTATAGTAGATGCATTTATAATGGGTCTAGATAACATGTTTGCAACGTTGTTATGTATGCCCTTTTTATATCTGATGACTAAATGAAACTATTGTAGAAAACCCATCCATATGTAGTGTCTTGATTGCTGCAACTTAGTCTGGGAGTGTATATATTGAAGTGGTTGATGATCAGTATGTATCACTGTCTCTTTGCCCATTAAGTAATGTTTCCACTTTTTCACACTCTGAACTAATGCATACAATTTTTTATCATATGTAGGATAGTTAACTACTGCAGGATTAAAAGTCTCAGAATGATAACATATGGGTTTACCGTCCTATGTCAACACTGCTCCCATGGCATAGTCACTGGCATCTTTTTGGATCTCAAATGGTCTTTGCAGATCAGGCAGTGCTAGTACAGGTGCTGTACTAATCTTTTATTTCAAGGTGTTGAAGGCTTTCTGATGTTTGCCTCCCCACTGAAACACCTTGTTCAATCCTGTCAAAGCATGCAAGGGAGTTGCAATTGAAGAAAAATTAGAGATGAACTTCCTCCAATATTGTGCTACTCCTAAGAAGCTTCTCACTTCTGTAGTAGACTTGGGTTTAGGCTAGTTTACAATGATTGCCACTTTAGAGGGATCTATTTTCAATTCACCACCCCCTACTATATGACCCAAATAATTTAGAGATGTTTTGCCAAACTCACATTTGGAGAGTTTAACATAAATTTTTTCTCTTTTCAAAACATCTAATGTCTGCTTAACATGCTTTAAGTGTTCTTCCCACGTTTTACTAAAAATCAGAATGTCATCTAGATACACAATAACAAAATCATCAAGAAAAGACCTAAGTACATCATTCATTAATCTCATGAAAGTAGCAAGGGCATTGGTCAAGCCAAAAGGAATAACCAGCCACTCATACAATCCCTACTTTGTTTTGAAAGCAATCTTCCATGCATCTTGCTCTATAACCTTGATCTGATGGTATCCACTGTGCAAATCTAGCTTGGTGAAATAAATAGCTTCCTTCAATTGATTTAAAATATAATCTATGCGAGGAAGGGGATAACGATTTTTTATTGTTATCTTATTTAGTGCTCGGTAGTCAATGCACATTCTCCACGAGCCATCTTTCTTTCTCACCAAAATGATTGGTGACCCACATGGTGATGTGCTAGGCCTGATGAACCCCTTCTCGAGCAACTCCTGCACCTGCTTCTTGATTTTAGCATTCTCTAAAGCAGACAACCTGTACATTACAATGTTAGGCAATGGAACATCTTGCTGCAAAATAATATCATGCACTATTTACTTTTTGGGTGGCAGACCTTTAGGTTCCTGAAATAGGACATCATACTCTGAAACAATGTTTTCTATGTCAACTTGTTGCTGAACATTACAACCCTCAATACATTGGCTTTATCAGGTTTCTTTTCCTTTACAACCATTAGTAAGAATTGTTTGCATGAATTTATCATTCTTTCCATCTGCCCAAAATTTATGAGAGCATAATTATTCTTGAGCTTGTGAGCTCTCACAAAGTACTTGATTCCATCTTTAACAAGTAGATACTTGTTCTCAGCTCTATAGAAAATAGCTTTTCTATCATACAAGTAAGACTTCCTAAAACAATTCCACATATATCCAAAGGAATTATGTCTAACTCAACCTCATCTACAAATGCTGACCCAAAAGAAAACTTGAGTTTGCAGTGTCTAATCACTTGTAGTTGTGATTTACCATTCAACCATCCTAATGGGTATGGTTTCTTGTGAGGTTTAGTTGCTAATCCAAATTTATTTACAATTGCTTTAGAAATCAAATTTACTTGTGAGCCACTATCAAACAGAGTATCAATCTTTTGATGTTTGGAAATAACTCGAATATGGAAAAGCTAATTTCTTTTTCTCTCATGTTCTTCATCAACAATAGTTTGAGCAGAATTACTAGTAGATGCTTTAGAATTCTTACCTTTTATACCTGTGGCTGCAATGATTGTTTCATCTCCTGAGTCTGACCCTAAATATTTCTGAATAGTTGCAGTAGTCTTCTTCTTCTTGCCCTCGGACTTCTTAGGTCTCATCTCTGGATGCAGAATCCAACAGTGCTCATCATCATGCCCCTCCTTTTTACAGTGAGTGCATGAAGCTTTGCTTTTCTGTGCAGTGTTAGCCTTACTTGCTTTCCACTTCTATTTTGTTTTCTCCTTGCTCTTGCTTGCAGTGGGTTGGGATGGTCCCCCAACTTCTGGATTTCTAGTCTTTCCTCTAGCTTCTAGATGAGTAGCTTGTACATATACCTCATCTATACTAGTGGGATTAAACATGAGGATGGTATGCCTCATGCAGCTGTGTAGACCACCAATGTACTTCAAAAGAGTCTCTAGTGAGTCTAATGAGATCCCTAGAATCAATGCTCTCTTTCTAAATTCTCGAGTGTAACCTTGCACACTTTTCCCTTTCAACTGCCGTAGAGTTTGCCAACTCATCATGGCTTGTTGCATGTAGGCCAATGGATATAACTGCTTCTTGATTGCAGAAACAAAGTCACTCCAGACAGAGATAGTCTTACCATGTCTTTTCATGTCAGCTTGGGTTTTGCCTTCCCACCAAACCAAGGTAGTGCCTCCTAGGTGTAGGCTTGCCAGCTGAATTTTGCTCTTGTATGAATCGATGTTTTGCACTCTGCAATACACATCAATTTGTCTAATCCAATTTTCCAACTTTTCAGCATTTAGCTCTCGATCATATATAGGAAAATCAAATTTAGCATCTAGCTTAATCAAAGATGCTTTCTTATTATGCACAGGGCTATTAGGAGGTGTGAAAAATATTTCCTCTTTCCCCTTTCCTTTTGAGTGATCATGGGAATGAGACTCATATTCTTCCTTGTCTTGTTTAGAACCTAATGAATCTTCATCATTATGCTTTCTAAAGTCCCTATACATTTCTTCTACCATAGACTTTATAGCTAGGAAAATCTCTATGAATTGAGGGTCTGACCCCATAGAACCTTCCTTTGACATTGTCTTCTAAGGATAAACTTTCCCAATTTCAGGGTTAGTTTCAACCAACTCTCCTTCTCCTAATTTGAGCTTTGATCTAGTGAGCATTCAATAGCTAAACCAACACAAGCTTGTCTAACCTTACAGCCTAGAGCTCTAATACCACTTGATTTGATAATCACCCTATGAGTGACCTCAATTAAGATTTATTAAATGAAGGTATTATAGACTCATGTGCTGGTGTGTGTGTCTATGTTATTTAAGCAATGGATCGATCAGATTGCAAATACACAGACACTTGAAATGGAAAACAACAGAGAAATACAGTAAGCAATACAAGGACACAAGAATTTAATAAGGACTTCACCCTATTCGCCAGGGCTACGTCTCTGGTCCAGCTTTCAATGGTGGCCTTGCTTTATTGTGTCTTGAAGTAGAGAATTACAATGAAGGAGCTCAATGTGAGTCTCCTGAAATAGAATTTGCTTGGTAGGGTGGTTCTTGGATTCCCCAAGCCACTAGAGTACATAGACTCTTTTCCTTGCCAGCTTTGCGACCTTTTGGTCTACAATGGAGAGAGCCCAACGTGGTGCTTAGTCCGGATAGATCCTCTCTGGGATGGCTTGAATCCTTCAAGCTCTTTGGTGCTTGATGCTACCTTCGGTCAGCTCGACCCTCTGTCTTCTGTTCTACTGTTGTTTCACTATCTTTCTTCTCTCTATTCTTCCTTTCTGTGTTCCATCCTCCTCTTCGGGTTTTGGTTGTTGTTCTCTTTTTCTCTGTGTGTGTTCCATTCTCTGTTCATGGATTAAAACCATTTGTACCCATGGATCTTCGATTTCTCTTCCATTTCCTGTTGGATCACCTGCTACAGCTTCACTTGGAGTTCCGTGTTCGACGTCATCATCAGGCTCATAGGGAGTGGCCACATGTCCTCCTGCAGCTGTGCCAATTCGCTTTGTCGGTTCGATTTTTCTGTTACGTCATGGAATGCGTCTTCTGCCACCTTGGTAGTCAAATCGGACATCAAATCTTTACAAACTGTGACTTAATCCCCCACCGATTCCGCTTTCCCCATCGGGCGCGATCTCAGCCGTTAGATCTGGGGCCTCTAGATCTGACGCCATATGCATGTTTCGTGCAGTTGACTTACTCAACCATTAGCATGCGATCAGTGGAAGTTTTCTCTCTCCTCCACTTTCCATGTGTCGACCGCTGAGTGGGATCGCTCCATTTTCATCAATTCTGCTTACCGTTTGAGGGTGCCCCTGATCAATACCACTGATTTTTGGAGCGGGTCCCGCCTTTAGCACCTTAGCCTTTTCCCTACGGTTTTCCTGGCTCTCATGCGACCGAGCGCTTGGGGCTTCTCCAATTTGGGTTTTTTCACCCAGCGATCAAAAACTACCTCCGTTTCCTGATCAAGGCCTCCTAGGGGCTAAATTCACCTCCTGCACAGTCTCCATGGGCCTCGGTCAGCGTGCTTTGACCGAGGTCCTCGTCATTCCACGCTAGCTACCATTGCCACTGGTTTAGAGGTGTTTTTGATCGCTGTTGTAAATTCTTTGAAGTCTGTCCCGATGTGGTATAGCCATGGGTCTGTTTATATCTCTTTATGGATCCAATTCGGATCAGTGAGCGTCATATTAGCTTCATGGATCATACTCTTCAGCCGCTGATCCAAATCCTAGGGGGTCTCTCTTAGAAGCATCGCAATCTCTTTAAATCTAATGATTGACTGTGTCTTTGATTTTGACTGGCTAAATTCTCTGTTCAGCGCATTCTTGATCTCCACTATTCCTGCATTTGGGTGATCATTAGAGTGCTTGATATACCATGTCAACGCATGATCCTGCAATACACTCACCAATGTAGCCTTCTTAATGTTGTCATTTGTGACCCCTTGTTCTTCCCATACTGCTCTTACAATGAACCAAAACTGGTATGGATCCTCATTCCCTACTCCTCTGAATACGGGTAGCTTGATCATGCTCGCCAAGCTAAACTGCGAGGTTTGTGGAGGTGGAGTGGGTGGAGATGGAGGTGAAGGAGGTGAAGCGGGTGGTGGTGTGGGTGGAGGTTGTAACTGCAGAATGCACTGTCTTATCAAACTGACTGCACTTCTTGGAGAGACCCGAGCGAGCTCTTCCTCACTCTCTCATGAAGGTGAAATTAAGGGATTGTTTCCTACTTCCCCACTACCTCTGTAGATCTTTCTGCTCCGCGTTGTTACAAACATTAATGTATTCACATAACCCGCTTTTCACATAACAACATCTTAATCTAGGTATTTAAAGATTTAATGTACTTACCTCGCGGTCCCTTGAGAAAATTTCGTTCTGCTTTGCTATAGCTCACGGTCATGTCTATATCAAACTTGGTGATAAATCCTCCTATTATCCAGTCGGTCCAATGGTCCACAGCTTGCTCGATATTATCTTCTAATGCCTCTAGTTTGCGCACTAATTCCGGAGTCCACACTATCGGTTGGTTGAGCTTATACCTTCCTTGGCTGTCAGCTAACCTCATTATCCACTCATACAGTTCAGAAGGAAAGGACGCGAAGAAGATCTCATGGATTTCCACATATACATAGCGACCTAGCCACCTTTTCTCGGATACCTGCAGAGTTCTGTTTTCCTGTGTCACGAACTCTTGAATTTTCTTGTCCAACCACTCTTTAATTTCCTCTTTCATTGGGTTCCAGTGGCACGACATTAGACATCCCTTAGGCAGATCCCGGTCCCAGCAACGAAACCATTTATTGGGTACATGGGTCCTAACCGAGGTTCAGCAGTGAGTTTAGCCAAGCAAATCCTGGTACTATTGGCCCTTTCAGCAACAGTCCGTGGAGCGCGGACTGAGGTCTCACCCGAATTAGTATGGGAGGGTGCTTGAACTAGGTTTCCACACCTTAGGGATGTCTTGATGAGGGTTCTGGAGGTTCGCGATCCTAATCTATGCGCTACGCTGCTCCGCGCAACATCCTATTCTTCGCAACTTGTGTGCATCTTCGTATTATTCTGATTCAATCTGATCCTTAATATTATATTAGTGCTTAACTTAGTTTGTGCAGACCTAATATTCTTATTACTTGTTCAACTTTCAGATTAGCGCGCGTACTTGAAAATAATATAAATGCATAAAGAATAACCAGAACATAGAAATACAGATCTACAAGCAGATGCACAATATTTCAGAATCAAATTATCTTTTATTAATTCTCTGTTCAAGTACAACCCCAAATATGTCCTGCGCACTCAGCTACATGGGTCCGCACACTCAACTGCGGACTCTACTAGGCCTCTGTGCACTCAGCTGCACAGCCTCTACCTACCACTACGACCAAATGCACTTCAGATTTACTTCTATCTTCTAACCATGCCTTCACATCTATATGTTACTTGTCAAAAACTAAGACTCCATTTACACTTAGAGCCTCGCTCTATTTATACAATCCCATGGTCCACCGACGTACGATACATTAAATTACATTATTTTAGGGCGGACAACCCTAGACTCTCACGCTCCCCGCCCACATTTCGTGGGGTCTTTACATTGCACTTGACCAAAATTCAGGCTTCAAGCCCCAAAAACATATTATGGGGGGATCCACTACCCAATAGCAGCATGCCCAAAAGAATCACTTGTAGCTGAACTTACAAATGGACCTATCAAGAGCAAGCAAAGGGACACAAGTATGCAACCACCTTCCAAGACCGAATATTATTGAAGACCCCTCATCACCAAGCTATGCGGGGGAGAAGGGAAAGCATATCCAAGAACACATCTAGCACTCAACAACAACAGTGACTTGACATCACCACATCATCAAGCCAATCCATGGCATGACTGTCATGTCAAGTCATGTCATGAGTTTTCATATGCCACATCAATAGTGTGGACCATGTATGTTGTAAATTAAATGTACTGTAAAGTGTAAGTCCAAAGGACACACATGAATATGAAAAGTCATGTAGAGTTGAAAAGTCATAGGGAGTTAAATAGTGATGAGGGTAGTCAAAGAGTCACAAGGGGGAAGAATCACCCCTTAGTTATATATACCCCCTCATTGTATGACAAAAAGAATTTTCACCTTGGCTCCTCCCACAAGGCATTAGAGAGATAAAATGGTTCTATGAGGAGTAAGGAGTGGCTCCAATGTCCCACTACTGGGGCTAGTGATGTACAATGTAAACATGTGTCTTGGAATTTTTTCTTAATAACAAAAGCCTTTTAAGGCCACCACGGTCTTCATGCATGGACTATGAATGTTTGTAAGAATATTATGTGGAAGTTTGTATTTCATGTTTTCTTTCACATGTAATAATATAATTGAACTATTTCAGTTATTTTAGTGCTTATCTTATTTAGAATGTGTTGTAGTGGTTGTTAGCACTGTCTCATCCTTGTGGACTATTCTGTGGGATACTAGACAGATCATTCCTTGTTGGGTGGTTGCACGGGGGCTTCATTGGGGGAGAAATACCATACCACACACATTCATATTGGGGGATATATATTGAGAAAAAAATGACATAATATATTGAGCATATAATAGGGGATAAATGGTTCTTATATTAACAGGTATTAAAAAATGGAGCTCAAAGTTAATGAAAAATATAAAGGGGTATAAAAAATTTTAATGAAAAAAATGGATACATACAATATCTAGTGAAAGTAGGGGTTTTTCAAATTAAGAAGTTATATTGAGTTCATATTGGTAGGGGGTTAAATAATGAGAATTTTAGAGGTATTTTCCAATATGTATTCAAATTAGGGGTGTTGTTTAGTATGCCATGAATTCACGTGATATGTCAGAGGTTCATTGGGTGAAGCCCCTGTGGTTGGTTGTAATGATCATCATATCTTATGTGGAAGATTCCGTTGGATGTTAGACATATATTTCCTTGTTTGTTGGTTGTAACAATTGTTGCATATGTTGTGGACTATTCTACTGGATGTTAGATGGGTATTTCTAGTTCATGTGTGTCTCTTCCTGGGTGGTACTATTACCTCTCACTTAGAGGCTCACTTTTATCTCTTCCTTTGTAGTAGAAGAACCTCGATATAGTTGCACTGCACATGCACCAGTCACACTCCCCTTTATTTTCTGAGATACCATTGCATCACTCTCTTGTGATTACGACTAGAGCCAAGGCAAATCTTTAAGGATTTGGCAACCATACTTTTATACTGGATGGGACTCCTACACCAAATGGTGTGAGTTTTGATTGGGACTTCATATCAGAGAGATCCCCTAAAAGTTGGCAGGTCCAGGACCGTGAACAAAACATTAGGTTATCTTCTTTCGCTCCTACCTTTCAATCCCAAGGTGATGATGTGAACACCTTGACTTCTTAATTTTCCAAAAACATATACTCAATTCATATGTTCATTGAATTGATTTCATCACTCACAATTTAACTTTCCTCAAATGTCATCATGCATTCCTGCAATATCTTACTAGGTAGAAATGTAATATGTTAACTAGATAACCAATATCAAAATATAAAATATCATAATATCGGTTCTTCAAGATCAACATCCTTTCACATGATCCATCTCCATATGAATATTTCTCCATGCAGTCATTTTAATCAGAGTTCCCATGGAACAATCTTGATTACCAGGTTATACTATCTTCCTTGGAGTTGTCATTGTTAAATCCCTTTATTTCTTCCAGAGACTATACTTGATGTTGATCAACATTGTTATATTCCATGTATTTTTGTGGGAGAGTCTTGATCTCGATTCTTTCCAAAGTATCTCAATCTTCTTTTAAGCATCATGTAGACATATGGAAGACTAACCAAGCACATTCATAACTAACTCTTCCTACATGATTCTTGTAGATATGAAACATGCTCTAGGGAATAATATGCGTACCTTTTCTTTCATATAATCATCTAGACATCTTTTGAACGTGATTTCTTCTTTATACTTGTCAAATATAGGTTTCCTTTTCCAAGAAGAGAAAGAATTTCATTATGCCTTTCATAATGTAACTTGACCATTAACATTCCTTCATCCTTTAGACATATTATTTCCAAACTAGATGGAATATATACCAGTTATAATGCTGCTTGAAGAATCTTCCATTTTCATGATTCTTATAGGATCTTAATGACCCCTCTTTGCAAAATGAATACCTCTAACATGATGTTAAAAAATGCAATATGGTCCCAATTTTCTCGTTCTCTTTAAACTAGATGATTTTCCAAAAGAAAATTAAACAAGTAGATTCTAATATTTCTACTATCGTGTACTTCTATCGATTATGCCATGCTTTTTACAAAATCAAGGCTCTTCTAGAGTATATAATAGTGCATGTTACTCTACTTTTTACTTAATAAAATAAAGTTAAAATTCACAAATAACCCTTCATAGATGACACTTCCTTCAATAATAAATATCCTTGAGATCTTCTACTTTTGGCTTCTTCTCAGGTTCTTCCCTTTCTTTAGCTATGTGAGCTTCACTTATTTCCTTCCTTTTATTGTTCACTTTAATGTTTGGAAAATCATTTTTATAGTTTCCATACTCATTTCTTCCAAAACATTGAATCTTGGACATATCTATCTTCTTCTTGGACTTTCCAAACTTCCCTTTCCTCAACTTCTTGGTTCTTGTAAGGAAGGTTTGAGATATTTCATTTTATTATCATCCTTTGCCTTGATCCTAGATTCTTACAAGATACATTGAGCCCATAATTCATTGAAGGGTGTGTATATTTCTTTGAGTAGACACTCATTTCAAAGCAACTTCAATTAGGTGGAAAAACACTTAATACACATATAGTCATCTCAAAGTTTGTAATAGTCTTCCCAAGCACATGAAACTAGCCTCTTATTTGTGATATCTTCATTATATAGGTGGCCATGTCTTCATCCTTTGATTTCCTTATCCTATATAATTGATTCCTCAAGGAAATATTTTGGCCTTATGTAATTACAGAGTACAATTTTACCAACTTTTCATACATAGCCTTTGATGTGTTTAGATTAGAAATAAAGGGAAGACGATGATCTTTAATGGTTTCAACAATGATCCTTTGTGCCCTTACTTCTCCCTTCTTGTACTTTTCTAACTCTTGAGTCTTCTCTTTGTCAGGAACACCTACTTCTCCAAGGGCATGTTAGTGTCACTCTTTGTAGCCTTCCAGAGTCTGATCATTGTCCACCATCAAAAATCAGATCTGAACTTGATACATTTTGCTAAGGAACATAAAACTACGTTCCCCACTGGAGTCGCCACTATTTTATCACCTAGATTGAACCTCAGGCTGAAGGGAGGCAAGCCAAGGTAACCACAAACCATGCATAGCCAAGTAGCTAGCCCTACTAGGCAGGGAGATAGCTTTCTCCATAAGGATCTCAACCAAGATGACTGGACCAGGTCAAGGATTTTAGGCTAGGTATAGTAGCATGCAAGTTTTGATTGGATTTTGAAAGGGGTTTTGTCGGATCAGGAGGAGCTGGACAGTTTAGGTCTAGGGAATTAGGTCAGAATTGTAGGGTGTTCAATGGGGCAAGGTAGGAATAGGCTTTAGAACTCAAGGGCTTGATCGAATGAGATGTTTTAGACTGGTGAGAAGCTAAGAAGGCCATGTGAAAACCATGGATCCTTCCTAGACTGCAGAAAACATGAAATGGTGAATGGTTTCCCAAGGCATAGCACTGATGTAATGAATTCTGCCTATCAACTTGAAAACATTCACTTAGAAAGCAATGAAATGATTGACAAAGTATTCAAAACACATTAAAATATGATCACATAAGAATAAACTTTACAAAAACTTCATACCACAGGGATCCCATAAAAATAGCTACAATTCCTATTAATCTCCTGCTATACTGCTTACAAATGGTGTACAATCAAGGTCTGAGCATCCAGCTAAGTCCAACCCTCTACAAAGAGAAAGAAGAAGAATATACAGATAAGTATTCAACCTCCTCCCATCCTTAGGGGTCGAATCCCTAATATGAGGAGCTAATCTAATTGATATTGAACAAGAAAGAGGAATATAGGCATCATTAACAACTTGCCTCTAAAAGTGAAAAACTGATTCATTTGAGCTCAAACTAACTCCTAAAGCAATGAATCTAACCTATATCACTATTTTTCTACCATAATTACATGAAAATTCATCATTTACAATGGTAAATCATCCACCATGAGAGATAATCCATGATTATAGTCAAAAACTGGAAAAATAGCAACCCTGAGCAAAATTGCCAAAAGCGCAATGCTACTTTCAGGTCCCTTTTGGAGGCCTTCCCGGAATCCAAATTGAGCCCAAGATAGCTCATTGGAAAGGTATTCAAGTCTACGTTCCAAACACCAGGAATATTAGAATTTGAAGCTCATTTGACTCCTCAAAACGTGATTCTCCCAAGACTTCTACTGTGTGTCCAAAAAGTGGCAGAAATGTCATTTTTAGGGTGTTGTTTTACCTTTTGGTGGACTAGTTCTGCCCCAAAAACTTTGAAACTTGCTAGGGTGCATGTCCTCATCACTATGAATCCAAAAATGCAAACCATTTCTTCAATGGGTGCCCCTAGGAAAAGCACAACGCCACTTATAGGAAGTTTTTCCTGTGTATTGAAATCCAAAATTTGCAAATGACAAAATTTGCTAAAAAATTGCCCAAAATTGGTGAGAAGCACCATCATCATGTGCTTTGATGAGCCAAGGAAGCTTCAGCCAGAATCCTAAGTCTATCCTCCTCTTTCTTTCCTTTCAAGGCCTGCCTTAGCCTAGTTTTCATTCTCTTGACCCTCATATTGCAAATCTTGTTTTGAGTCCTATAATGATAGGCCATGTGTCTGATCATCTGATTATCTCTGTTGGCCTTCCATAGTAGCTTCTCAAGGTGCAGGTTGACTCTTTCAAACCAAGTCTCCCTATCATCTTCAATATCCTACTCAATAGGTGTCAAGTGACTTGTGCTTCTTTGCCACTTTGTCGTTTCAACTTGAGCATTTCTAGCTCCATAAGGACTTGTTTGTCACTCATTTGTTTGTTTTCTTGCTCCAAGTATGTAATGACATATTTGGCCCTCTCCAAATTGTCTACCAAAGCTTGAACTTGAGCTTCTCTTTTCCATATGATGACGTCTTTGATGGTTTCTTCATCCTGAGCCTCTAAGTCAATGATTTCAACCCCATGACGAGTATAAATCTGCTGCAGCTCCTCATGCTCAGTCATGTCAAAGTCCCTTTCCTCCTCATCATCAAGACTCTACTTTGGCATATTTTCCTTGCCTTTGTAAAACAGCTGCACCTGTACTTGTTGTGTCAATGAAGAAGGCAAGGTCCCTTCCACATCTCATGGAGAAAACACTTGCCTATGAGCTGATGAAGAAGGCAAGGCCCCTTCCACATCCCATGGAGAAAACACTTGCCTATATGCTGCTAATAATCTCCTAGTGCCCTTTGATATGTCATGTAGATGGGCACCTCAGTAGTTCTTGTCTCCTTGGCCTCCTCATCTGTTTTCACTGGGCTAGAAGGTCCTCCTACTTCTTGAGGCACTGGTGAAGGAATTTGAGGACCTCTAAAGATCTCATGAGAAATAAAGGTCTCCCAAGGGATGTTAAGGAGACTGAGATGATGAAGCACAATGACCTTGATCAGAGAGTAATGATAAAGGCTGCTCATATGTTGAGGGTAAGGCTTCCTTTGGACAATAAAAGCCATCTTCTCAATACTCCTGAACAAGTAGTAAGGGATGTTTAACATCCTCACCCTAGTAAAATGCATGAGGAGCCTGATGTGATAAGTGTACAGCCTAGAGAACCTGCCCTCACAAGTGAAATACTTCATGATGATTTTCATCATGGGGACATACCTGTTCTCAAGAAACTTGAAAGGAAATAGTTTCTTCACCTGATTTCTATACTAGGGTTTGATATAAGGTTCATAATAGTACTTATCTAGATCCTACCACTTGAACAACTTCTCCCCTACATTAGGAATCCTACTAGCATCTGAAATAATGGAAGATGAAATGGTGAAAGTTACACCAGCAAGAGTCACCCTGTTGTCCTGAAGATGTGCTGCAAAACGTATAGTGAACTCTCGGTGATATTGAACTCTCTCAACCTGTTCACAGAATTCATAGCAGCCAAGGTATCTGAAGCATGTGACAACCAACTCATAGGCTTGCAATTCCCTAAGGTTTGATGGTTCTTCTTTGATACTCCTTCCTCCCTTGTATGGTTTTCTCAGTTGCATGGCTCTATCAGCTGAGGTATCACTGCCTGTGTTCTCCTCATAGTCTTAGTCTTCTAGGTCCATGTTTGCAAGGTTCAGGTGTATGGAGGGAATAAGTGAAAGTGTTTTTAGGAATGAGGGGATGGGAGATGATCATGTGACTAGGAAGGGAATGGAGGAGTAGGAAATGAGAGGGTCGGCTTGTTTACTTGAGAAATTGCTTTTGGGAAAGAGGGACAAAAGATATGGGAATGATATGGAATAGGGGTAAAGGGGAAAAGGGAGAAGGTGATAGGGGAATAGGGATAGGGGAATTTAGAGTTGTAGGGATAGGTGCCACGATGTGCAGTGAGGATTTATGGTTTTAGGCATCATTAGGGAGAATTTAGGGTTTCATATTAAACATGGAAAATGATGCTTAAACATTGGATTTGCAAACCAAAACTAAAGTGAGGGATGTCCACTTACTTTTAATGATGGAAGGAGAGAGTAATTTAGAGTTTCCTTGAGGATTTGAGGGTTTTTAAGCTCTCCTACCAAAAGCACAGTTCCACTGCCAAAAGCGGAGTGCCACTCTGCCAAAAGTGCAGTGCCACTTCAAGTCCACTTTTTACCACCTTCCTGATGTCCAAATTGGGTGTGGGATAGATCGTTAGAAATATTGTCAAGCATACATTCCAAAACATCTTGAATTTTTTGATTTGGAGTTCATTTGCCCTGTCAAAAGCCTAATCTCCCAAGACTAGTCAAAATGTGCAGAAAGAGGCTGCCAAAATGCAGAGTGATGTTGCAATCAACTTTTGAAGCTCTTTATCAACTCCCAATTGAGCTCATGATAGCTCATTTGAAATATATCTATGTCTAGTTATCATTTGAATCATCAAGCAAGTCATTTGGACACTCCAGCTAGGAGAAATCTTGATTTTCCCAAGGTCACTCCAGAAGTGCAGCAACTCTCCTGTGGAAAATGATTGTTTGGACATTTCTCCCAAACCATGAGACCTGTGTAAAAAATAAAGGATTTTTTTTTTTGAGTCTATTATGGAAAAAACCTCTCTCACTTTTGTCAAACTCATATTTCCTTGCTCAGAAACATCATTTGAATAAAACCTATCCCGATGTGTGGAACAGGGGATTTGTAGAAATCAAGGGAAATGAAGGAGATGAGGGGCTTATGATTTCTTGAGAAAAGTTTGGGAAGTAGGGAGGGATGATAGGAAGCATGGGAAAGTATAATTTCAAGGATTGAGTGAGTGGAAGGGGTCCAAAAGGGAAAAACACAGGCCTGACCTAGAATAGTGTCAAATTGTAGCAAAAGGCTAGGGTTTGTGGGAAAATGATGAATTTGAGGGATATCAGTGATGGGAAGTGTTTAAGAAAGTACTTTAAGGGTAGGGGAAGGTGTATGAGCATCAGGATACAAGTTTTTGTTGATGACTTGACCATCCAAGAAAAATTACCTTCAAAACCCTAGGAGAGGGAAATGAGCATTACCTAAGCACAAATTTAGCACAAACAAGGTGTAAAATGACCCATTGGAACTTAAAATAATGATGAAAACTCTTTGAATGATGGTACACTCAGTTGAATGGTGACATGGACCGATACTTGGAAAATTTTGGAAGGAGTGAAAACAATCCTAGACCTAATACCTAGTGATCAAATTTTACTGGAAGACTCACTGGAATGAATTTTTTTTGACTTTGACACCCCAAGACCACCTTATAAGAGCATGTTTTATCACTGGTGGAAGGCTACAAAGACTAACACTAACAGGGCATACTCCATGACTTCATTCTCTATGAGTGCTAAATCAATCCTTTTATTCCATGCTAGTAAGTTTGAGACATAGAATACAATATACTACTTACATTTTTAACTGAGAGTCCTCCTTTTTAATGATGTCTCCAATTATATTGATGTTCTTAAGACCTCCAAGGAGACTTCAAAGATGGCCTAGAAGATATGTCTTCTAGGATACCTTCAACAATGATTCCTTCAAACAACTTCAAGGAGTGAATGATAATATCAAGATTTCTTGATGCTTCCTCATCTTAAAGATGATGCAATTGAGAATCTTCAACAACTACTTTTCCTTCCTTCCTTTAATGAGACCTTGATGATGAGGTCTTCTTTAATGAAAGCTTAATGTAATAACCCTCCTTCTAGATCAATACGTATTGTTCTTCTTTACTTGTGTCATTATGAAAATGATTCCTCTTTAAAAGTAAACCCTTCTTTGTGTTCTTCTAGCTACCTTCTCTTGTTCACCTTAGCTCTGAAACCATGTTGGAGAATACATTAGGATAACTATTAATTCAATTTATCCTTACTCCTTAAAAATTACTTTTGAAATTTTTTTATGTTCTTGTGTTTCTTTATTATATATCTTCATCAAGTAATTATCAAGAGAAAAATATTTAAGAAAATGGACACAAAAATTAGGCTCCAAGCCAAGTAAAAACCCCTCCAAGGGGAAAACCCAGAAAAAATTTCTTCTTATTATAGAATCTATTTCAAATGAGAAAACCAATACATAAACCATATACCAAGTCCTCCTCCAAGCACCAAGTCATCCATCCAAGAAACCTTCCAGTCAAGCCAAAGATCAACCAAGATAACAATATTTAATCCTCCTTCAATCAACTTCCCACTTCCACTTCAACCCCCTACTTCGACCTGAAACTTCATCCCTATAAAAACTATAAAAACTCTAATTTTGGCACATGTCAGCTCTTTAAGAAGAATTCACTAAAAAAATACAAGGTGTCTAAAGTCAAACTAGATGAAAAGAGAGTATTTGTCTCTCTAGCAAATTGGATCTACAATTGAGCCTCTTGTAATTCAAACCTATAATATTTTTCTTCTATTGAAGCTACAAAAAACCTAACCTTTACACATGTGAGAGAATACTACCTAAAAATAGAGTTTCTTCATTCTTCTTAATATATTCTTTCCTTCTAGACCTTCGCACTTGCTTCCTTGATGCTTCTTTCTTCGTATTGAACTTCTTGATTATAGAGATTGAATTGGTGATCAAATGAAGTCATTGTTGCTTGTATTTATAGCCTTTCCATGAGGTCGAATAACCTCTTATGTGTCTACTAGTCACTGCTAGATCCAACTTATGCTTGGAAGTTTCTAGACTCAAAATTAATATCTTTTACATGTTACAAATTTTCCCAATAGGGTCTTCTACAAATGATAATGACTCTTTTGAATTAAAAAAATATTGTTTTGACATGAAAAACCATAGAAGCATGAAGAACATGCTTTACCTAAATTACCATTTGTTGGCTTAAGGGGACCTAACCTAGGTTTAGAGTTATTTGCGCCAACCAAAAAAACCCTAACTGCTGGCCATTTCGGCAACAACCTACGTAGCGCAGGCTGCAGTCTCACCCGAAGCAGTATTAGGGGATGTTAGAACCATGTTTTTGCATCGAGAGGCTATGTGATGTGTATTCTGAAGCCCTTATAGCTCATATCTTCCTTTGTGTAGATCTATACCCTCTATCTGTCTACTAGTGTAACTCTATCCAATTGACATCCAGGTCTTCACGAAGGTATATGAACATGATTATCATACATAAAAGGGGTAGATTCGTGACTTTCACTCAGTAAATAGCAACCCTAGATCTACCTTCATGTAGATCTACCCATTTCATACAGTTATAATAACATATTTATCTAATATCTTTGCGAAAAAAATCATTACACTTTTCATGCATAGACATTAAAGATCCAACAGATTCATGCAGAAAATAAACTTTAATTCATAGAAAACAGATCATTGAGTGAAGATGCATAAACTTAAACACAAATAAGAACAAGGCACATATGCAATAGATTCGATCCAAAACTATATTTATTAGATTTAGCATTTAGTTATAGACTCTTTTCTACCCTGTACACCCAGCTGTAGGGGCTTGCACACTCAGCTGCGGACTTACAAAGGTCTTTTCCCACTCAACTGCAGGAGATTCCCCTTTTCCTAAGAATAGGAAACAAACTTTTCCTACCTTAGCACCTTGCCCTCACAATAATTCTCTCCAAAGTTCTATCTCCTAGACTCTCTATGACTCAAATATTTATAGCCTTTCTATTACAATACCATGGCTAGCGGCCTATGGTTAAGTCTCAAAACCATCCTAACACTTAACCATACAAGGGGATAAATCCCCTTTGACTCTTACTTAACTTCACGCTCCACTTCCACATTTCATGGAGAATTTACATTATTTACAAAATTATAACCAAAAATTTCTTAAACTGTAAAAAATTGGCCCTAAGACCCTATCCCAATAGGCCCCCAACACAAATATGGTGACTCACCCTCGAGTCACTCAAATGGCTTCTCTACTTTGTGGCAGAGCTCAATAAACACCTGCTTCAATGCTTCGAGCTCCATGATGCTCTGTACTGCAGCTTGTTTCACCTCTTCAACCAATTTTTCTGTAGTTGGTCCATCCATCATAAGGCACATGGTCCTTTGAGTTTGCTAAAAAGCTTTTATCTTTTCTTGAATAGTCTAAGAAATTTGGCTTGCCTCCTTTGTCCATGGTTGAAGCTGAGCCTTTAACAATGATTCTTTTCATTGCAATTCCTCAACTTGTGCTTGTATTAATTCCCCTTCCTATAAGCGTGTGAAACGCTGGACTAGAACCAAGGTGTGCACAGTCACCCTGATCTTATCATATTTCTACTAGGCCTCTTTGATTTTTGTAGTCAATTGCTACAGGTTTGGGTCCTCCTATAAATTATCCCACAAATCCATTATGCTGTTAAAAAGAAAGTCGCAACCTTTGAATGCATTCTCTAGAGTAGTCATGTGATCCTTGATGGATGCGCCGCGTTGCTCTCTCACCTCTGGTGGAGTAGTCGTCTACAATTTCAGCTGTAGTTCCGATATTTGCATCTGGAAGTCAAAAGTGACTTGGCCTATTTCATCTTTCGATTCGTGCACTACAGCAACCAATTTCCTAATCTTTTCTGCAACTGCTACATCCTCCTGAACATGTAACTCTGGGGCTAAATTACATGCATGTTTAATAACTACTTCCAGGCTCTGACGCTGCACTACTAGCTCTTCATTTTCTTTCAGGGCCTGATCCTTATCAGTGAATATCTAATCATTATTCAACTTAACCTCACTGATCACCACTAGTGTGCACTTCTCTCTGATTCGAAGCTCATCTGCGACCCACTAATGAAGCATGTGGAGGGTCTGAAGTGCCAACGCATCTAAGTTTACGCCCATGCCTTTAATCTTTCCCAGTTGGGCATAGTCTTACTCTGATCTGCACGGACTATACCTTCTAATAAGGAGATGACTCTGAGGTCTAGAGTCCTTTCTATCTCCAACATGCTCTCACTTTATTACTGCATGCTCTCTTGAAGCTTGCTCACTTGTCCAACGCTCGCCTGAATTCTACTTGTCTGGATCTGTAACTCCCGTAGATCCTTTTGTACACTCCCCAGTGTCTACATGTATTGTTGCTCAAACTGTTGTCACATTTCTGTTGTTGTATTGTGGACCTTATCCCCGATCTCATCCAAGTCCCCCTTAGTGAGGACCATGGGGTCCACATGTGTCTATTTATCTAACTTTTGCTTTTTTCTTAGACCTGAGGTTATTTCCTTAGTCTGCTTCTTCAATGTGAAGGTATTTCTTTACTCGTCCAGCCCGCCTCCTTCTTGCTTTAACTGCTCCTGCTCTTCGATATGTTGGGAAGCCGATGCTTTGACTTCCAATGTGTTCTTTTGTCTGACGCTTTCTTTCTCAACATGCTCTTTTTCAGTGGTTAACTTAGCAACATATTTCTTCTTTTGAGCAGCCTTCTCACGTGTTGCTACTTGCTCTGCCTCTTTCTTCTTCTGCTCAATGGTTTTCTACGTGGAAGATCTTTCTCCACCCCTATTGGTACCTGCGCCAAGGTCTGTGGTCTCCCGCCACTCTGCTGGCCATAGTCCCACAACCTCCTATACATCATCTTCTATCACCAAGTATGGAAACTTGTGCCATATCTTCTTCGAGTCTCACCTTGCATGGATTGAAACATTATGAAAATCAACCTTAAATTTTGTGAAGGCCCTCAACTGCTCATGGCCATGTGAGGGAATTTCTCGTGGTCAGCGAGATCCCAATTCTCCATCTTTAACACTGGGATGCACGCTAGCACGTGCCTTAAAAAAACACCTCTTTTGGTAATAGTGGCGTGGAGACCATGAATTTTCCCAAATTTGGGTCCTTGGTCACCTTTGATTTCCCTTTCCACTAAGGGATATACATTGGGATCCTTGTGATAGGCTCGCCCTCCTGAGCATCCAATTCTCCACTCCCTGACAGAGCTCTTCAGCTTCCAAATCCACTAGTTCCTTGGGTTGCTTTGCCTTGTATTTCTTTTCTTTCTGTCAAACCTTCGGGCTCTTCCTCAGTGACTACCTCATCGATACATGCTTCTTTTTCTTCTCCTTAGCAGCCGATTGCTGTGTCTTAGGTGATCTTGGCGCCATAGGCACTGAGGGCGTAGCTTCCATAGACACAACTTCAGGGGTCTCTGCTTTAGATGCCATGACTTTGGAACTTACTAGCAGACATTTGGTCAAGAATAAGCTGCTGGCTATACTCAAGCGGTTTCGTGAATGACAGGCTGGAAAATAAATCCTCCCAAACCTATCGATTCATACTGCAAAAACAAGAGGGCTTATACCAATTTCTCAGAAAGAAAAGTGTTCTTCGGTAGCCCAAATGCCAAATTTATAGGTGACTTTGAATTCAAATCTGACTGTTCCCTCCATTTTCTACTCATAAATGCATCTTTGGCAAAAGGACTTCAAATATTTTCGCCATAAATGTCACCTAGCAAGTCCTCCTAACTAGATTTTTTCTATCTAATAATGAAAAATGAATCCAAAGGCTATTTTTGGATCCAGCTGTGCAACACCACTTCCTCTGGCGCATCTCATCCATCACATGTTCTTCTACCACAACTTATTCTGCTGCACTACTCGCGTCCATCGCGCAACCACCTTATTGCATTTTGCTTATTTTTGGGAAATGTAGTTTATAGTCCCACTCTCCCTTGCAACTTCCTGGAGTGCTAAGACTGTCATGTGACCATGTATTCATTGTGCGGGACCAAGATCCCTTGTATACAACTTCAAATGACTTCCATTCACTCTTCTAGGGAACAATTCACCATTCAACTTCGCGAGATGAATTGTGCCCCCATCCATGATTTCCTTGACTACATATGGCCCTAACTAGTGCATTTGAAATTTTCCCGAAAACTTTGCGAACTTTCTGTAATATAGTAACACCAAATCATTCACCTTGAAAGTGCGCAACTTAATATGCCTATCATGCCAGGATTTTTCTTGTTCCTTTTGCACTTGCTGGTGAAATCTTGCAAGAAAGCGATCTTCTTCTATCTCTAGTAATTGAGCGAGCTGTTCCTCCACAGTCTCGTGATCCGCCATCTCCGTCAAAGTTGCAATACCTAGGCTTGACACAATATACTCCATGGGCATTGCCATCTCAATCCCATAGACCAAACTAAAAAAAAATTGGTCTGTGAACTTCTTGTAGGTCGTTCGATATGCCCATAGAGCTACTGGTACACAAACGTCCTAGTCATTCCTCTGCATGTTGCAAATATTTGTCAACGCGTTTTCCAGAATCTTATTGAATTCTTCCATAGTACCATTGGCTTGGGGATGATAGGGTGTACTCTTTTGATGGTATACTTGGAATTCTTCAAGCATCACGCTGATTGTTTCATTCAAAAAATGTGTACCCCTATCACTCATCAATACCTTAGGGTACCCAAATTGTGTTAAGACATATTCAAAAAAGAACTTTGCAGTAGTGGCAATAGAACAATCCTTCACCGAGAGTGCTTCTTCCCATCTCGTTAAGTACTCTGTTGCAGTAATAATATACCATGCTCCCATCTTCTTTCCTGGTGGTTGTATCGGTCCTATAAAATCAATAGCCCACTTATCAAATACTTGCATTGACACCTGAGGGTTTAGGGGAAATTCATCTCTTCATGAAGGATTTCTAATCCTTTGGCAAGCATTGCATGCCTTACAATATGCCTTAGAATCCTTGTGTAATGTCATCCATGATAAACCTACACGTAAACCCTTCTATGCAATCGCTTTTCCTACATAATGTCCTCCTGCCACTCATCCATGTGTTTTGGTGAGAATAATAGCACACTCAAACTCTAGAACATACCGTTGCAATATTTCATCTATTCCCATCTTATACAAGTGATGCAAAATCACAAAAAAATATGTAGAGCGGACCACTAATTCCTTCTTTTGCTTAGTGGAATACCCTCCCAGAGCTGTACCCATGGTTAAAAAGTAAATGATATCAACAAAATGGTCATCCACAATGTGCACAGCAAAGAGCTACAAATCTGGAAATCCTTCCTCCAAACTATTTAGTTCCTTGCCCATTTCAATCCTTGACAGGTGGTCTGGTCCTGCATTCAACCTTCCAGGTTTCATAGTTACTTCAAAGTCATACTCCTGAAACAATAATAACCATCAGAAGATTTTCCGCCCCAACACGGGCTTATTGACCAGGTACTTAGCACATAGTTTTATGCGTACATTTTAAAATGTGTGACCAACAAATAATGCCAAAACGTTTGTAGTGCATAGAACATCACCAGACCTTCATGTCTGTAGTGGAATAATTCTTCTTAGCCTTTGATAACTTTCTGCTCGCGAAAGCTGTCAGATGATCAATTTCTCCTTCTCCTTCCTAGGTCAATAACTCACTAAGAATAATGAAAGAGGCATCCACATGCACATGGAATTATTTATTCCAATACGGGAACATCAAGATCGACGCAGTCACCATTTTATCCTTTAATACGTCCAGATTGCGTTGATATTATTCATCCCAACAAAATTTCATGTCTTTCTTCAATAACTTTTCCATCGGCGCAGTTATTCGAGCATAAGCCTTGATTAAAATTTCTATAATACCCAATGTGCCTCAATGACGTGCATAGCTACTTTACATTCCTGGGAGCTTCTAGATTCACAATCACAATGATCTTCGCAGGGTCCACCATCAATCCCTGCTTACATATTACATGTCTAAGCAATATTCCAAAGGGCAGACAGAATATGCACTTTTTCAAGTTCAACGCGATCTGATATCTGCGTCATGTATCCAACATAAGGTGCAAACTTGCAACATGGCACTTGACCACCCTGAATATAGCCCAATCATCAAAATAAACCTCCAAGAATTTAGGAATAAACTCTTTGAATGCTACGATTACTACCTGGAGAAGATTGAGGGTGCATTCTTTATTCCGAATGGCATCAATGTATATTGAAAGCAACCCCACTCTGTCACGAAGGTTTTCTTAATACGATCCTCTGGTGCGATCTTAATCTGATGGTATCCTAAGAAACCATCAGTGAATGAATAAGCCTCCTATCCTCCAACATTCTCTAACACTTCATCTATAAACAGTGTTGGAAACAGATCATGCACACATTCATCATTCAACTTTCTTAGGTCTACACATATCCTAATTTTAGCTTTTTATTTCTTTTCTTGGACAACCATTGGGCTCACCCAATTGAATTCCTCTACTTGTTCAATAATTCCACCATTCAACATCTTATCAAGCTCTTGGCGCACCTTTTATTTATACTTTGGATTGAGCCAATAAGGTCTCTGCTTGATGGGCTTCACATTAGGTTTCAAAGTGTTTTTCATTATGCCCAAATCTCCTGTGATCCCCTTCAGATCCATGAACTTTTTTGGGAATATATCTTGGTATTCGTGCAACAGTTCAACCACCTTATCGACTGTATCTTCGTCCCAATAGTCTCCTATCTTTGTGAACTTAGGCTTTACCTCAAATCCAATATTTACTTGTTTAGTTTTCAAAGGTTATGATCTATCTGGGTTCTTGGCTTTTGGTCCTTCAACTTCACGTTGTCCTTCTGTCTATGGAATGCTAATATTCCACGGGTCTTCTTCTTCCTCTTCAACAATGACATTGTAACATTCTAGCGCATGGTGCAATTGTGTACTCCAATCCGGCTAAGTCCATTCGACAGGTTCCTTAGGCGTTTTGAATATAACTGATTTTATCTCTTAGAGCGCTTCATCAATGCATTCAAACCCATCTTCAAAGTTGAATGTTAGTAAAAAAAATTCTCTAAAGACGTCCCATTCAACTATCCTATGGTGAAGCTCTGTTTCCAAATACGAGTTCATTGGGATGGTGTCTAAGGTATGACAGAAAATGTGCACCCATTCTGGTTGTGGCTCCGTTCCCCAGGCTTTAGTCCACCATGCCAAGATCGCGAGGATCATCCTTCCCATTGTACTTCTCAATCATCCTAGTGTTAACATACCCAAACCTTAATCTCTTCCTTCTTCTATATTCCTTCCATCCAGCGAAGCTCTCCTTGTGCGTACCCCACCAACAGGCATGCGTAGTGGGCAGTGCCAATTCCAGTGCTTGGAAGTGATGTTCTTCAGGTACTTCCCTTTCAAATTCATCCAAAAAAAAATCAACATCAGTAAAACCATTATAGTGTGGAAGATTTCTTACCTCCATTAAAACACATCATAGTGTTTTGGTCATCATATTGCAACACAACGTAGATACTTCATGCAACTAATTCTGCCAGTGCTCGAGCTCTTCATCTGAGTCTAAGGTGCAGGAACTATCCTTGTCCCACACAATTCATCAATCTACTATATCATTGATCCAATATTTATTTCGCATTGTGATCTTTTATATCTAATCCAAATCATCATCATCCTCCACAAAGTTGTGAACAATTTTAGTATAGAGCGCTCCCTCTGTAGGGTCTAGAGGCACTACAAGCCTGAGCGCCTTCCTTTCAAAAAACATTTTTCGCTTCTTCAAGTTGATTATTGCATCCATAGAAAAATCCCAGTCAATTCCCAATAGCATGGGGTACAGGTCACTATCATCCACTATTTCAATGACCTCAAAGTCAGCCAGTGCGCTCGCGCCCTCGATGTCTACCGTTACACCATACAAGTGTCCCATCGAAATAATATTTTTTTGATTAGCCCTGCGCAACTGAATAGGATACCACTGCGATGCAAGTCTCCCCATTCTTTCCCGTGTCTTCTTCGGCAGTATATTTGCATCAGAACCCAAATCTAAGATAACTTGGTCCATTTCATATTCGCCTATCTGCGCAATCAGCCTCATCTCGCGTCCTTTCCTCTTCTTAGGCTTACGGAGTTTCCTTACAGTGCACTATTCTGAAGGAACTTTAATCTTGTATGCAAACTTGTCTATTAGTTTTTGGAGTCCTTCTACTACTTTCTTATCACACAACAACTTCATATAGGTCTCTAGGAAAGTACCCAACATCGAAGGATCTACTTCCTGTGTCGTACTAGTTTCCGACATTTTCTTTTGGCTTCCTAAGGTGGAAGCCTCAACGAAGTTCTTCTTTTCTTCCATGAAAGTTTCTTTAGCTCGGTTGAGGTCAAATCTAACTTCCTTCTCAGTGGCCTTGCACCCATCCCTCAGTCTCTGGATGTTTTCCCTTATCTTTGTTGGTGGCCATACCACTTCTTGTTACTATATTTACACTATGATCTTCTTCACATGGTTTGCATGGTTACATTGGGGTTGTGTTTTCTTTTCTTGCATCTTTTCTATAAGGATCAGATAATATTTGATCACATGGTTGAACTGTCTACAATATTGGCATGATGGATGAGTAGGGCTCGGATTGTCACGTGCAAATGTCCAACTTCACCATAGTTATAGCAGATCACTTGTCCATGACCTCTGCCAACCCCTACTCCTTTTCCTCTTCCATAACCTTAGAATCCTCTGCGCGTTGCACCTGCGCGCTACTCTTGAGGCTGATTTTCTGCCCACATGTTGTAGGTAGGGGTTCTATCCATAATTAATTCATAGCTTCGACAATGATGCTCATCATGACCTATAGACTTGCAGAAATTGAAAACCAACTACTGAGGGGTCTGTACAAACTTCTGTAGTAAATGGAAATTATCAATTACATGCTGCCTTGTAGCCTGACAAATAGTGCACCATGGCGCAACTCCTATGCTTGTTCCAGTGGTATTTTTTGGCTTCAATGGGATAGGCCCTCCCCCTATAAGATAATTTTTATAAACCAGACAATGGCCCTTATCATGACCATGGCTCTTGCATTTCAAGCACCAAACTTCAATGTGCACCTCAGGCCAGGCATCCTTTCTTTAGGCTTTGCAACTCCAAGTGCAAGATTTCCAGTTGCGAGTGAATCCACTGTACTCCAATGTTTGTATCCTATATTGGTGAGGCTTCTAACCTCATCATAATTTCTAAGGCTTATGCTTGTGTTGCTATCTTTTGTTGTGACATAAAAAATCTTAAGTGTGGTAAGAGTGATGCGATGCACCAGTCTCGATGCTATGAATATGAGATCACCATATTGGCCTCCCTGTTCAAGCATTCCAATCTTTGATCGAAATCCCAGGCTAACACATCTATCTTTTGTTGAATTTATTTGAACTCAGTTACCGATTTCACCTTTGACTTATTCTTTATAAACTCTCTATTTAGTGCCTACTGGGTTTCTGCCAATGTCGCGTTGGGATTATCAGTGCAATAATTGATATACCAGGTTAAAGATCGGTCTTGTAAGGCCATAAAAAACTACACTTTCTTGTTGTTATCATCTGTAATCTGTCGTTCCATCCACACGACTCTTGCAACAAACCAAAACTATTGGGGATCTTCGCTCCCTACCCCTTTAAATACCTACATATTCATTGCATTTGCCATGTTGAATGGTGGAAGTGAAGGTGGAGGTGGAGGTGAAGGTATAGGCATATGAGGTGGAGGTGGAGTGGATGTATGAGGTATCTATGGGATACCTTGCTTAATCAACTGTACTTCACTTCACGGTGTAGTCAACACTGTCCCTTCATCATCACTAGATAGGGATTCAATCAATAGTCTGTACTCTAATCTCGTTCCTTCATTTCTTCTAAATAATTTCTCACTTCACGTAGATCCAAACATCAAGCTAATTACATAACCCGCTTTTCACATAACAACATTTTAATCCACGTTTTCAATGACTTCAAGTACTTACCTTGCAGTCTCTTGAAGAGCCTATGTTCCACTTCACTATAGTTGATAGTTCTATTGATCACAAACTCAATCAAAAAACTTCCAAGTGTGTGGTCAATCTAGTGATCTACAACCCACACGATGTTTCTTGATGATTCTTGTAGATGTTGCACCAGTTTCGAAGTCCACACTATAGTTCTGTCGAGCCTCCACGTCCCCTGACTATCTGCCAATATAGAAAACCACTCATGTAGTTTTTAAAGGAAAAAATAGAAGAACGCTTTGATTTTTTCTATGTACAAATATCTCTACAACCACTGCTCCTTGGACAATTTAGGGATGTTGTTCTCTTGAGTTGAAAATGCATGCACTTTTTGGTCAATCCACTACTCGATTTCCTTCTTCGTAGGAAACCACTTATTGAACATCACACATCTCTTAGATAGATCCTGGTCCCAACAACAGAACCATTTGTTGGCTTAAGGGGGCTTGACCCAGATTCATAGTTATTCACGCCAACTAACAAAACCTTAATTGCTGGCCCTATCGGTAACAACCTCCATAGCATAGGTTGCAGTCTCACCCGAAGTAGTAATGGGGGATGCTAGAACTAGGTTTCTGCATCTAGACACCATGTGATGTGTATTCTTAAGCCCTTATAGCTCAAATATGCCTTCAAGCAGATCTATACCCTCCATCTGCCTACTACTGTAACTCTATCCAATTGACCTCTAGGTCTTCAGGAAGGTACATGATCATGCTTATCAAACATAAAAGAGGCATATTCATGACTTTCGCTCAGTAAATAGCAACCCTAGATCTACCTTCACGCAAATCTACCCATTTTGAATAGTTATATTAACATATTTATCTAATATCTTCACAAAAATTCATTACACTTTTCATGTATAGACATTAAACATCCAACAGATTCACGCAGAAAATACACTTTAATTCATAGAAAATAGATCATTGAGCAAAGATACATAAACTTAAACAAAAATAAGAACAAGGCACATATGCAATAGATTCGATACAAACCAATCTTTATTAGATTTAACATTCAGTTACAGGCTCTTTTCTTCTCTCCGCACCTAGTTGTAGGGGCCCACGCACCCAGCTGCAACAGCCTTCCCCTTTCACCTAAGTATAGGAAACAGACTTTTCTTGCCTTAGCACCTTGCCCTTACAATAATTCTCTCCAAATTTCCATCTCCTAGACTCACTATGACTCAAATATTTATAGTCCTTCTATTACAATATCATGGCCCACGGCCTATGGGTGAGTCTCAAACCATCCTATCACTTACCCATACAAGGGGATAAAGCCCCTTTAGATCTTACTTAACTGTGTGATCTGCTTCCACATTTCTTGGAGACTTTACATTCTTTACAAAATTATAACCAAAATTTGCTTAAACTGTAAAAAATTGTCCCTAGGGACCCCATCCCAACACCATCGAAATGGAGCATGAAATGAATGCTCAAAATAATATTTTTATTTCTTATTTTTCTTGTAACACTTAATATACATAATGATTTGAGTACAATCAAAATTATGAAGCCCGAAACTACTTACATTTTCCAACAACTGCTACTCTGCCAGAGTCCCCAGTTAAGAAATACCAGATGTCAACCATAAAAACCATTGAAATAAGTCCTAGGGAAACCTTGAAAATAAAATGAGGTCTAACACAAGAGAGAAAAGAATGACTGCTCTGAATTTTGTAGAAGCATAGTGATGCCTTTGCATGATATTATACAAACATGTAATGGAGCCATCTAGATTTGTGCACACACCATACTTATATCAAGGAAAGATCATGACCCAATATACAACCTTATTGTAGGATTAAACCTGCAATGATAGATATAGTGGAAGAAGAACTTCAGAATTTTCTTACGAATGAATACATTTACCCAATTTTTAATATTCAGTTGGTCTCACCCTTAGTCACTATTGGAAACGAGATCCCCAAGGACAGTTTTGGTGCTAAAAACCCATGTTTTAGGTCAAATTTTGTAATAAAGTTGTAAAGACTCCACATTTTGCGATCACGGAGCACGAAGGTGTCATGAGTCATAAAGGGTTTTCTGCCCTTATTTTGTAAACTAAAGTCAGCTGTAAAGATCTACCCATGGTCCGCAGACCATGGGATTGTATAAAAAGAGCTAAGTAAGTAAGCTATAAGTAGTTAAGATAAGTCATAGGTTGTAGAAGAAGTCTTGAGGATAAGGAGGAAAGTCTAAGTTTCGGGTCATAGTGTAGGTAGAGGCTCTACAGCTGAGTGCGCAGAGGCCCAGGGTAGAAGTCCACAGCTGAGTGTGCAGACCCCTGCAACTGTGTGCATACGGCGGATAGAGTCTGTAATTGTCTGAAGATATCAATAAAGAGAAGCATTTTGAAAATTCTGTATCTTTGTTTCCTGTTAATGCATCTTGTCATATTGGGTATGAATTTCATTATAATGCTTATATGATGCGCGAATGTATGTAATTACGTTGGATAACTGAATGCAAGTAAGAATATCTATTTACACAGTGCTAATTATGACTGTTTAATAAGATAAGTAAGATACTTAAGCTAATTTGGGAATCTACACAGCATGCTGCCCTAGCAGCGCGAAAGTACTTGAACTGCAGGTTAGGGCTACACGAAGGTCAATCACACCCCTTCACAGAGGTACTGAAGGGCGGAATAAAGGGCTAGAATGACAGAGCCCTAAAACTTAACGACCTGTGTGAGAGTAGGAATAGAAGGAATAAACTGAAGCCACGACCATCTCAGGGTGCAGAAACTTGGTCCCAGCATCTCCCCATACTGCTTCGGGTGAGACTTCAGTCCGCGCTTCGCGAGCTGATGCTGAAAGGGCCAGTAGTGTAGGGATTTATTTGGATAACTAACATTGAACTTGGGTCAGGCCCCACCAAGCCAAAAAATTATTGCGTTGCCAGGATTGGAATCTGCATAAGAGGTATGTGATGTCGTATCATTGGAATCCAATTAAGGAAGAGATCAAAGACTGGTTGGATAGGAACATCCATGAATTCGTGGTGCAAGATAACATAAATCCATGACTGAAAAAGGAATAGTTGCTGGACAGGTACCTATATACAGAAATTCATGACATCCTTTTCTGTTCCTTTCCGGTTGAGCTATATGAGTGGATCACGAAGCTAGCAGATAGCCAAGGAAGGTGGAGACTTGACGGTCCTATTGTTTGGACCCCAGAGTTAGTACAGAGATTAGAAGCCTCTGAGGATAAGATCGCCCATGTTGTTGATCATTGGCTCGATCACATCATAGGAGGATTTGTGACTGAATTCGCGGTCGATACCTCAATTAACTACAACAAGGCGGAGTGACACTTTTTCAAAGGACTGTAAGGTAAGTACCTGAATTCTTTGAATACCTTGATTAAAATGTTATTGTGTGAAAAATGGGTTATGCAGCTACCTTGATGTTTGGAGCTACGCGAAATGGAAAAACTTACAGGAACGAAGGAAGAAAGTGTCTTGAATATAGTCCATTAATTTTGCCTCCACAAGGTGATGAAGAGGGAGTAGCACAATCTTCTCCACAAAGTGCTATTCAGTTAATAAGACAAGGATTCTTGTGGCTGCCACCTCCACCCACACCATCTCCAACTACCACCATCACCTGTGACTTCACCCATGCCACCACCGCCTCCACCACAGTTCAGTATGGCACATTTAGTAAAGCTGCCTTTGTTTAAAGGCTTGGAAAATGAGGATCCAGACCAGTTTTGGTTCATCGTGAAAGTTGTATGGGAATCTCAGAGTGTTACAGATGATAACATGAATAAGGAGACAATGGTTAATGCTTTGCAGGATCATGTGCTAACCCAAACACTGGAGTGGTGGACATCTAGACTATGCTGAATAAAGAATTCAGTATGCCTAGATCTGAGGCGCAGTCGATTGTGGGGTTCAAGGAAATCACGATGAAACTAGGTGAGACACCGTGGGAATTAGATCAGGGGTTGAAGTGTAAAATCGGCAAAGCTAATATGAACTTAATAGATGGACAACACCGTGAGTGGTTCGTGGCTTCTCTCCTGCCACACCTAAGGGTTGCGTTGTCACAATAGAAGATAACAACTTAGGAAGAGGCCTTGGAGATTGCAATGAGACTACATGAAATATTGATATAGGATCTGAATCTGGGGGTTCAACAGATCCATGCGTAGTTGAAAAATCTTTACATTGAAACAAAAATCTTGAAGCAGGAATGGACGGTTCAACCGAAGGTGTGAGAAGAGGTATGGTGCTTGAAATGCAAGGGTCAGGGACATGACAAAGACTATTCCCCAGTCTTTGTGAACTATATTTCAAGAGGAGGACAGATGCCTTTGAGGCCGGAAGCTCAAGCAAGACCAAGCGTGGGGCCTGCATTCTGGTGTGCTATATGCCAGGTAGTAGGAAAACACACAATGGATAGCTGTCATTTGTTGCAGAAGTTTGTACAAACACCGTAGAAACCGTTCTACAGCTTCTAAAGGTTGGTAGGGCATGATGAGCGTAACTACAGAAGTTATGAATTGATGATGGACGGAACACCTGCCTACTAGGTGTAAGTAGAAACATGGCCCCCTGAATAGAGCACAGGGATGGTGTGAACAAGCTTTCAGGGGCGCGGACGATACTAAGGTGGAGGAGGACTCGGAAGAGGTTGGGGACAACTAATATTCTACAATTACGGAGTACCAAGACATGATTGCACTAACCTAATGTGTCCGCCATGAAAATATTTCACTCTGTTTGATCATGAGACAAGAGATTGTCCTACGCTAATAGAAAGGATATGTGACAAAGGGGCACTGCCACCTCAGCCGACTTAGAACCTACAGATGATGAGGTCTGAGCCCTACGAAGAGGATCCAAATGTGAATATAGTACTTCAAAGTGGAGCTGCAATAGGGAATGACAAGGGGAAACAACCCAAAGATAACACATGGGTTCACAAAGCTTCGGCGAAGGAGGCTGAATTAAATTTGGAGCACGCACATGAAACATTCATGGAAGAAAAGAAGAGCTTCACTGAGGCCTCCACCTTAGGGAACAAGGATAAGCCTAATCAGGAAATGGACCCTTCTATGCTTACAACCTTCCTATAGACCTGCATGAAGTTGTTGTGCGATAGCAAGGATGTAAAAGGATTACAGGAGATTATAAATAGATGTGCTAGAAACACTCCAGGTGAATCGCACGTGGTACGAAAGATTGGTAAGCATAAAACAAGGACAGGACAAGAGATGAGGCTGACCGCACAGATAGGAGAGTATGAGATGGATCAGGTTATTTTGGATCTAGGGTTAGATGTGAACGTCCTACCAAAGTAGACTTGGGAACAGATGGGAAGACTTGCACTGCAGTGGTCTCTGATTCAACTAAGGATGGAAAATCAACAGAAGGTCATCCCCATGGGGTGGTTACAAGGGGTGACTGTAGATATTGAAGGTGCAAGCATGCTTGCTGACTTTGAAGTAATAGAAATTGTGGATGACATTAACCCCTACCCTGTGCTCTTTGGAATTGACTGGGCTACTGATATGAACAGGGTAATGAACCTAAAGAAGCGAAAGATGATATTTGAAAAGAAATCACTCCGCATAATAGTGCCCCTAGATCTTGCTGAAGAATCATGCTATACTGAACTAGTCCGCGATTATGGGAGAAATGACGATCTAGACTGTATCTATAAGATAATAGTGCGAGACCAAGATTGGGTGAATCCAACAGTGGATGGATGAATTACATGGGATCGTGAGAGTTCCTGTACCTCGGACTCTGGTGAAGAATTAGAATGTTGGCAAAACGGTTACATGAAGTAACCACACTGAGCTGTAACATGATGACCCAGTCGTTGCATTGTGTGTTGTCACAGGTAAGAAATCTTCCCACTTATGATGGTTTGAATGATGTAGATATATTTTTGGATGCATTTGAGAGGGAGTTACTAGAGAAGTAGTACTTCTAGGCTTTGGACTGGGCATTACCCGCTACGCTTGCAAGGTGATGGGGTACGCACAAGGGTAGCATTGATAATTGGTGTGAATGCAGGAGGATGATGAGAACACGCTTTGGGAAGTCAAAGGTATGAATGATAGACAAATATGATGGGTAGGATGATCCATGCGCGCACTTGGCCAAATGGGCTCAGGATTATGGAGAGAAGCCCTAACATGAATGGGTGCACTTGTTTTGTCACACCCTGGATGTCATCCCGATGAACTGGTAATTAGAAATAGAGTTTCGCCATGGTACACGTGAATGGGATATTCTGCGCGAACGATTTATAATGACATTTAGCTTTGAAGACGGGTTTGAATATATTAACAAACTGCTACAAGAATTGAAAGCAACAATCTTTAGGATACCATAGGATCCTTTGGATTTGATTCAACCAAATTGGACCACTCAGCTGAGTCACGTGCTGGAATGCTATAACATGATCATGGAAGAATAAGATGAGGATCAGTGAAAGATTAACATTCCTGAAATAGAAGGTAACCATGAGGTTGAGGGACTGCATATTGAGAATCCTGATATAATTGTGCCATTGAAAATGAAACAGGTAAATATTGGTACGGAGGCAGAGCCCAAATTTGCGAAGATTGGAGACTACTATGACGATCTGACGGTGGATAAGGTTGCTAAATTGCTCCGCGAATATTAGGATTTGTTCCCTACAAAATTTACAGATCTAAAAGGGATAATCGAAGATCGAGGTGTTATGAATATCATGTTGAAGCCCGACGCGAAGCTGGTTAAGAAAAGACCATACTGTCTTAATCCGAAGTATAAGGAGAATGTCCGCTTAGAGCTAGACAAGATGCTTGCAACAGGCATCATTGAGCCTGTGGAAGAATCTGACTGGGTAAACCCAATGGTGGTATAGGAAAAGAAGTAGAAGGACGAAATAAGGATATGCATAGATCTCAGGAAGTTGAATGACACTAGTGTACATGTTCCTTTCCCGATGCCATTCACTAATGAAGTGTTAGACAATGTAGGTGTCCAGGAAGCATATTCCTACACTGATGGGTTCTTTGGGTACCATAATATCAAAATCACGCTGAAGGATAGGAGCAATATGACCTTTGTGACTGAGTGGGGATGCTTTCAGTACACTGTAATGCCTCTCGGATTGAAGAATGCACCTGCAATTTTTTTGCGTGTGGTCATTGCAGCGTTCAAGGAATTTATTAATAAGTTCTTGGAAGTGTACTTTGATGACTGGATTGTGTTTAGACTAGTGAAACGCCGTGTAGCAAGCTTGTGCCTGATGCTGGACACCCGTCGAAGATATCAGATCACGCTCAATCTAAAGAAGTGTATGTTTTGTGTTCCTTTTGGGACCCTGCTAAGTCATGTGGTTTGTAGACAGGGATTGATGGTAGATCCCGCGAAGATCACGATGATAATTAACTTAGAAGCACCGAGGAGTGTGAAATAATTGCGCACTACCCTAGGGCATACTGGATATTACAAAAAGTTTATCAAGGGCTATGCCCAAATCACCGCGCCTATGGAGAATTTGTTGAAAAAGGATGTCACATTCTGCTGGAATGAGTAAGAAAATCTTGGATGTATTGAAGGAAAAGATGGTCACTGTGTCGATCCTAGTCTTCCCAGATTGGAAGAAGGATTTTCATGTACATGTCAATGCGTCATGTATAGATTTGGGATCAGTAATGACACACGCTCATGGAGGAGACTTGGACCATCCAATAGCGTTTGAAAGCAGAAGGTTATCCAAGGCAGGGAGGAACTATTCCACCATCGAGAGTGAAGGGTTAGCCATGATATACATGCTCCAGAAGTTTAGACACTACTTGCTGGGTGGCCATTTAAGATGTATACGAATCATTTCGCATTGAAATACCCGGTCAATAAGCCTGTGTTGGGGGGGAGCATCTGCAGATGGTTGTTATTATTCCAGGAGTATGATTTTGAAGTTATTGTGAAGCCTGGATGACTAAACATGGGATGAGACCATCTGTCACGCATCGAAATAGGGGAAGAGCCCACTAATTTGGAAGAATGATTGCTTCATGTGAAACTATTTGCAATACGCATCGTGGATGGTTATTTTGAAGATATCATACACTTCCTAACGACAGGAACTGCCCCGGAAGGATACACTGTCCAACAGAACAAGGAGTTAGCGGTGCACGTGGCAGACTTTTCTATCATTGCTAGGCATTTGTACAAAATTGGGTCTGACGAAATATTGCGATGGTACGTACTAGAGTTTAAAAGGAGTAGTATCCTCACGGACTCTCATGGGGGCGTTGCGGGAGGACATTATGCAGGGAGAGAAATTGCGTAGAAGATTCTATCTACAGGTTTGTGGTGGCCTACCCTACATGAGGATTCAAAATCTTACTACAAAGCGTGTGATGTGTGTCAAAGGACTAACAGGCCATCGCAAAGGGATGAGCTTCGTTTGAATCCACAAATGACATTACAACCCTTTGAGAAATGGGCAATAGATTTTGTGGGACCCATCTAGACCCAAGGAAAGATGGGAGCAAGGTACATTATCATCGCGATGGAGTATTTGACTCGATGGGTAGAGGAACAGCTGGTGAAGGATTGCACAGGCAAGACTATTGTAAATTTCCTCTTCAAGTATGTACTAATGCGATTCATGTGTCCAAAGATTTTGATGAGTGATCTTGGTACGCACTTTTTGAATGAAACGATCAGCGTGCTAACGGAGGCATTTCAAGTATACAACCAGAAGAGCATGCCTTATCACCCGCAGGATAACAAGATGGTGGAAGCATTCAATAAAGTGCTAGAGAATGTGTTGACCAAGGTTTGCAATGCTCAGTGAAGTGATTGGGACCTACACATACCCGCAGTACTATGGGCCTATCAGACGACATGCAAGAAGTTGACTGGAAAAACACCCTTTAGGCTTGTATATGGTGTTGAAGTAGTGATGCCCATGGAATACATTGTGCCTAGTATGTGCATAGGGGAACTCACGTGTATGATGGATCATAGAGCCCTAGAGGAGAGGCTCGCGCAATTGGCTGATCTTGAGGAAGAAATATTTCTAGCTAGATTTCAACAACAAGTCCAAAAGTAGTGCGAAAAAGCATGCCATGATCAACACATTAAGATGCACACCTTTAAGGTAAATGACCTGGTTTTGTTATATGACAATAAGTTTGATAAATTTCTAGGGAAATTCAGAATGCACTAGTTAGGGCCCTATATCATTAGGGAGATTACCAATGGAGGAGTGGTTCAGTTGGTCAAATTGAATGGAGATCCCTTCCTAGGAAAGGTGAATGGAAGTCGCTTGAAGCCATACACTGGTGGTCTAGCCATGTGACTATATGAAGGTAGCATAGTCTTAGTTCTCCAGGAAACTGAAAGGAGGCATGAGACTCTAAACTACACTACTCGGGTTGGGGGTCTGCGCGATTGGAGGATTGTGCGAAGCAAGGAAGTGTCACAGGGTTCATGGCAACGTGAAGGGAGTTATGCTACCTAGGGAGAAATCGCGCAAGTCGGCTAGAAAGTGACCGTTAAAGTCACTATTCATGATTTGATGGTAGAAATGCAGCCAAATGGAGCGGGAGGCTGGCATTTAAGATGGAATTTATGGATCAGATCCCTGAAAATCTACCGCTAATCTGGAATTAATGAACCAAATTTGGGGGAACGGTCGGATATGAATTCAAAATTCCATATAATTTATAGGTGGTTGTCCAACGAAAAATACTTGGAATTTCGAGAATTGAGTTGTTGAGTTCTCAGGCGCACATGAATCGTGAGCACTACGAACTTCTAATAGCCAGTTTAGTATTTGATACATTGTCGAAGGAAACATAGGAGTTCTTGTAGAACATCATGTCGGCACCCATAGAAGCTATAGATACTGAAGCTGAGGAGTTGGTGCCGGAAATTGAGATGGATGCTGAAGAAGCTGCTTCCGATTTTGCCAAAGGATTAGTAGATGTCCCTAAATCACCAAGGACCAAAGCTGACCCCAACCAAGGAGAGTGCAAAGGATAAGAAAGGAAAACAACTTGCGATATTGGTGCACACATCACCAAGAAGAAACCCACCAAAGCCTACCACACAGGGGAAGGGCAAAGCCATCAATCTAGAGCCAGAGGAGGAAGAAATCAGAGACATCCTGATGGACGATGAGGATGTGGGGATAGAGGTGGAGAAAGTTGAAGCCCAGTGTGTTGACCTTATCACTTGGTCCCTGAGTATGTCCCTCCATGCAAGGGAAAGGCCAAGGTGCTAAGAGATATCAATGAGAGCAAGGTCCCCTTGCAAACCCCTCTGTTGCTGGATGAAATTGTTTTTGAAGGACCATACTTAGGGCGGGTTCCTCTACTAAAACTTGAAGACTGGGACTTGGCCAACCATGAGAAGTTCCCACACCTGGCGATCGATCAGCTGATGCACTGCATCATCGATACAATCATTGGAATGACTGCATTGGAGCCACGAACTTGGCTCAAAGGAGTAGACAAGGCAGGGTTGCTCAACCTACTTTGGGTGTCACACTACAACCACACCCCAGTTACAGTATTGGTCATCAAGCAGCTGCAATGCTTGGTGCATGATGGGTGTGGATGGAGGAGACAATGCCCATCACTGATAGATTGATCCACAGGATCACGTGGTTGCCCTACACAGGAGAGAATGGGCCCTGATATTTGGTGGAAAAGGTGGTGAGCAGACCCTCATGGAGGCCATGAAAGAGAAGTTTAAGTTGGTAAAGAAGCCGTGTGGATATGCCATATCCAACATCTGTGACCCTACTATAAAGGTGGTTACGCAGATTCTAGCAGGGAAGGTGATGATGAAGTGTTGCGCTAATGAGGTGCCGAAACCTGTCGTCGCGCTAGCAGCCCAATGCACCAAAGGAGTCCAGTTCAATTGGTCAGACTATCTTCATGGAGAGTACCTTGCGAACTTCCACGAAGCACAGGAGCTCAGCAAGACATTCCACTACATGTGGCTCTTGCTATCTTTTGTGTTGGTAGCATGGGAGCTGCTAGAGGACAGTCAATTACCTTCGGTCATGCTAGATCTTCCAGAGGCAGCAAAGTATGCTTGATATGGGTGACCAAGGATGCGCAGTGCATCAAGAACAACAAGATCTTCTAGCTCTTAATGGATATGAACATCTGCATGGCCATCAATCACAAGCCATGGTTGTCGCCTACAGTGTTGGCCAACCTGTAGGGCTACATAGAGTTCAAAGTAGATTTTCACAATGTGGCCATCTGGGTGCAGAAGGACCCTGCACAGAAATGGTATGACTTGCCTTACTTAGCAACGGATGACACCATTGATGTAGTACTGGATCGATGGCATGCAAAATGGTGCACCACAATAGACTTGGCGGTGGGAGGGAGCAATTCTGCCACACAGAGAAAGAAGGAGGAGGCCAAGCTAAAGATGACGCAGATGGCCAAGAAGAGAAAGAAGGAGGTCATTGAAAAGGCCCAGGCAGAGTGTGATCCCATTCAACAGACAGAGAATCAAACTAGAGGAACAAAGAGAGGCTCTGACATAAGCACGAGGTCACCTTCACCTGAGACAGAGGAGGAGATAGATGAGTAGACAAAACAACATGGCACAGACCCACAGGCGACATCTGCCTGCATCAAGTGCCCAAGGAAGCAAGAGAAAGGAGGGTCTAGGAAGAAATCCAAGGCTACTAAGACATAACTGGACCCAATCACCCTCACCGAGGGTGATTTTCATGACATCTGTGACATGGTGTGGGATGTCAAGGCAGAGGTCCTACAAAAGTTTGAGCAACAACAACAACTAGTATTAGGGGCTATCTAGACACATCTGCAGGAGCTACAAACCCACATGTTGTAGGCTGGCATGGTGTCTACCAGCCTTGCTATCGGCACTTTAGAAGTTGCCGAGATGCTGCGCGCGAAGGCCTCCAGTGCGATAGTGATGCCTAATGGAGCACTGACCACGAAGAATGAAGTTGAGAGGCCCACTGTCATCACACTAAAGATATTAGGGTTGAATCTGGGAGTGCTCCATGGTGAAGCACTCCACCTATTGTAGGATGGGGTGATTACAAAATTAAGGGCCTATGAGCATCACACCCTATAGGTGATCAATGAGCAATGAATTAAAAATGAGAAGATGGCACTACAGCGAGGCTCTGCCATCACCGTTGTGACCAAGGCGACCAACCAGAACAAGCACATAATGTAGGTCATTGAGGAGGCATGTCAAATGGTTCCAAAGTTGGCCATTCCTGAGGAAGAACCAATCAAGGTTCACATTCGCAAGCTGGCTACGGGGGTGTGCGACACTCGTACAGAAATGGCGAGGGTTTAGTTGGAGTTGAACCTGCAGATCATTGAATTACATTTGAAGGCCCAATCTTCAACTTTGCTAGAAGTAAAGGAGCAATGGGTGAACTTTGTCACAAAAGTAGTAGCGACAACTGACAATGCAGTAGTAGACTGCACGTAACTTTTTGAGTAGTCATTCAAGGTCCTAACAAGCTTGCAAAAGGACCATAATGTACAATGGATAGAGATAGAAGTGAGCAAGCTACAACAATGCTATGATGAGGTCAAAGGCACAACGCAAACCATCATGCTCACATAGAGACTGGCGAAGCTACAGGAGCCCAAACAGCTGAAGGAACAGGTGGATGCAGCGTTGCACAAGGAAGAGATGCCGAAGGCACGAATGAATCCCTGGCTGGATGAGGCTTATACGATGACGACCTCTATTGAAGGAAAGCTTGTGACTCTGCAAGAAACTTATCAAAAGCTTCAAACTGACAACTCAGGAGCAGTGACCGAGAAAATGGTCAAAAACATGAAGCAGGCAACCGTACATTGCACTGTTTAGGTTGCGGTCATAAGGGTCGAGCTGGGAGGTCTTCACACTAAGATTTCCACACCTACCGAGTGACTCGAGGGCAAGTCACGATGTTTGTGTTGGGTGCTTGTTGGGAACGGGATCCCCCAAGGATAGTTTTGGGGCTAAAAACCCATGTTTTGGGTCAAATTTTGTAATAAAGTTGTAGGGACTCTGCATTTTGCGGTCGGGGAGTGTGAAGGTGTCATGAGTCATAAAGGGTTGTCCGCCCTTATTTTGTAAAGTAAAGTCGACTGTAAATATCTACCCATGGTCTATGGACCATGGGATTATATAAAAAGAGCTAAGTAAGATCTAAGTAGTTAAGATAAGTCATAGGTTGTAGAAGAAGTCTTGAGGATAAGGAGGAAAGTCTAAGTTTTTGTTCATAGCGTAGGTAGAGGCTCTGCAGCTGAGTGCGCAGAGGCCTAGGGTAGAAGTTCGAAGTTGAGTCCATAGACCCTTGCAGCTGTGTGTGTAGGGTGGATAGAGTTTGTAATCATCTGAAGATATCAATAAAGAGAAGCATTTTAAAAATTATGTGCCTTTGTTTCCTGTTAATGCATCTTGTCATATTGGATATGAATTTCATTTATAATTCTTATATGATGCGCGAATGTATGTAATTACATTGGATAACTGAACGCAAGTAAGAATATTTATTTACGCGGTGCTAACTGCGATTGTTTAATAAGATAACTAAGATATGTAAGCTATTTTGCGAATCTGCACAACACACTTCCCTAAGAGCGCGAAAGTACCTGAACCGTAGGTTAGGGCTGTGCGAAGGTCAATCATAACCCTTTGTGGAGGTATTGAAGGGCGGAATAAAGGGCTAGACTGACAGAGCCCTAGAACTTAACGACCTGCAGGAGATTAGGAATAGAAGGAATAAACTAGCATCACGACCATATCAAGGTGTGGAAACTTGGTTCTAGCATCCCCCCATACTGCTTTGGGTGAGACTTCAGTCCGCACTCTGTGAGCTGATGCCAAAAGGGCCAATAGTGTAGGGATTTGTTTGGCTAACTAATGCTAAACCTGGGTCAAGCCCCACCAAGCCAACAGTCACACTTCCCAAAAAGAATGGAAAGAGGAGAATTTATGTACACTATAGACAACTAAAGAAGGCCACGTATAAAGATCAATTTCGTCTTCCATTTATTGACCAAGTCTAGAATACAATAGTAGGGAAGACATATTACTCCTTCCTTGATGGATTCAGTAGGTATAACAAGTTCCAAATTTCTCTAGAAGACCAAGACAAAATAAAATCTATCTATACATGGGATAATTTCCCTACCATTTGTTACTATTTGGGTTATGTAATGCTCCAACCACATTCCAAAAGAGATGTGATTGGAATTTTTTTTGATCTTGTTCATGATTCTGTGGGAATTTATATTGATGATTTCATAAATTATGGTGATGAATTTGATGAAGCACTTGCCAATTTGGAAAAAACCTTATTAATACGAAGTAAAGAAAATAATGTTTCTATTCACAATGAATTATGTTGTATGATGTTAACTGATGGAATTGTACTAGGGCACCATATTTCAAACAAAAGTATATAAGTAGATCCGACTAAAATTAAGGTGATAATTTACCTACTTTTTCCATGTTCACGAAAATATGTACGAAGTTTCCTAGAATATGCTACATACTACCGTTGTTTTATTGAATATTTCTCATATATAGGACATCCATTATTTGCATTAATTAACAAGAGTTATGACTTTTTGTGGAAATATAGCTGCCAACATGCCTTTGAAGACCTTAAGCTCCATTTGTTGCAATCTCCTACATTGAGGGGGCCTAATTGGTCTCTTTTTTCCACATATCCATATATGCATCTATCACTACCATCAGACTTGTGTTAGGACAACAAGAAGGTGATAATTTGTACATGACTTATTTAATCAGTAAGAACCTTTCACCAACAAAATTTAATTAGTTGGTAATAGAAAAACAATTTATTTCCATCATACATGCTATTAATAAATCTAGACATTACATTACATGGTATTTAGTTCTTTTATATACCAACCATTCTACTATTAAATATTTAATTAAAATCCCTATTGTTAATGGTAGGATTACTAGATGCTTGCTTTCATTACAAGAATTCAATATTACCATCTTGAATAAACTAGGAAAGGATAATGTAGTCGATGATTTTATTTACTGAATAAAATCTAAAGAAAATGAGCCACCCATTGAGGATTCCTTTCTCGATGAGCACATTTTTGTAGTATCTACTAACACACCATGGTTTTCATATATTTCTAACTCTTTGGCTGCAGGAAAATTATCACATCATATGACTCCAAAAGAATGAAAAAGGATCATTAGACAAAGTGAGAGATTCTCTTGGATTTGATGGTTTCCTTTTCCACATGGGGTCTGACCTCATTATCAAAATATGTGAGTGAGAAGATGAAGTTAGATTTTGAAGGCCTACCATGATGGTCCATACAAAGACCATGTTTTCGACAAAACAAATGGGCATAAAGTGCTCCATCAAGGGTTTTAAATTGAATATTGAATTTGGGGGGCATATAAATCCCCATCTTGTTGGAAATCATACATCCCTATTCACAAAGACTACGTGACTAAGTGGATGGAAGCTAACTCATTTCCAACAACAATCAAACAAGTGATTACATAATTTATTCATGAAGAAATCATCACAAGGTTTCGGATTCCATGAGAAATAATGATTGATTGAGGAACTTAGTTCAAATCTACGGTTGTTGAAGGATTAATGGAAAAATATAGGATCAAACAAAAAGTGAACACACCATGTCATCCATAGGAAAATATACAAGTATAGGGGACTAATAAGATCCTAGAGTCCATCATCACCAAAATAGTGAAGTTGCACCTCAAATATTGCGCTGGTAGACTCGAAGCTTTATGGAATTATTGGAAAACTTGGAGTATCATCACTGGATTTATACCTGATGAGGTAGTGTATGGAAATATTTTTTGTTGCCAATAGAGACAAAAATCCAAACATTGTGGACAATGTAGAAATTATGTGTATATCTAAAATGGATCATGAAATTTACTAAATCACAAGACTCAAATATACTCTACTACTCTACAGAATTCAATTCACAATATAGAACACATAATAAACACACATCAAGAAATAACACATATACACAGAGATTTATCTATGGGAAAACAACTACTCAAAACCCCTTCCTATCTATATTGCATTAATCAAAGAATAGAGATGAATACATATGTTTGGTGAAGCCTGAGAACAACTTGCAAGTGTAGAGTCTATCACTCTACCTAAATGAATGACTCTAGCCAACACTTCGCCAATTTTCAATCCCTCCAAGCTCTTATTTCCTTGCACTATTCCTTGAGGAATTAGGCCCCTATTAATTAGGAAAATCCCTTAATTGGATTGCACAATTCCTTTAGGATGGTCCTCTGACTGCATGCACCACCTTTACACACTGGAATAGTCTAAAACTGATAGTACATTTCCTTGGAACCTCCACCTCAATTGGTTAAATCGAATTATCTACATGTAAAAATTATTTTGGACTGATTGATGAGTTAACTGGGTGATCATTGAGTGCGACTGAAGTCACACTGCACAACTTGACCTTCCACTAGTTCCTCTAATAGTTAGAACTAGCTTAACTGACAATAACTCAATTTAATTGAATTAGATTGCTAAAAATTAGAAATCACTCATGATTAACTGAAATCAAGTCTTCCAACTCGAATTAACTAATCTAATTGGGTGACACAAGCCATGTCACTAAAGTTAACTCATCCAAGTTGTTTGCTAAAATAGAAATTTGACTTTTCTCTAGTTTGACCAAGGCAAATCAAAATGAGATTTTCTTGCTGCATTTTCAATAGACAACAACACAACTTGGAATTGATCTATAATAGGTTTAAAATATAGTTTTTTTTTTCAAATAATTTAGTTGAATGAGCTATGTCAAGCTACACTACATTAGGCTACAATTTTACAACGTCAAAGATATTGTTGGAATGAAAAGTTCATAAAAAAGAAGTTCAAAGTAGGTGATTGGGATTTTCTATCATAAAAAAATTTAGGGTCAAAATTAGGGGGTTATTTATTTTGGTTGGGAATTTTTTTTACAAATAGTGGTTCGAATATGCATTGCCCAATATTTATTTAAAAAATAATAGTTGTAAATCATTAGCCCATGGTAATTTGATGGGAAGAGTTTAAAAAATTATTTAGCCTTGCAAAATTCAAACTACATACTCCCATTCACCCTATTTTTATGGTAATGGAAAGTATAAATATATATTTCACCCTATTTTTATTGGAATACCAATTATTTGGATTCTCATGGTGGAATTTATTTTCACTCTATTATATTTTTCTATTAACCCAAAATTGTCTGAATTTGTTTTTTTTTTTGTTTTTCTAGTGAAATTCAAACTACATTCTCCTATTCACCCTCTTTTTATGGTATTGGAAAATATCAAGATATATTTCACCCTATTTTTATGGGAATATCAATTATTTGGATTTGTTTCTCATCGTGGAATTTATTTTCACTCTATTATATTTTTCTATACTATAACCCATTTTTTTTTGTTTTAGTAGAAGGTATCCCGCACTTCATGGAGTGTGAAATCATGGGTTTATAGGAATTGAGGATTTATATGAAATCCATTCAGTTACTATTTAAACAACCATTGTAATGGAGAGATCAATTTACCAATTCTTCCCCGTTGATTTGACATCTAGCAAACACAATTATTCAACTATATGCGTTTTAATTTGATAAGCATTCACCCACATCCCTGTTCTTTAAATGTTCAAATGTAGAAACTATTTGGCATAAAAATATGAATATGATTATTATTATTATTATTACCTAGATAATATTATAATTTTTTCTTATTATAATAAGAAATATTATTAATAAAGCTCTATATAAATAGTAGATGATGTAGCTCTAAATTGTAAGCGTTTTTTCATATACTAAATAATTTAACCTTCTATATAAAATAGAGAACCGATAATATCTTCTTACCGATTAACATCTTAATGCATGTTGAAGTTATCATATACTTAAGCTAATCTAGGTAAAACCATAAGTAAGAGTAATTACAGAAGCATGTAAAGGGTTGATCCACCTATTTAAGGTTCGCAGAGGACAGGCATAGACCTTCATGAAATTCTAGAGGCCAAATAAGAGAAGTATGTCGATAAGCCCTAAAAGGCTTATCGATCTGCATGAAGAAGGATTTAGGGTAGAAAACGACATCACTCCCATCTCAGGGTGCATAAACTTGATTCTTACATCCCCCCATACTGCTTTGGGTGAGACTTTAGTCTGCTCTTCGCGGATTGATGCTGAAAGGGATAGTAGTGTAGGGATTTGTTTGGCTAACTAATGTTGAACCTGGGTCAGGGCCCACTAAGCCAAAATTTAGTGATTAGAGTAGTGTCATGGCACAAAATATATGTTATTTAAATTCAACTTGTCTTTTCTATCATAGTTTATATCACTTTGTTAATGATCAATGGATCTATTCATGTGTCAGGTTGCATGGCTATGTTGATCTGTAGGGGAGGGAACCTATTCCACCTCCATATTGGACTCTCGATCTTCCCTCTCCACCCCTCAATTCTGTCCCAAAACTTTGTTTCCATAGTCACTTTGCCTATTAACATTAGGACACTATGATAATTCATCCTGGTGCAAGACGAACCTCTAAGAGGTCCCGGGCTTGGCTAGGGGGCTCAACCCAACCTTCCTTCACTCTCTCTAACCTAGATCCACCTATTCATTCCCTCAAGACATAATTTTCACCCTAAAAGGCCTCTTGGAACCCCTCCTGTAACATTACAGGCCTTCCTATAGCAATACAAGACCTCCTATAGCAGCACTTGTAGCAGGCCTGTAGAACCACTTTTCTTCACAAGTTTTGATCCCCATTTCAACCTTATAGCTCAGTGAAGATGAATAATGACCCCAACTTTTGATTTGATGATCAAGGGGAGCTCCTAGACCACTCCAACCATTCCATTTCCTCACTATAAAACATAGTAGAGTTAGTTTTTCAATCACAAGTATGATGCAAGTTAGGTTTATGATTTTCAAGCAAGTGTGAAATAGGTAGATGATACATGTAATTATGTTGCTATTTTGATGAATTATTCAAGATATAGTAGCTTTATTTCTGTAAGTAGATTAGCCCTTGTACCTTCATGAAATAGTTAATTAGAATCTATAGGTCGAGAAAATGGCATTTCCACTTTCATAACTAGAATTAGTTTTCAATTGTACTGTGATTAGCAAGATTTCACTATATTTCAATAGGAGGAATGTTCTCTGAGCACTTTGATCTAATGTCATGACTAAGGGTGGCATGAGTATAATCCAACCTATTGTTCATATAACACTATCACTTCTAAGTTTTTACAAACCTGAGGTTGATTATTTGAGTTGAGGAGCCCTTGGGAGTTGCAACATTCTTGGTGCAATACTAGGACTTTCCACTCACTATCACTAGTTGAAGGTCCATCACATGATAAAAAAGGCAGATGTGATCCTTTGGACCAAACTTCTAATACTCGTGGAATACCAAGGAAATCTCTAAGAAAGTGGTCACCCATAAATAACTTGCAAGGTAATTTGACTTTGTGGGGCTGATTCGAAGGTTTCTCCATACTAGTTACATTCATAGCGATGGTCGCTTAGTTGTCCCCCTTCTTATTTGGCTTCTTCTTCTTCTTTCCTTTCTTCTTCTTCTTAGATTCTTGGTTACTAGAATCAAAACTTTCACTAGGAAAGGAGGAAGAAAGGGATGAAGAAACAATAGGTGAAGAAGGAAAAGGGTCAACTTTAGGATCAACTTGAGGCTAATGTTGTTCAAGTGGGGAGAACATGGTTAAGAAGTAGTTTGGACATTTAGAACCAAGGAGGTTGAAAACAACCATACTGGTAAACCAATGGTAAATCTGGGAAGGGAAAACACTCCCATATAAGGAGCATCAATATTTCCAAAAGAAGGAAAAGGACTAGGATCCCTATTAGAGGGGTTTTCTTTACTAGTAGACTTAGGAAATGTTGCCCTTAATCTCAACCTAAGATCTACTAAAGGGTTGTGTTATCGGGAAAACTAGTGTCTATGCAGAACTGCTAGTCCCACTAAGGGTGATAGCTACCTTAGAAACAAACACACTTAAAACTACTGTCGTTTTCCTTTATGAAAAATAGATGAGAGAAGAATAAAGGAGACCAACCTCAATCTTGCGCTTGATTCCTTGTTTGATTCCTCTCCCTTCTGATATTCCTTTGCTACTTGCTTCTCTGTATACCCAGCATCAAAGAGTATATGTAGAATCAAAGCAGCATAACACTATACGAGAACATAGATCTATTATCATAAACAATATAGGACCAGATGTATATTAACCACACAAATGCATATATCAATCACAACAGAATGTGGAGGAAAAACTTGAATAGCTTTATTAATAATCAAGAAAGAGCAAAGAGGATTACAACCAATTGTTCTGACCCAACATCATCCTCTTAGCAAGAAGCCCTTCTTCACCTCATGAAAAGCTTAGATCACCCAACACTATGATGTAGCACCAAGAAACCATCAACACTTCCTTACAAGATACCAAATTAAAGCCTCTGGATCTCTTGGATGAGGGATCCATATATAGATGTTTACAAGGGGGTGAGTCAGCTTTTGAGATTTGATTAGTGTCCTCTCTCTGATAGTTCTTGAATCCACTTGGAGATTGATGATCTCTTACTCATCCCTGGGCGAATACAGAGAGGCAAGTGTCACAGGAGGAGTTTCTAGAAGATTCTTTGCTTCTCCACCTTGCAGATTGACTATGCCATTTGTCCACTCTCGCCCATCGCACCCCATAGAAGGGCTTTTCAACATGCATCACACCTACTGAGTGTACTAAGGTGGGATGCAACACACTTTGACCATGGAGCAGGTGAAATGGTCCAGTTTTGACCAATTCTGAGTAGTTTTTTGTGGAGAACTTCTGGGAGAATATGTAATCAGTTGACCTTGTTCTTTTAGGGGTCGGAACAACACTTTTAGGGACTTAAGAGCCCTTGGTTTATGAACATTTATGATTGGGGTTGAAGTGCCCAAAAATGTCTATAACAGTTGCCCTCTAAAGCATGAGGTCATTAATTTGTTGATGTCGGGTGAAATGCTTTATCATGAGGATCTAAAGTTCTTTCAAGCTGGAAGGAGACCTGTAATAAGATACAATACAATACATTATTTTCATAATATTTTCATGATCTAGATGAGGTGGGAATTCCCATGCTCAACTTTATAAATTCATTTTCATGTACATGAGACAAACAATCGTCTGAGTGTAGACTGATGATTTTGGTAGAGCCATCATCCCTTAGATTGGATGATTATCTGTGCAGCAATGATGTACATTTGATGCCTTTATTTTTCTTGAATATATATATCGCATATCGGATGGATGAAACTAGATCCGGGGTCTTCAATCTTGTTCTATCTTCACTCAAAGTACAAGTCGATCCATGTGAGAGTTGTTCTGGAGTCGAACATGGAAAGACATCGCCTGATTACCAGCCAATGATGTAAGATGTTAACAGGCGCGAGAGGAATCACCGATAATGATGATGACCCTCAAGGTACTACAGTACAATTCACGTGGTGTGAATAAGGGACTTGGCATTGAACACCACGCAAAATCTTTTGGTCGAAGGCCATTGATGTAAACCTGTCACCGGAAGTGAGAAACTTGCCATTGAGGCATGCAAGCTTCAAAGTACTGAAATGGTTGTTCCTAGATCGAATTCTTGGATAATGAGATGATGTAGACAAGAAGCGATCTGTCATAGGAGGGCCTTAGGGAATCCCACATCAATGACATAGAACGGATCAAATGATTTTAATGGAGGTGAAAACGATCTGGTGATATAAGGTTCAGGGCGGCAGTCATGAAAGAATGGAGCATAAATGTATTGCAGTGGGTGAGACATAGGTGAATTCTCTGAGCGACTTCTCTTGAACATAGCGACGACACTGACATGATGGATTGGTAGAATTAACCCCAAATATGGATGGTGTGACGGAACCATGGTGATGTGACCAGTGAATGGAACAACCCAACCCGACTCGGATGTGGAGTGAAAGTGTCATGTTCAAGAGCGACTTGCTACCAACAAAGTTTCTTCAAGTTTTCTTCCCAATTTTTCCCCAATCATTGTTGACCAGTACCTCTTTATTTTTGTCAAGATTGAGGAGGATAAAATATGCTTGTTCTATAATTCGCCCTTCGGGCAAACCCATCGCTATGTTTTAACGAGCCTAGCGATAGTGAAACTCGTTCTTGTCTGTTATGGACAAGTTTGTTGCTATTAGGTTTTAACGAGTTTAACGACAAAGATAACTCGGTCCTTTTCAATTTTAGAGAGTCTGAAAAGGGACCTAAAGGAAACTCCAAAAATCCTTTTTCGTCACGTAATCTCTTGAGTCCGAAAAAGTATAAAACAATATAAAAGGGATGAATTTTCGGTATTTTTAACGAGCCGAACAAAACAAGCGCTCGATATTTTTGTGTAATAATCCCTCAGGTCCAAAAAGACTAAAATCTAAAATATGGATAGCACTTCCAGTCACTTTAACGAGCTGGAGAGGCCAATGGCTCGGCAATCTTTTCATATTTTACGAGTCAGTTGAAAAGAGCTTAAAGGAGACTCGTTTTTTGAGGAACAAGTGATAGGTTCGGGTAGCAGTCGAATCCAGGTAAGGTTTGGAATTTTCCAATCACGGAAGTGTTACAAGGATGGCTAATAGGATCACTCTTCCCAGCTACTCCTCAAAAGGGGTAAGCAATCACATGGAGGTGAATGATCAGCCAATATAGAGTGGAGGTGATGATGAGAACATGACCAAGGCTTTAAGGGCTGAAGTACTACATTCACGACGGTTATTTACTGGAATATGGTTCATTTTTTATTTTAAAGTGAGCTTAAACTCTGGAGGAACATTTTCTCATTGCTTATGTTTATTTTTTAATGAGCTTGAAGTCCACATTAAAACTGCTCGATCCAGTCGTATAATAAGGATGTCTCATATAAAACAACATTTTTTCAAAGCTTTGCCCCGCATCCTTTCTTTATGCAAGTTAGGAAACGACCAATCCTACGAGTTTAAAGGGTTAGAGGACTTACAAATTTAAAAAATAAATGGTCGCTCTTCACTTGCATTCCAAAAGGTTTGCATGCCCCTAGGTATAGCGAAAAATTTCCTGGTTCCTAAAGATTGTTCTACCTTAATCATAGACAAAACACTTCCTCGGCGCTGCCTACCGAAATAGACAAAGGTGAGTGGCGCAGATGCCTCCACTCGCATAACTTTAACGAGGGAATCTTATTCCAGCCTAATCCCATTTTCCGAAATGGACGGGTGTGTCAGACTAGTCATATATCCTCCGCAGAAACCTTCCCTATACATAAGGTTTTCCTGCTGAAGCAGACCAGGGTGCATGCCCCCTGGGTTTCAGCCATATCCTCCGAATCACTCGCACTCATCAGGAGGAAGGACTGGGGATTGATGAGACATTCCTTACGTGAAAAGACCATTCAGGGTTGGTATATGACTATTTTCTCTGTGTGAACCGGGAAATGAAAGTTGGTCTACGAGCTTGACCACCCTTCCTTCGTGCGGAAAACACATTACTCTAAAGAGTGATGAGACAATGGCTCCCATGCAATAAATATAGTCTCATCCAAGGAGTAGATTATAATCCATGGGTCCTTGGACTACCATTACGTTCATGTGAACGGTTTTCCCTCTCAATGTTATGGGCACATTGGGAAGGATCCCTAACGGTCGACTAGTTCCTTTGTCAAAGCCTGTTAGATTTCTCATCTCAGGCAGAAGCGATGGCGAACCAAGCGCTTTCCAAGCAGTTGAGGAAAGGATACCCATAGAAGCCCCTTCATCTATGATGGTACCGGCCATGACCATTCTATATATTTGAGCAATGATTCGAAATGGTACACTCGCCGGTAAACGGGGTCTGCCTAGTAGATTCCAGTCAAAGGAAACAACTAGGTTGCTTGGAGGTGGGACCGAATAGACGGCCGGATATGACTCAGATGAAGTTCCTTCCTGCAGTAAAGGAATGGGTATATTTCCCCCGTGTTCATTGGAGTCTGTGCTTACAAAAAGAATCTGGACGGTGTCATCCTTGTTCTCTTTGGTGACTGTATCATCTAAAGATAGATCCTCTGAAGGCAAGACCGGGTCAAATGCCGTCTTGACCTTTTGACTTTCGTCTGGTGTGGATTCAGATGGTTTATCTTCAATGATAGATGCTTCAGCCGACCACAAGGGCGTGTCAGCTGGATTTTCAACTAGTGACGAACTCGGCAAAAGTTCCTTATATCCAGGAGGAAGCCGTAACAACAAAACCGGACGGTCATCCAAAACTCTTTTAGCCTCGTCTAAGAAGGGACAACGGTGGACGGCATGATTGCCTTCACACAGTTTACAAGGAAATTTACATTTTCCTTTTTGTCCAGGGGCTTCACTTTCACTAGTTGACAGTGTACTTTCAATATGATCATCAGAGGTTGACGACACCGGGTTGTGCAAACGAGGAAACCAGTCCCTTAAGATCCGAGGGATGCAGGGACAATCTCGGTGATAGTGATCTCCATTGCAAATGACACATGGCGATTTAGGCCTGGTCGGTGCAGTGTGTGGATTTTCACTAGATGACGTTTGGCTCCCCTTTTTTGCTTTTGGTTCCTTCTTCTTCTTTTCTTTATTCTTCTTCTCCTTCTTCTTCTCAGTTACTCGATTTTTGGCCTTACCGGCTTCATCAAGCGAAGAGGAAGGAGGAGAGGAAGAATTAGATGAAGTAGAAGCTTGGGGGGGCTCTAGCATCATTTAGTTTCTGATTCGACTATTCAGGAGTTATGGTATTCTGAACGACAGAAGTTGAGAAAATCCATACGGGCAAACCAATCATCAATCCAGGAAGTGACAATGTGGCCATGTGGGGTGCACCAACATCTCCCCAAGAGGAGAAGGGACTAGGATTTCCCCCAAGAGGAACCCCTTGGTTAGTGGACTCCATTTTCCTCAACTCAAGATCAACATAGGAAAGGTGATATTTATTCCGTTTAAAATAAATTTTAGACGCTTTGACACAACTTGTTTTTTCAATTTTTAAGAGTCAAGAAAAAACAAAAGATGACTCTAGTCGCCTTTGATATTTAATGAGCCTGAAGTGACAAGTGCTCAAATGGACCTTTTCCGTTAAGGAGTCTGAAAAGGAACGAAAGGGACTGCTTTGGAAATCTAGATAGAGGGATTACCAAACCAATCACAAAACTACAGAATACTTTTTACGGTACGGCAGTCAATCTTCCTGAATGCTGTGTTCAGTGCATTGCGATTGATAGGGTGGCAGACACGGCTTCCTATGGATAAAGGATAAAGCTTATTGTGGTCTCCCAATATATACTCGACGGTACATGGGAACACAAGTCCGTATTGGCACTTGTCGTCTCAAAGTGGAGGAATCACCCAACCAACAATGAAAGCAACAGTTACCACGTTTTACGACGCCGGAACACGTCTCTAGCCTAGACTTCTCAATGTTGTGCGTTAGGTTCCAAAGCGCTTTTAGATTCATTAAATTTATTTTATAGTTGATCTTGCTTAAGAAATTTGCCTTTCAGGTTCACCACATGATGTAGATGTACAATTCCTAAAATGAAGTCTAAGATGACAAACAGTTGTTCAATCTTCTTTCATCAATGAAAATCCTAGCTACTGAGGAAAGAGAGATGGCGTTCTTTCAACAAAGAGCAAAGAGCACAAACTATATGTGTTGTCCTAAATCAAACCAACAAACAGTCTAAATGCAAATGCACATGCATGCATTTTTTTTCCGCCTTCTTAATGTGTAAATGATAAAAAGAAAGCTACGTGCAAATATAAATTATCTTTCAAAGCAACAATTACTAACAAGTTTCTTTTCATGACAAAATGAGGACAATGACAACACTTTGCTATTCGAAATTGAAAACTTGCTTTTGACACTTGAAAAACTACTAATTCAAATCAGATACAAGAGTAACAGTGCAATCGACCATCAAGAACAATCAGATTCTCTTCTATGACTGAAAACGACACTTGTGACACTTTCAAATCAAGAAATGACAGTACGATTACGCTACTTCTTTGTAAAGGAGAACTGAAAATGACTCAAAATACACAAAAACATTTACAGTTCTTTGCACAATGGAGGCGTAATAATCAGCAAGGAAGGGGGTTTCAACAGAGGTGTACTACTTACAGGCAGCACTCCTGAATAGATATGAAAAGAGTGAACACAGAAACCAAAATTTAGGAACAAGGCCTGGTCTGATCAGCGCACCTGTAACACAGTGAAGTTGAAATGCAACGCACCTACTACACTCGGGAAGTGTGATGCATTTGAAGTTCATAGAACAGACAGTGAGCTGGACCAGGGACGAGACTTTGACTAGGTTCCGGGTCACAGTTTGTAGTTCAGTTCAGGGATTTAGGCCGAGCAAGCGGTAATCAGTAAATCAATCACAGGGGTAGATCCAAAGAGGTTACTAGAGCCACCACAAGGGCAATTAGAGAGCTTGTAAATCAATTTTTCACTTTATAAACAAAAACCTGGAGATTGACTGAAGCAGCATTGATCTACTTTGCATTCGTAAAACAAATGCAGTTCGAAGGCTAGCTGGCTTGGCTTCAGGCTCCGTCTGTAAGTTTATAAAAGAAACAATGATAGACTAAAAAACAATCTAGTTGCTCCCCAACAGAGTCACCATTTTGTTATCGGGAAAACTAGTGTCTATGCAGAACTGCTAGTCCCACTAAGGGTGATAGCTACCTTAGAAACAAACAAACTTAAAACTATTGTCGTTTTCGTTTATGAAAAATAGATGAGAGAAGAATAAAGGAGACCAACCTCAATCTTGCGCTTGGTTCCTCTCCCTTCTGATAGTCCTTTGCTACTTGCTTCTCTGTATACCCAGCGTCAAAGAGTATCTGTAGAATCAAAGCAGCATAACACTATACGAGAACATAGATCTATTATCATAAACAATATAGGACCAGATGTATATTAACCACACAAATGCATATATCAATCACAGCAGAATGTGGAGGAAAAACTTGAATATCTTTATTAATAATGAAGAAAGAGAAAAGAGGATTACAACCAATTGTTCTGACCCAACATCATCCTCTCAGCAAGAAGCCCTTCTTCACCTCATGAAAAGCTTAGATCACCCAACACTATGATGTAGCACCAAGAAACCAGCAACACTTCCTTACAAGATACCAAATTCCAGCCTCTGGATCTCTTGGATGAGGGATCCATATATAGATGTTTGCAAGGGGGGTGAGTCAGCTTTTGAGATTTGATTAGTGTCCTCTCTCTGATAGTTCTTGAATCCACTTGGAGATTGATGATCTCTTACTCATCCCTGGGCGAATGCAGAGAGGCAAGTGTCACAGGAGGAATTTCTAGAAGATTCTTTGCTTCTCCACCTTGCAGATTGACTATGCCATTTGTCCACTCTTGCCCATTGCACCCCATAGAAGGGCTTTTCAACATGCATCGCACCTACTAAGTGTAGTAAGGTGGGATGCAGCACACTTTGACCATGGAGCAAGTGAAATGGTCCAGTTTTGACCAATTCTGAGTAGTTTTTTGTGGAGAAATTCTGGGAGAAGATGTAATCAATTGACCTTGTTCTTTTAGGGGTCGGAACAACACTTTTAGGGACTTAAGAGCCCTTGGTTTATGGACATTTATGATTGGGGTTGCAGTGCCCAAAAATGTCCATAACAAGTTGTTGCACAGTAAGGATGTTATTTCGTGATTAATTAATTGATTTTAGAAATTAAAGGAAACAAAGGGGAAACTAGGCAAAAGGGTTTGCCAAACAATTGTGAACTTAAATATATCACCTTGGAAAACCAAGAATTTACGTACAGGCAAGTAATCTCCCTGAATGTTGTGTTTGGCATATCACAATGTAAAAGCTGGTCGACTCGATTACCTATGGTGAGGATAGAAACCTATGGTGTACTTCCAAAATATACTTGACGGTACGTGGAAGCATAGTCCGTAGTCGTGATGTTTAATGCATAAATGTTTGATAAGAGAATTCCCATATACTTATCATGCTTGGAGCACCATCCAATATACCCGAAGGTATGTGGAGAATGGTCTAATACACTTACATGCGTGGAACGAGATATCACCAACGGATTGTAACACTGACAAAAAATGACAGGTCCTACATTTATAGATACTAGTACATGTATCTAGCCTAGACCTCTAGATGTTTGCATTAAGTTTCAAATGCTCCTTAGGTTAATTGGGGTGAATTTTACAGTTGATATTGAATTAAATTTTAGTTTCAAGGATCAAAACTCAATGTCACTTGAACACACCTATTATGCAACTAATATGACGAAAATAACTCTTTTCATTTTCCTTTTAATAATGAAAGGCCTAACTAAGTAGGTGAAGAATAAATCAATCAACAATGCAACAAACACGTGATGCAACAATCGATCTCCTCAACATCACTATTCAAATCAAAATCAAAACCCTATATGCGATGCAAAGAGATTTTTCTTTTGTTTTTTTTAATGTTTCAAATGAAAATATGCATATGAATGCAACTTGATTGCTGATGAAAGAAATCACACAGACTTTAACTGTAATGTAAAAGTGAATTTTCAAATTCAATAATCAATCTATGCATACAACCTAAATTTGGCAAGAGAAAAGAAAGAGTGAAGCAAAATTTGATAAAAAAGATGATGCCACTCAGAGGTGATGTCACATAAAATTTCACACTATGGAATTCCAATTTTCACACGCAAAACCCTAGATACAATGCATAAGATTTTTATTTTCGATTCCACTTAATTTGTAGATAAAAAAAATATTTTCCTTATCACTATAAAAGAAGCTATTTAGAACGATGACTAGAACACCAATTCATTCATGCACTCAATGAACAAACAAATCAGTGCGCCAGTGACCTAACGATAAGAACAAAGGAAAATATAAACTAATCCTTATCAAAGGCACTCAAAACCAAAATCAAACCAAATAGAGGCTTTAGAGAGACCACAAGACACTCAGGGACTCAAGGAAGAGCAGCTAGAACAAAGCTAGACAGAGAGAAAATAAAAAAAGAAAAGAAACTTTGTGCATGAATAGGGACCAACACAAGTGCTAAAGGGGCATCAATGCTCTACAATGCAAGTAGACAGAAGGCTCAGAAGTGTTGCAACACTCTGTCGCCAGACTAGAGGGAGCGCTAATGAGGGGATGCCAGGTTCTGACAAAAATATTGCAATTGAAAATCAATGAAAGGTCTTCCAAGGTCTATTCTTAATTGAGTAAGATAGTGAAGGTCTGAAAAAGAGATAAAATAAACACTAAGGATAAGGAAACCTCCAAGGGAATACACCGCTCCCTAGTATGGTTGTCAATTTTTTATACAAAATCTACGACTGTAGACAAAAGTATCTTTCCTAGACTGGGTGGCCTAGTCTATAACAACAGAGATAAAATAAACCAATGTTTTCCTTAAAGTAAATGGACAACGAGATGAAGCCTACTTGGAATCTATCGTAAGCATCATTCCTCTCTTAGCTTGTATGCTCCAATCCTAGTTTTAATCACTATAATTAGAACCTGCACAATCAAACAACACAAGCCAAAGATCTACGACATGTATGTAGTATTATCCAATCACTCTATTCAGTAGATCAACATGGTATTGAAATACATGGAATCATAACATCACATATGGGAAAAAAATGAACTCTTTGTATCAATAGAAATTGTTGGCTTAAGGGGGCTTGGCCTAGGTTCAAAGTTATTCATGCCAACCAACAAAACCCTAATTGTTGGCCCTTTTGGCAACAACCTACGTAGCACAGGCTATAGTCTCACCTGAAACAATATTAGGGGATGCTAGAACCAGGTTTTTGCATCTAAAGACCTTTGTGATGGTTTCCTAAGGTTCTTATAACCTAGATCTACCTTCGCGCATATCTATTCCTTCTGATTTTCAAGTACTGCAATTCTATCGAAATGACCTTCAGATCTTCGCGAAGGTACTTGACTATATTGTACATGTATAAAAGATGCAGATTCACTACTTTCACATAATAAACTATATGTAATGAAGCCTTTATGACCTAGATCTGTCATCACGCAGATCTACCCTTTCCAAATAATTAACTATAGCAGATCTAGCTAACGATTTCCCAATCTCTGCGAAGGTGGTTAATTATAATTAATATGCAAAAAAATTATAGATCTATCCATCCCGTGTAGAAATTAAGCATAAATTCACATAACAGATCACAGAGCGAAGATTCAAAAACTTAAACAAAAGTAAATAAAAAAGGAATAGATGCACAAATTTAGCTCAAAACAATCTTTATTAAGTTGTAAACATTCAGATACAGAATTCTTATCCCTGTTCACTTAGTTGCAAACCTACTAAGGTCTCCGTGCACTCAGCTGCAGGAGCCTTCCCCTTTCACCTAAGTACAGGAAACAAACTTTTCCTGCCTTAGCACGTTTCCCATACAATGATTCTCTATCAAATTTATCTTCTAAGACTCGATATGAATAAACTATATATAGCCTTTTCATTACTATACCATGGCCTGTAGACCATGGGTGAGTCTCAAAACCAACCTATCAACTTCCCATACAAGGTACTAATGCCCCTTTGACTCTTACTTAGTTTTTCATTATGCTTCCTCATTTCGTGAATACTCTACATTCTTTCACAAAATTTATTACAAAACTTGACTTTACTGACAAAATTTTACCCCAGGGACCCCATCCCAACAGGCCCCCAACACAAATATGGTGACTCACCCTCGAGTCACTTAGTTGGCTTCTCCACTTTGTGGTGAGTTCAATGAACTCCATATTCAAGACTTCGAGGCTGTTGTGCTATGTACAGTGGCCTACTACACTTCTTCAACCAGCTTTTCTGTAGTTGGCCCCTCCATTGCGAGGTGCATGGTCCGTTGTCTCTACTGGAAAGTATTCAGCTTCTCTTAGATAACCAGAGAAATCTGGCTCGCTTCCTCTCTCCATGATTTAATCTGAACCATTAAAACGTGTCGTAGCTTCTCAACCTATGCATGTAGCACCTTCACTTCTTGTAAGTGTGCAAAGCACTGGACTCATGCCAAAGTGCGCGTAGTCGCCCTGATCTCCTCAAATTTTTGTTGTGCCTCTATAATCTATGTACCCAATCTCTGCAGGTTTGAGTCCTCCTACAAAATGGTCCATATCTCCATTGCATTTTCAAAGAGGGAATTTCAACCCATTACTACATTATCCAATGTAAAAATTTGTTCTCTGATGGTTGCGTCACGCTGCTCCCTGACCTCTAGCAAACTAGTCAGCTATAGTTTCAATTATAGTTCTGATATCTTCATATGAAAATCAAAAGTAACTTGGCCTACCTCATCCTTAGACTGTCGCACCACATCAGCTAGTTTCCGAACCTTTTTTGAAGCTGCTACATCCTCGGGTATGTGTAGCTCTGGTATTGAATTACACACTTGTGTAATTGCTACTTCTAGGCTCTGGCTTCATGCTGCTATCTCTTATTTTTCCTTAAGAGCCTGAACCTTTTCGGTGAAGATCTACTCATTGTTTGTTTTAACTTCGCTAATCACTGGTAGTGTATGTTGTTCTCTAATCCAAAGCTTGTCTGAGAACCCCTGTTGAAGCACGTGGAGGGTATGAAGTGGAAACGTGGCTAAATTCATAGCCATGCCTTTGATCTTTCTAGGTTGGGCGTTATCTTCCTCTGACTCTGTGTGGAATGTTCCTTTTGTTAAGGAAATGACTCTGAGGAGTCTAATCTGGTTCGATTATGCTCACGCTCGCTTGAACCCCACTTGCTTGTCCCACGCTCACCTGAATTTTTCTTGCTTGTATCTGCAACTTGTGTAGATCCTTTTGGACGCTCCCTAACGTCTGCATGTACTATTTCTCAAAGTGAGTCCACAACTCTATCGATGTGTCTCTCACCTTATATCCGATCTCATCCAAGTCCCCCTTAGTGAGTACCATTAAATTTTCATGGGCCTGTTTGTCTAATTTTTTATTCTTCCTGAGTCCAGAAGTTGTTTTCTTTTTGGTGCTTTGTCATCTTGAAGGGAGTGCTCTACACGTCAGCCCCTCCTCCTTCCTATCCGGACTGTTCATGCTCATCAATATGTTGGGAAGCCGATGATTTGACTTCTATTGTGGCCTCTTTTGCATCACACTCTTTATCGACAACTACCTTAGCAACAAATGCTTTAGAAATGACTTCTTTTGATCAACCAACTCCCATGATGCTGCTTGTGCCGCTTCTTTCTGTTTTTGCATGGTGTCGTTTGTGCAGAAGAACTTTCTCCGCCTTTTTTGGTACCTGCACCAAGATATGTGGGTTTTCGCCACTTCGCTGGCCACATCACGAAAATATCTTGTACATCGACCTCTGTAACTAGGTATGGGACCTTGTTCTATATCTTCTTAGGGTCTCTTCTTGCGCAGATGGATACATTATGAAAATCAACCTTAAATTCTGCAAAGGCCCGCAACTTCTAAAACAAGGTTGGAGACAGCCTTGGCCTTTGACTTATCACTATGTGGAGGTCCATCTCGACTAGTATCTAGCATACTTTTGACTCTGTGATCCTCTCTAGATGCTTCATCCTTTGTTGCATCTAGTAAATACTCATCCTGCGGAGGGAACTGACTATCCTCCAGTAGTCGCCATGTAACTAGTACAATTAGCAACAGGAGTCAGGCATAGTGAAATTCCTTTCTTTCCTCCTACGCTTCGCAAAATCTTGCTAAGAATTCCTTGCAGAGGTAATGCATCTAGTTGTACTGCACCCTCTTTACGCACTATGTAGCCAACGAAATTACTAGCGCTGCAACCTCATCCGCGCGACATTTTCTCATGACCATCTCGACCAAAATTTGAGTAACAAACTGCACCGGTGGGTCTGTAATAAAGCAGATAGAGTATCCATGCGGCTTCTTGACCAGTCCATACTCAGTTTTCATTTTATATGCAAGTTCCTTCTCCTTGCTTTTGCCTCCAAATTCCTTAGTTGGATCCGCTTCTTTATAGGGAAACTTTGTAATTCTATTGATCAACATGTTTTTTATGGGGATGGGTTTGCCTAACCACAAACAACCATCGTGAACCAACGTGAGCAATTAGAAAACACATACAATATTGATAATTGACCGGTGAAAATGTGGCACACACATCATATGTAGCAATTTGGCCTGCTCAACCCCTTTTACCTATTTCATCGGTTCCAGCCTTGGACCCTAGCCTCTTCAAAGTAAATCTTAGTCATGTACTTATTGGTGGCCAAATGCGAGTTTTTTTTTATGATCAGCGAGTCCCAATCCTTTAGCACAGGGATACGTGCTAAGAGCACACCTTCAAATACCACTTCTTCTGATAGTAACGACGTATTGATCATGAACTTGCCTGAATCCGAGTCCTTGGTTACCTTCGGTTTCCCTTTCTGTGGAGGGATATACACTGCGAGCCTAGTGATAGGTTCGCCCTCATTAACATCCAATTCCTCAACTCCATCGTGGAGTTCTTCTGCATCCAAATCCATGGGTTCCTCTGACTACTTTTCTTTATCCTTCCCCTCTTTTTGTCGAACCTCCGTGGGTTTTTTCCTTGGTAATTGCCTCACCAGTATAGGTTGTGGTTTCTTCGGCTTCTCCTTTGAAGTCGATTGCTTCAGCGTAGGTGACTGTGGTGCCATAGGGATCGGTGGCGTGGATTCCAATGATACAACTTCAGGGGGCTTCGGCTTGAGATACAACGGCTTCGAAACTTACTGGCTCAGACATTTGTTCAAGGATAATCTTCTGGTTCCACTCAAGTAGTTTCGCAAATGGTGGGTTTGAAACTAAATCCTCCCAAGTCTGTCGATTCATAAAGTGAAAAAAATAGGGCTCATACGCAATTCTGAAAAGGGAAAGTGCTCTACAATAGACCAACAAGCCAGATTTATAGGTGATTTTGAATTCAAATATGACCATTCCCTCCATTTTCTGATCATAAATGCATCTTTGGTGGCATATCTCCAAATATTTTCACCATAAATGTCACCTACTCACTCCTCCTAACATGATAATTTCTATACAATCATGAAAAATGAATTCAAAGGCTAGTTTTAGACCCAGTTTTGCAAAACCAACCCCCATGGTGCAGCTCATCCATCACAACTTCTTTTGTCACGACTTCTTCTATTGTAGCTCTTGTGTTCATTGCACAACCTTATTACTGCATTGTCCTTTTCTTTGGGCAGTGTAGTTTATAGTCCCGCTCTCCCTTGCGACTGCCTGGAGTGTTAAGACTATCCTTCTACCATATAGTCATTGGGTAGGGGTAGGATACCCTATATACAATTTCAATCGACTTCCATTTACCCATCCAAGGAATAATTCACCATTTAGCTTTTCAAGCTAAACTGCGCCACCTTTTGTGATTTCCTTAACAACATACGGGCCTAACCAGTGCATTTGTAATTTTCCCGGAAACTTTGTGAACTTACTATCATAGAGAAAAACCAAATAGTTCATCTTGAAAGTGCACAACTTAATATGCCTATCATGCATGGACTTCTCGCATTCCTTTTGCACTTGTTGGTGAAATCCTACAAGAAACGATCTTCTTCAAGCTGCATCAACTGCGTGAGCTGCTCCTCCAATGTATCACGATCTATCATCTCTATCAAAGTCGTAATGCACAAGCTTGCCAAAATATATTTCATAGGCATCACTTCCTTGATCCCATAGACCAACCTAAATGGAGTTTGGCCTGTCAACTTCTTTCACGTCGTCTTGTATGCCCATATAACTGTCGAAATGCATACATACCAATTGTTTCTCTTCGTGTTACAAACCTTTGTAAACACATTCCCCAAAATCTTATTGAACGCTTCCATTATACCATTGGCTTGGGGACGATAGAGCATACTCTTTTGATGGTAAACCTAGAATTCTTTTGAGCATCACATTAATTGTTTCATTCAGGAAATGCATACCCCTATCGCTCATCAATATCTTCAGGTACCCAAACCATGATAAGACATATTCAAATAGGAACTTCACAGCGGTAGTAACAGTACAATCTTTCACTGGCTACACTTCTGCCCATCTGGTTAAGTACTCCATCGCAATAATAATGAACCGCGTGCCTGCCTTCCTTCCTAGTGGTTGTATCAGACCTACAAGTCAATTGTTTATTTTTCAAATACTTGTAATGAAACCTGAGGGTTTAAGGGTAGTTCATCTCTCTGTAAAGGTTTGCTCATCCTTTGAAAATCATCGCATGCTTTACAAAACACCTTAGAGTCTTTATGTACTCTTGGCCACCATAACCCTACGTACAGAATCTTCTACGTAGTTGCTCTACCTGCATAGTGTCCTCTCGCCAATCCTCCATGTGCTTCAATGAGGATACTAGCGCACTCAAACTTTGGAACATATTGACACAATATTTCATCCATTCCCATCTTATACAAGTGTCTCGCTATCACAAAAAAATCCATAGCGTGCACCACCAGTTCCTTCTTCTACTAAGTAGAATAACCTTCTGGAGTTGTTCCCATGGTAAAAAACTGAATGATATTAGCAAAGTGGTCATCCGTAACATGCACAATAAAGAGCTGCACGTTCAACAATCCTTCATCTAAATTAGTTGGCTCTTCTCCTTTCTCAATTCAGCTGAGGTGATCCAGTCCTACAATCAACCATACAGGATTCACTCTTACTTCAAAGTCATATTCTTGGAACAACAACAACCATCTACATATTCCCCCCCCAATGCAGTCTTGTTGACTAGGTACTTGAGAGTGGAGTAATATGTGTACATTTTGAAATGTGTGCCCAACAAATAATGTCGAAACTTTTGTAGCACATAGACCATCGCCAGCCCTTCACACTCTATAATGGAATAATTATTTTCATATTTTTACAGTTTCCTATTGGAAAATACTATTGTATGATCAATATCACCTTCGCCAGGATGGATCAATACCGCACCCAACGTAATACATGAGGCATCTACATGCACATGGAATTATTTCTTCCAATTTGGAAATACCAAGATGGGCGTAGTCACCATATTGTCCTTTAACACATATAGAATCTGTTGACATTGCTCATCCCAACAAAAAGTCAAATCCTTACTTAATAGTTTCTCCATTAGTGCAGTTATCTAGGCATAAGACTTGATAGGCTTCTTATAGTAGCTTGTGTGGCCCAGTGTCGCGTGCAATTGCCTAAAATTATTGGGAGATTCTAAATTCACAATCATTGCTATCTTCGCAAGGTCCACCATCAATCCCCACTTGCATACTACATGGCCTAGCAGAATTCCCAAAGGCACGCAAAATATAAATTTCTTCAAGTTCAATGCGATCTGGTATCTGCAATATGTATCCAGCATGAGGCATAGACTTGCAACATGGTGCTTTACCAATCCGAACAAATTTCAGTCATCAAAATATACCTCAAGTAATTTATGAATGAATCCCTTAAACATCGCGATTACTACCCTTGAGAAAATTGTGGGCGCGTTCTTCAACCTGAATGGCATTACTATATACTAAAAGAAACCCCACTCTATCACAAAGGTTGTCTTGTTGCAATCCTATGGCATAATCTTAATCTAATGGTACCCTGAGAACCCATCAATGAATGAATAAGCCTCTTGTTCCCCAAAATTCTTTAAAATTTCATTTGTAAAAGGTGTGGGAAACAGATCATGTACACAAACATTGTTCAGCTTTCTCAGATCGATGCATATTTTGATTTCACCCTACTGCTTCTTTTCCTAGACAACCATTAGGCTTACCTAATCAGATTCTTCAACTGGTTCAATTATTCCAGCCTTCAGCATTTTGTCCAATTCTTTGCACACTTTTTCTTTGTACTTCAGATAGAGCCGATACAATCTTTGTTTTATTGGCTTCGCGTCAGGTTTCAAAGTAATTTTCATTACGCCAAAATATCCTATAATACCCTTTAGGTCCAAAAACTTCATTGGAAATAGATCCTGGTATTCGTGAAACAATTCAACCACCTTATTGACAGTGTCTTTGTCCCAATAGTCTCCTATCTTCGTGAACTTAGGCTCCACATCAAATCCAATATTTACTTGCTGGGTTTTCAGTGGCTCTATTACATCAGGGTTCTCTGTCTTAGGTCCTTCAACCTCGTGTTGTCCCTCAGTCTCTGGAATGTTGATTTTTCTCGGATCCTCTTCTTCTTCCTCATTCGTCACATTGTATCATTCTAGCACGTGGCGCAACTATGTACTACAGTCTATTTGTACCCATTCCACTAGCTCTTTGGCATTCTAAAAGTAGAGGCCTTAATCTCCTAGAGTGCTTCATTAATGCACTCAAACCCTCAAGGCTGAAAGTTAACAAGAAACTTTCCCTAAATATATCCCATTCAGTCGTCCCATGGCGTAGCTTTGTTTCCAAGTACCAATTCATGGGAATGGTATCTAAAGTGCGACAAAAGATGTGCACCCATTCCTGCTGTGGCTCTTCACCCCATGATTTATCCCATTGTGCCAAGTGTTCGCGCATATCATCCTTCCCACTATACTTCTTAGTCATTGGAGTGTTAGCATATCCATACATTAGCTTCATCATCATTTGAATTATTGATCGGAGAGTCCACAGTTTTTGTATTTTTGTACCAACGTTTCGAATCCCAAATGGGATCCATCTTCAGGATAAGAGAATGATGATGACAGAAGATCCATCTTAGCTTCATCATCATTTTATATTCCTTACAGTTAGTGAAACTTTCCTTGTGCATACCCCATCATCTAGCAGGCATAGCGCAGAACACCAATTATAGTGCTTGGAATCGATGTTCCTTGGGCACCTCCTTTACAAATTCATCAAAAAAGAGATTAAAATCATTCAAACCATCATAGTGTGGAATCTTTCTTATCTCTATGGATACACACCACAATGATTAGGTCATCATATTGCAACACAACGTAGATACTTCATACACTTGATACTGCCAATGTTTGATCTCTTCATCTGAATATGAAGTATAGGAGTTGTCTTGCTACCATGGGATCTGTCCATTTGCAGTAGGTTTGATCCAATATTCTTCTCATGCTGTGATCTTATATATCTAGTCGAAATCACCATCATCCTCTAAAAAGTCGCGAACAGGTTCAGTATAACGTGCTCCTTCAGCAGGGTCCTGTGCTATAATAACCCTGAGCGATTTCCTCTCAAATTTCATCTTCTACTTCTTCAGATTAATCACTGCATCCATATCAAAGGCCCAATCAATTCCTAGTAATGCAAGGTAAGGTTTGTTTTCTTCCACTATTTCAATTACTTCGAAATCAACCAATGCACTCGCTCCAATATCCACCGTTACCCCTTACAGGCACCCCATAGGAATAATATTCTATTGATTATCCATGTGTAGTTTTATAGGAGACCATTTCAGCGCAGGTCTCCCCATTCTTTCCCAGGTCTGTTTAGGTAGTACATTTGCATCAGACCCCATATCCAAGATTACTTGGTCCATTTCATACTCTCCTATCTGCGCGTTCAGCCTCATCTCGCACCCTATCCCCTTCTTATGCTTACCTAGCTTATGTTGGGTCCCTATAATATTAGTGATTACCCCATTACTATTGTAGTTATACCCCTTATTAATATTGTTGTGCCCCTATTGCCCCCATATTGTTATTACAGTGCCCCATAGAATCCCTCTATTTTTATTTTTGTGGCTTTATATTATTATTGTTAGGTTGGCTAGATTATATTATGACTCCTTAGACTCTTATATATAGAAAGGTGGTTTTGTCATTTGAATCATCCAAGAAATGTTCATTTATGTAATGTAAAGTAGGTTTCCCCCTCAAAGAGGCTGAATTCTAAGGCGTTGATCTATCTTTTCTTGAGCTGGTTTCATAACATTTGGTATCAGAGCTTTGGATTCTAGGGTTTCGCTACTCCAAACAGGTCATCATGGAATTTTTGATATAACTTTTTTTCTGCGATGTTTCAGAAGTTAAAAAAAAAACCCATTTGAGAAGAAATCGCACTAAACCACAGGTCCAAATTTCATATCTTTTCGCGCTATATTTGTGGAGATATGATCTGAGGAAGTTGGTCTTTTTGCAGATTCCTGAATTACATTCCAAACAGGTAACATGGGGAAAATCGTCATAACTTTCTCTCAGGGGATCAGATTGAAATTGCGTAAGAAGATACAGAACGAGGACGGACTTTAGTTTCTTGTATGCAATTTTCAGATCCAAAGGTCGAAATAGTGACTCGTGGCACATCTTACAAGTTCACTCTACTGAACTAGTCTATAATCAAGTCACTGTGGGAGATTTCACATAAATCTTCCTTGGAGAATCCAATTTGGGTTAGACTTGTGGCATTGGAAAGAGGACACAAAGAGCTACTACAGGTCACAAGTTTAGAACTAGATGATTGGAAAGTACAGAGATACATCAGAGGCAATATTGAGCTCCTACAAAGTGAAAAAATGTGTGTAGATTTTCGTAAATTTTTGCTTAAGCTTGGTTTGAAAATTTATTTTGAAGGAATTCAAAGGACATAATAGAGAATTATTATCGGCAACTGATGCCCCGAGGAAAGAAAATGCAAACACCTAGTAAGGAACCTGAAAGCTCTAGCATGACTCATGAAGAAGAAGAAGAAATGCTATATGATATATCAAAATTACAAGAACAAGTGCAACAAGTGTCACTTGCACAAAAAGCAACAGAATCTAAGATGGATAGTTTAAGGAAAGATGTAGAAGCTAAGATGGATGGTTTAAAGAAAGGTGTAGAAGCTAATATGGATTGTTTAAAGAAAGGCGTAGAAGCTAAAATTGATGGCATGGATGATAAGATGGAAGAATTGAAGATAAATATGAATAAGTTGCTACAAGAAATGGTCACTAAGGCTGAAAGGGTACTAAAGGAAACTCATGATGAGAACAAAAGAAATTTTAGTCATGATTCCATAGACTCTAATTTTGGATTGAAGACTCACCATATTCCAAAAATCAATATGAGGAAGTTTGATGGCAAGGATCCCGCCACATGGATATTACAAATGGAGCAATCCTTCGATCTCAATAATGTGCAAAACACACAAAAGGTATGTATGGCAACTTTATATTTGGAACCAAATCAGTTTGTATGGTATCAATGGATTTTCTTTCGTAAACAATTTATCACTTGAGCAATTTTTACGAAATAATTGATAGCACATTATGAAGATACAAAAAGCAACACTTTTTTTAGCCAATTGATAAGTCTCAAACAAAAGGGTTCAATAATGGAGCACATAGAGGAGTTCCAAAAGTTGAACATAAGGGTAAAAGATATTCCAGAGGAGCATCAGATTGATGTGTTCATAGGGTCTTTAAAGGATAATATCCAACATGATGTTCGCCTTTGGGAACCTGATTCATTAGAGAAGGCATTCAGGTTAGCAAGGAAAATGGAAAGCAAAATTATGACAACCAGGAAGCATACCACTCACAACCATAAAGACGGAAGTGTTACTGCCCCTAGTCTTCCACAACCTATAAGGTTGACACCACAACAATTGGAAGAAAAAAGAGAAAAAGGGCTTTGTTATAGTTGTGATAGCAAATACACTAAAGGTCATAAGTGTGCTGAGAAGAAATTATTCTACATAGATTGTGAAGAGGAAGAAAAAAAGGAGCAAGAAAGGTAAAAAAAAGAGGATATACTCCAGGAACAAAGCCTAGATGAAGAAAAAATAAGTCCAACCATATCTTGTAATGCATTGGTGGGAATTACCACTCCTCAAACCATCAAGATAGAAGGACAAATCAAGAAGAAAAATGTAATAGTGTTGATTGATTCAGGAAGCACCCACAATTCTATTCATTGTAAGGTAGCAAAAGAATTGAATTGCTTCCTATATCCAGCACTAGAGTGTCGAGTGATGATTGCAAATGGAGGAACAATAAATTTCTCTGGAAAGTTCCATAATATCAAGCTATCCATGGGAGAATATGTATTGACTAGCCCAATGCTTTCCATTCCAATGGGAGGTGTTGATGTTGTACTAGGAGTCCAATGGCTACAATCCTTGGGTACAATAGCTTTTAATTTTCAAGAATTTTTCATCAAATTTTCTACAGAAGGAAAGGAAGTTGAATTAAGGGGTATTGCAGGGAAACCAGGAAAGATAATCAGCTCTAATGGTTTGACAAAGCTTTTAAAAAAGGAGCAAAGAGGTGTAATTGCACAATTATGTTCGCTAGATGTTTCCAAATCGGAATCATCTATTTCTCAAGATCTCCAAAAAGCCCTGGAAAATCATTCCAAGGTATTTGAGACTCCCAAAGGTCTCCCACCTATGCGTGATCATGATCATGCTATTCATCTGATTCCAGGAAGTGTTCCTCCAAACATCAGGCCGTACAGATATCCCTATGTCCAAAAGAGTGAAATTGAACGTATGGTTGCAGAAATGCTAGAGGCTGGTATAATTCAACCGAGTCAAAGTTCTTTCTCTGCTCCAGTAGTATTGGTGCACAAGAAGGATGGATCATGGCACATGTGTCCGGATTATAGGGAGTTCAACAAGCTCACTATTAAAGATAAGTTCCCCATTCCTGTCATTGATGAATTACTGGATGAATTGCATGGATCAATTTACTTCACCAAGTTGGATCTTCGTTCAGGATATCATCAAATCAGAATGAAGACAGAAGACATTCTGAAAACAACGTTTAGAACTCATGAGGGTCATTATGAATTTTTGGTCATGCCTTTTTTCCTTACCAATGCACCTTCAACATTTCAAGGTTTGATGAATTCAATTTTCAAACCATTCCTTAGAAAATTTGTGTTAGTATTTTTTGATGATATACTAATCTACAACAAGTCTTGGAAGGATCATGTTGAACATGTTGACAGGGTGCTACAACTATTGGAGGAGAAACAATTATATGCAAAAAGATCCAAATGTTTCTTTGGAGTCCAGGAGGTGGAATATCTGGGTCATATTGTATCTCATGAAGGAGTTAAGGTAGACCCTAGCAAAATTAAAGCCATTAAGGAATGGAAAATCCCCACATCCATAAAGCATCTACAAGGATTTCTCAAGTTGACATGGTATTATCGCAAGTTTGTTAAGAATTATGGGAGAATAGCAGCACTCTAACAACATTATTGAAGAAAGATGCATTTTCATGGACTCCGGAAGCAACAAAGGCCTTTGAATATCTTAAAGAGGCAATGTGCCAATCACCGGTCTTAGCTACACTGGACTTCACAAAAACCTTTATTGTGGAATGTGATGCTTCAGGAAATGGAATTGGTGCTGTTCTAATGCAAGATGAAAGACCCATTGTTTTTTAAAGTCGTCCAATGAAGGAAAAGTTTTTAAGAAAAGCCTATTTATGAGAAGGAAATGTTGGCAATACTCCATGCACTTAAGAAATGGCGACCCTACATAATGGGAAGACACTTCAAGGTAAAAACGGATCATGATAGCTTTAAATACTTTTTAGAACAAAGATTATCCTCTGAAGAGCAACAAAAGTGGGTCACAAAGATGTTGGGTTGTGATTTTGAAATCATCTAAAAAAAGGGAAGCAAAATGTGGTGGCAGATGCACTCTCAAGAAAGGATGAGGTTGTGGAAGCATTGTTATGCGCCATTTCTATTATCCAACTGGATTGGATAAACGAAGCAAGGGAGGAATGGAAGAATGACAAAGAAGTGTGGGCACTTATTCGAAAGTTACAACAAGATTCTAGTACGTTTGATACATTTAGCTGGCAAAATGATTCATTATGGTACAAAGATCGCTTATACCTCTGTAAGAATTCCCAGCTAAAACAAAAGATTCTTATGGAATTGCAAACTTCTTCCTTAGGGGGGCACTCAGGATTTTTAAAAACCTACCATACAGTTAAGAAGGAATTTTTTTGGGATGGCCATAAATCAGATATTCAAAAGTTTGTGGCAGAATGTTTGGTTTGCCAACAAAATAAAGTTGAAACAATTAAGACACCGGGTCTATTACAACCTTTATCCATTCCAAGCCAATGTTGGGAGGAGGTTTCAATGGATTTTATCACAGGTTTACCCAAGTGTGAGGGAAAGAGTGTCATCATGGTGGTAGTTGACAGACTTACCAAGTATGCACACTTTTGTGCATTATCACATCCATTTAAAGCAAGTACAGTTTATACTGCATTTATGGAAACAATTCAAAAGCTACACGGAAACCCAAAGATTATTGTAAGTGACAGAGATCCCATTTTCACTGGAAATTTTTGGACAGAATTATTTTATTGTCTTGGTACTCAGTTAGCTCATAGCTCATCTTATCATCCTCAATCTGATGGGAAAACTGAGATAGTAAACAAATGTTTGGAAGGATATTTTCGTTTCTTTGTATCTGATAAACAGACACAATAGGTCAAATGGTTGCCTCTGGCTGAATGGTGGTATAACACTTCCTTCCATATAGCAACAAAGATGACCCCATTTATGGAACTTTATGGGTATCAACCACCATCCATCACATCATATTTAAGAGAAAATTCTAAGGTTCAGGAAGTGGAACATCACATCGAGCATCAACAACAAGTCCTTCAACTCTTAAAGGATAACCTCGTGTTGGCACATAATAGAATGAAACAATAGGCAGATCAACATCGCAGTGAAAGAAGTTTTGATCTAGGTAATTGGGTATTCCTACGGCTACAACCATATAAGAAAATGTCCCTCAAGCAAGCTAAGAAGGATAATAAATTATCACCAAAGTATTATGGTTTGTACAAGGTGTTGCAAAAGATTGGTACTATGGCATACAAATTGGAGCTTCATGCAGCTTCTCGATTGCACCCAGTTTTCCATGTTTCATGTTTAAAGAAGGTTATAGGCGACAAGCTCCCAGTTCAAACAATATTGACAGAACTTGACGAGGAAGGAAAAATTATATTGGAACCGGAAGCAGTCATAGAAACAAGAACTCGACAGCTACGAAATCGATCAATTTCAGAGTATCATATCAAGTGGAAGAACTTATCCGCTGAAGATTCCACATGGGAGGATGAGAATTTTATACAAAAGTATCCATAACTACTCAAGCGTTGAGGACAACACTTTTTTGAAGGAGAGGGGCATGTTTGGTCCCTATAATACTAGTGATTACCCCATTACTATTGTAGTTATACCCCTTATTAATATTGTTGTGCCCCTATTGCCCCCATATTGTTATTACAGTGCCCCATAGAATCCCTCTATTGTTATTTTTGTGGCTTTATATTATTATTGTTAGGTCGGCTGGATTATATTGTGACTCCTTAGACTCCTATATAGAAAGGAGGTTTTGTCATTTGAATCATCCAAGAATTGTTTATTTATGTAATGTAAAGGAGGTTGCCCCCTCAAAGAGGTTGAATTCTAAGGCGTTGATCTACCTTTTCTATCTTTTCTTGAGCTGGTTTCATAACAGCTTCCTTATAGTGTGTTGTTATGAAGGAACATTAATATTACCCACACAGTTATATATTAACTCTTAGAGACCTTCTACAGCCTTGTTATTGTGCAACAACTTCATACAAGTCTTCAGGAAAGTAGCTACCAAGGAAGGACCCACATCTTCCAATTCACTGTTCCCAGTCGATTTCTATTGACTTCCCGACGTAAAAGATTCAACGAAGTTATTTTTATCCTCCATAAAAGTTTCTTTAGCCTAGTTGAGGTCAAACCTGACTTCATTTTCAGCGACCTTGCACACCCATCCTTCGGTCTCTGGATGCTTTCCTTTGTCTTCACCCATGGCCATACTACTTTGCGTTACTATATTAACACTCTAACCTTCTTTGCGCGGTTCCACCCTCATCATATGGATATTCCACGTAGGCTATTGGGGTTGTGTATTCTTTTCTTGCATATTTTCTATAAGGACTGGACAATCTTCTATCGCATGGCTGAACTATCTATAATATTGACATGATGGGTGCGTTGGGTTCTAACAGTCGCACGCAAAATATCCAGCTTCGCCACAGTTATAACAAATAACTTGTCTGCGACCTCTGCTAGACCCTCCTCCTCTTCCTCTTCCACAACCTTGGAATCCTTTGCAAACTGCGCCCCTGCCCTCATCCTAAGGCTGAGTTTCTACCTGCATTCAGTAGGTAGGGGTCTTATCCACCATTAGTTCATAACTTCGACAATGTCACTCATAATGACCTACAAATTTGTAGAAATTTCAAAACAACTACTGAGGGGTCTGTACAACCTTCTGGAGTAGATGAAAAATGTTTGTTGCATGTTGTCCCGTAACCTGACAGATGGTGTACCATGGCACTGCTCCTACACTCAGCCCAGCGATATTTTTTGTCTTCAGGGGGACATTACCTCCCCAAATAAGATAGTTCTGATAAACCAGGAAATGGTCCTTATCATGCCCATGGCCCTTGCATTTCAAGCACCAAAATTCAACATGCACCTCAGGCTAGGCTTCCTTTCCCTTCTTCAAGCTCTATAACTCCAGGCGTAGATTTTCCAGCTACGAGAGAATATGTTGGACTCCAATGTTCATATCTTGTATTGGCGAGGCTTCCGACCTCATCGCGATCTCCACAACTTCTGCTTGCATTGTTATCTTCTGTTGCAATAATGGTTACCCTAGGTGAGGCAACAACGAAGAAATGTACCAATCCTTGTGTTGTTCATCTGTGATGTTCATATTAGCCTGTTGGATCAGGAATTTTAGCCTCTGATCAAAATCCCACGAGGATTCATTCACCACTTGCTTTATCTCCTTAAACTCTATAACAGACTACACCTGAGATTTAGGATTCTTAAACTCACGGTTCAATGCTTGCTAAGTATTTGCCAATGTCATGACAGGGTGATCTTGACAATAATTGATATACCAGGTCAACACTCTATCCTGTAGCACTCTGATTAGTTATGCTTTCTTTAGATTATCATCAGTGATCTGTTGCGAAGTCCACACAACATCTGCAACGAACTAGAACTATTCAGGGTCTTCACTTCCTACCCCTTTGAATATTGGCATCTTCATTTCGTTCGCCATGTTGAATGGTGGAGGTGGAGGCGGAGGTGGAGGTGAAGGTGTAGGTGTATGTGGTGGAGGTGGAGGGGGAGGCAGAGTGGATGGATGAGGTATTTACGAGATTCCCTGACATACCAATTGCAGTTCACTTCATGATGTATTTATAATCGTTCCTTCATTGTCGCTTGAAGAGGATCTGAATAGTGAACTATATTTAGAGCTTGATTCTCCATTCCTTATGAATGGTTTTTCGCTTCATGTAATCCCAAAAATCAAGGTAATGGCATATCCCATTTTTTGCACAACAACATCTTCATCCATGTTTTCAGAGATCATAAGTACTTAGCTTGTGGTCCCTTGAAGAGCATGTGATCTACTTCACTTTAACTGACATTTGTATCGATCGTGAACTCATTCACAAATGCTCCAAGTTTTCGATCAATCCAATGATCAAAAACCCACACGATGTTGTTTTATGAAGCTTCCAAGTGCCTCACCATATCTATATTCCACACAATAGGGCCATCAAGTCTCCATGTACCCTAACTATCTGCCAATCCAAACAGCCATTCATGAAATTTGCAAGGGAAGAAAAAAAGGTTCTCAGTTTTGTCTGCGTATAGGTATGTACTACACCATTGTTCCTTGGATAACCACAGATTCCGGTTCTCCTAAGCTACAAACGTGTGCTCCTTCCGATTGAACCACTTCTCAATTTCTTTCTTGGTAGGGAACCACTTATTCGACATCACACATTCCTTAGATTGATCCTGGTCTTGGAAACATAAACATTTTTTGGCTTAAGGGGGCTTGACCCATGTTCAGAGTTATTCATGCCAACCAACAAAACCTTAATTGTTGGCCCTTTCAGTGACAACCTACGTAGCGTAGGTAGTAGTCTCACATGAAGTAGTATTGAGGGATGTTAGAACTAGGTTTCTGCATCCAAAGGCCTGTGTGATGGTTTCCTAAGGTTCTTATAACTGAGATCTACCTTCGCAAAGATCTATTTCTTCCGACTGTCAATTACTGCAATTCTATCGAAATGACCATCAGATCTTTGCAAAGGTACTTGAATGTATTGCACATGTATAAAAGATACAAATTCACTACTTTCACACAATAAACTGTATGTTCTGAAGCCTTTGTGGCTTAGATCCATCGTCGCACAGATCTACCCTTTCCAAACAATTAACTACAACAGATCTAGCTAATGATTTCCCAATCTTTGTGAAGGTGGTTAATTATACTTAATATGAAAAAACATTACAGATCTATCCGTTCCGTGTAGATATTAGGAATTAATTCACATAATATATCACAAAGTGAAGATTCATAAACTTAAACATAAGTAAATAAACAAGGGATATATGCACATATTTAGCTCAAAACAATCTTTCTTAAGATGTAAATGTTTAGATACAGACTTCTTATCTCTAAGCACTCAGCTGCAGGGGACTACACACTCAGCTGCATTAGCCTTCCTCTTTCACCTAAGTACAAGAAACAAACTTTTCCTGCCTTAGCACCTTGCCCTTACAATGATTCTCTATCAAATTTATCTTCTAAGATTCGCTATGACTCAACTATATATAGCCTTTTCATTACAATACCATGGCCTGCAAACCATGTGAGTCTCAAAACTGACCTATCACCTTCCCATACAAGGGACTAATGCCCCTTTGACTCTTACTTAGCTTCACACTCTGCTTCCTCATTTCGCGGAGACTTTACATTCTTTCACAAAAATTATTACAAAACTTGACTTTACTGACAAAATTTGACCCCAGGGACCCCAACCCAATAGAAATGGAGAGAGTTACAACCAAATATAGAATTTGATCTCATAGAAGAGCTCCTCCAAGTTGAATTTTCCTCCTTGTCACAAAGTGTATCTCTATGTCACCCTAATGCATGGAATAAAGACTCTCACAATAGTAGCATGAGGGTAGAATCTATCTCCAAAATCCAACCCCTAGCTTGTGGATGGAAATAAATATATATAAGAGGATGGTAGGTTAGGAATTCTTATCCATTTACCCATTATAAAGTTGTTTTAATCAATCCTAATTGACTGAGACTACAACATTTAATTTTCAACCTAGGGTAGGTCTTGTTGTTTCAATGGAGCCTGAACTAGTTGTGCCAATACACTACAACCAAGAATGAAAAATAGAAAGAACAGTAAAAGATGTCACTAAATCAAATCATTCATGTAGAAATAAAAACACTCCACAGCATTGAAACCACACTTCGCAACTACCAAGGTAAGGGCGCGCCACACAGTGACTAATATCTATTCAAGCTAGTTACTACCATTTTGTCTGATTACTTTGTGTAACGACATAATATTAATTGGAACAACAACGAATGTAATTCACAATTTGTACAACAACAACAAGAAACCATATGACAAATAAAAAAAACAATAATGTACACTACCTCTACCACTGCAGTCCCTACCAAAGAGGAGGGCCCTTCCTCCTTAGCAGGGGTGCAGGAATAACATGAGATTAATTAACGAATCAGCTGAAAAGAAGTAACAACATCACCATTGAGATTTAATATTTAAAAAAATGCAGAGTTACAAAAGTAGAGTAGCAATACTCTTCTATATGTCATTGTTGGACATAGGAAATCAAGTTTCTTTTATAATTATTACATGCTTGAAATTAGAAAAACAGATCAATCATGAGAATCTCAAGATTATCATGCTGATAAAAAATATAAGTAGTTACAACCTATTTCTAAATACAAATATACATTGGTTAGGATTGCAACCACTTGGGTCAGTTGCTTCCAAAATAAAAAATTCCTAATGCCGACAATTGCCATGTGGAATAGTACCCACACTTTCCAGCTCCAGTGAAACAACATCCTGCAAGTGAATAGCAGTTCAGGATGTAACAAAAATCACTGGCGACAATACCTTGCCGTAACAATGGTCCTTTGAATCAATGTGTAGCATAACAACATTCATTATGTAACAACATCCTGTAGCAACATATAGGGTGTAACAACGAACTGCGCTACCTTGCTCTGTAATTGATCAACGCTGCCTGTTTTACTCCATAACCTTGTTCCCGTGAGAAACACCTGAAAAGGAGAAGATCTTCCAAAACACTCCTTCAGTGCTCATCCTAGTTAGCCAAAAAAAGGAATAAAGTATCGTATTATTCAGGATAATATGGCAAAATAACATGACAGTGGAATAGGTTATAAAAGTGAGAAAAAGGGTGATTAATCATGTAAAGTTCATAGGCCTGGAGGATAAGAGGATCAAAACTGGGGAAAGAAGGTGCATAAAATAGGTAAAAAGTCACACCCAACATCTCCCCCCAACTGAAGCAACTGCATGTCCCCATGAATAATCTCAGCTTCTCCTGTTATACCCTTGATGCAAGTCTGTAAAATTGTAAGCACCAGCAGTGTCTTCACCTGGAGCTCTATACCATTGAATGGCCATCAACTGACATGGCTAGGATTCTTCTTCATAATCACATAGGTGGTAGTCTAGATGATACTCTTCTACTAGCAACTAAATCAAAGGAAATTTAAATCTGAGCCCAATCAAAAATGCCCCCAATGTCTGCACTATCCGAGCATACTCAGGCACCCATGTAATAGCATCCACTAAATTTCTGTATTCAAAAGGATCCTATTCTTGCAACTCAGCGCTACAGGCTTCAGTGCGTTTAAGACACCCTTCTAGCATTCAAATTTTCATATGGGCATGAAAATTAAGGAAAATCCTTAAAATCCTTTTCCTATAGATGGTTGACAATTCACTGATCTCTTGAGTGCTCAGGAACAACTTAAAATCATGCCTGAGTTTATAAACCATCCCTGGTTTTGCTCTAACCCATAATGGTGTCCTTTCTTCATTAATTTCTGTTGATTTCATGGCCAGATGCCACTCAATTTGGTTCCTCATAAACAAAAGAAAGGCCCGCAACTGCATATCTCCCATATAGGAGAAGACACTTGCTACCATTTTCATACTGACATACTCACACATGATATTATGCAAAAATAGCTCACAAAGCAAGCTCTGTTTGTCAAAATTGAGGAGTGAAAAATCTCAAGAAAAGTTCGAATTGAAGAACCCAAAGAAGACCTATTCTCAAAAATAGCTTTCAATCTAAATAAATAATATCATTTCCAAAGGAACACTGGAAATGATGGGGACGACTACCTACATGATAGAAGGTTCAGGGCAAGATCACGAAGCTTGGTCTTGTCATTCGTTAGGTCAGAGACCTGCCACTGTAACTAATAAAGTTATTCATCCTTCTTCTTCATGGCTTCCTTGTGCCTCCATGCTTCCCATTCTTCCTTTAACCACTTTTCCCTAAGGGAATCCATCATCTTTTTGTGTGCCTTGAGCAAGATCGCCCACTCTTGTAGAGAGAGTGCCTATTGCTTCCATTTTTGTAGATTTGGTAACAACAACATATTTTTAGAAAACCAACTTTTGCCAGGACCCGGTGTTCTCCCACATGCACTATCAATTAAGGGTGTAACAACCTCCCGAGGGTGAAAATGCTCCACTTCGATTGTTGGTTCTTGTGTTTTACAGTTTCCTTCTGTCCCTAATCAAATTCCATTCCCGCTACTGGTTCTTGTGTAACAACAATGTCATCCACAAACTTTTGTATATCATTTTTCCCTAGGTATACTTATGTCTCCACTATTGGTTCTTGTGTAAAAGCAGTTTCAACCACAGGCTCATGGATGTTAGCTTCTCCTTCCTTTCCTTGGCTAACTTCTGTCTCTACTGCTGGTTCTTCTGTAACAACAGTGTCAAGAAAGGGCTCCAATGTATCCACTACCAAATTAATTTCTATGGACTATGCCATCTTAGTTGTTGGTTCTTGTGTAACAACAAAATCCTCAACGCGTTTTTGTGTGTCAGCCTCCCAGGTTTTAGTTTGTGTTTCCCTCAAGATGGTTTCTGTTGCACAAACTCTAAACCCCGTTGTTACTAGCTTCTCAGCACAGGTCGTGCATACAGTACCCAGAACATCTCCCTTCCTGGCCCTATTAATGACCTCAACTAAAGTGTCTAACCTTGGGGCTCTTTCCTCTACCTTCCCCTCTACTAGTTGTTTCGTTAGCCCTCTATTTTCATTTTCTAAATTTTCATTTTTTAACAGCAAGGATTGAGTTTTTCTCTTACCTGGTGAGGAAGTTTCCTCTGGCTGAGCCTGATCCTCACCCTTCTGTTCTACTTCCTCTTTGTTCTTCTTTGACATGGGTGGGGACTCTAGGTGCCCGCTAACCCTTATTCTTTGCTTTGGCCTCCTATCACCAATTGGTTTGTCAATGGGCCTCTTACCAACCCTTATTGGCGAAGGCTGGGGTTGCTCCTTTGTCGCTGCTAGAGCTTCCTTAGATGTCTCGATTTGTCTCTTGCGGGTGGTTTTGGCCTTCTTCCTCATGAATTCCTCTCAATTCCTACCCTGGCAGCTTAAGGCATCCAACACAATGAGCTTGATTAGGCCATGGTTTGTGACACATGTTTCAAGATGTGCAACTGTTTTCACAGTCGCAGCCATATGGATAATGTTTCCCAGCAAGAAGTAGGGAAGATTTATCATTTGTTGATGTTGAAGATGGTTTAGCAATGGAAAGTGGTAATTGGACACAGTTGTCTTCCTTCCCTCATAGGTTATGTACTTAATGAGGTAAAGGGAAACATGAGCCCATGGTTAGGGAAGTGACAACCTGTCAATACCCCTCCCTTTCTTCACCAATGACTCTTCCTCTTGGAGGAAATCCCCCTTCAGGGAGGGGTCATTAACCTTCCTATTGAACCGCCCCTTTCGTTCCATCAGTAATTATGTCACTTGTGCAATCACCTCTTTGGTAACCTCCAGCTTCAACACCCTAAATTCCATATGATTTGTCTCTAAATTCTTCGCAAATTCCATGGCAACTCCGTCATCTGATCCCTCCAACCTCTGGAAGAACTCAAACCAGCCTGCATCCTTAAAATCTATGGCATGCTTCAGGGCAATTCTCCAAGGCTTTTGTTGATCCTAGCTCATGCCAAATTTCTGCTCCACCCATTGCTACGCAAATTCAATGTTTTTTTCCTTCCTTTTTCTTTCCTTCAGAAGTTTTGGGGCAGTCGAGACACTACTTAGTTGTTTCAGCCTGCAATTGTTCTTTTCCCACTTCTCTTAGCACTCTAAATGGGGATGCAATGCTCCAGTAGGGGTAAATGGTAGGGTGACACAGGTGAAATTTCAAATTAAGATTTTGCAATCATGGTTCATACTGCACAATAATATTGCCTTATCAATGTTGGGTTATGGAAGGTCACATCGAATGTACACTTCCATTTTTTGGTATGATCGGGCATTAAGTAGCAATGATTACCAGATCACCATTGTTGGAAATAACACTGAGAGGGTGGGGGGGGGTGAATCAATATTAGCAAATCAATAACTTTTTCATTTCCATAATCAGATTCATGTACACTACTTCAGCTAAGGGAACTCGCATGTACACGTTACTGTGTTTAATGCAACTAGAGTATATCCAAAAAACTTATGATTCAGTTAATTCATCATATGTTGATCTTTAATTAGTGCATCATAACTTCATTAACCATATAAATAGTAACTAGGTGGAGTAAAAACAGAACAGATCATCACACACATGAACACCAAGATATAAGGTGGAAACCCAATGCGGGACAAAAACCACCTACTGCTGTCTTCCTTTAATATAAGGAAAACCTGTTTACAATCTTGTACTGCCACAAACTCATACTAGTATGCAGGCACCCACCTGCAGAAGGCTACAACCTTCTCTCATTCTCAAGCTTCTACTGGAAGGGAGCTACAACCCCCTGGCTCTTGTACTAGCTGATATATTTACTAGTACGTAGGCACCGGCCTACTGAAGGCTACAACCTTCACTTGTTTTCCAGCTGCTACTAGAAGGGAGCTACAACCCCCTGGCTCTTGTACTGGGTGATATGTTTACCAGTACGTAGGTGTCGGCCTATAGAAGGCTATGACCTTCTCTCTTCCTCCAGGGACCACGTTTCATAAATTTTCAGACTAGATACTCCTGAAACACAACACCATAATTTGAAGGCCACGTTTCATCAAATTTTCATACTGTACCCATCAACAACAATGAAACTCAAAATCGATCACCACTGCAATACAACCATTGCATTAACCAATCACTGAATACTCAATCATCAATCTCTCAATCACCCACAACCGAATCACGGAAGGCTTGTCATCAAAACACAGTCACCAGAACACAGAGTAGAACCCAAAACTCTATAACAACCACTAGAACCAACTCCAAATTCAGATATCATATTTCATAATGTATAAGGTACTCTGATGAACTGAACCAGTGTGTATACGCGCTTTAACCAAAGCAAACCTGCATACAGATCTGTAAATACTAACTTAACAACTTCATATCTATTTCAGAATTCAGTCATACTCAGATCATAACATTGCAGAATAAAACATGCGTCACTATTCAGATCTAGTCTATCCATGATCAAACCACATAATTATAATACATTCCAAGCCTTAAGATCTTGATCCATCATCCACATAGGTGCATCCTTAGTTTAGATCAAGCAAAGCATCACAAACCCATAACCTGCATACTGGATCTCACACTTCATCAGATATTCAATACTTGCACACTCTGGCCTAATGATTTTCTCCTCCTTATATAGTTTTAGGCCTTTCTCAATACCATGGACCAAAACCACTTAGGACCAATACCTTGGACCAAATACCTATGGTCAATACCTCGGACCAGATGCCTTGGACCAATACCATGGATCAAAATACCATGGACCAAATACCTTGGACCAAAACTTAGTTTTCCAAGATATACATGCTTTTCTTTCTGTGAAAGTGTGTGTGTACGTTATACGCTCCTTTTGGTCTATTAACCCGTGTGTATATGCTCCTTTGTCAAGGTGAACCTGCGTATACCTCTTTTTCTTCATTCTTTGTAGTCTGATCATTAATTCTTTGTTATTGACCTGTTGCACTATGATCTGTCATCTGAGTGAGTTTCCATCATGGACAACACCTGTATCATATTTCTAACAATCTCCCCTTTTGGAGTTGAAGGCAACAACAACACCAAGTCACTCTCCCCCTTTGACATCAAGGGAAAAGGGCAGACCAAGATATTCTCTCCCTTTGATATACATTATGCTATCCATACTCCCCTTTATACATGCTAAAATCTCTGATTGAGCTCCCCCTTTGTACATGCTGAAATCTCTGATTGAGCTCCCCCTTTGTACATGCTAATATGTACCAATCCGTCCATGTTCCCCGTGAGCACATGCATGGTCTGCAAAAATATTTTTCAAAAGAATAATATGACTCTACAACTCAACTAAGTGAGTATGACCTTCCTATCACAAATGACTCATACATACATCCATCTCCCAACCAAGTGGGAATATACCAAGTTTGACTCATCCATCCAAACAAGTGGGGATATACCATTTGTTTATACATGTCAAAACAAGAAATATTACGTCAGCCATCCCATGCATAATGGGGTTACAAATTAGGTCTTTACATGACCTTTACATCAAATGATATACATGACATTTATAATAAGGACAACTGACCTAAACAAGACCACGATAGTCATCAACAACTATCATACACCATATGATCTTCACCATCAACAACATCAGGATCAACAACCTGTATATTTCCATCATCAAAGGAGTCACCTGAATCAAAACAACTATGTTGATTTGTATCAAGATCTTCTAAAATAATGCCAACAATGCATTATTAGAAGCACGTGCTCCCCCTAAACGTGTTCCATCTGTTCACTATCAAATTTAATCATGCATATATCAACAAGAAGTATCAAGGCATCATCATCAATCAGATAAGTTAACTTGTGAGGATCAAAAGCACTTCTAAATAACATCTTATGAGTACCAACACATTTCCACACATCATCAGTAGAATGTAACCATTATCAAATAGAGAAAATAATTGACTGAGTCATATTAGATCCCTTTCCTAAGTTTGTCCCACTACTTTTCCTCAAACCAACATATACACCATTGTGTAGCTTCAAACTCGCGTATATACGTGACTTGTCTTCATGAAACTTGCGTATGAGATCTATAACACTAAAGTTTCACACTTTTAGCTCCCTCTAAGTCTGTCATGTCTGTATACTCTGCTAGGCCACATCTTTCTGACTGTACTTCCTTTTTCTTCCATATCTTTGAGTGTGATGATGTTTTGTCCTTTTGGTATGGTGCCTGTACTTTGTTCCTGCATTCCTTTTCTATATGTCCAAACTTGTTACATGCATAACATCTTACATGTTTCATATTCCTTCTGTAGCAATCAATGGCTTTGTGACCCAACATACTGCAAGAAAAAACCGATCCCTTAAAGTACCTGGAATGTGATGATCTTTCTGTACGATGGTCTTGAACCATTCTACTTCTGCATCTCACTGCAACATGTCCAAGATTATGACATACATAACACTCAACATTATTCATCTGAGAAAATAACCGACTATCACTTCCATAGTTTGGAGTAAAATATTTTCTTTGAAGGATTTCTTTCCTTGGTTGTTGATGGGGTTGACCTCTTATCTCCTTGTTGAGCATTTCAGGTTTTGCATTAGAGTTCCTTGCCTCACCCTGTGAGCTAGATTCACCTTCAACAGATTCATAAAAACCAAGATCAATTTTGATAGCAGGAGACCTTTGACTACTAAGAATATCATCCAAAATATTATTACTGTCTTGAAATTGTAATAGTTTATCTTTTTCTTCTAATTTACTTTTTAAGATATTTACCTCAACCTGATGTTGTTCTTCCTTTTGTAGATATTGCTTCTTCAAGATTTCTTCAGCCTTTCTTCCTTCTTCCACTTTTTCCCTTAATTTGAGAATCTCATTTTCTTGTTCTTTATCTGCTTGAGGTAGTTCTTCATTCTACTTATTTTTTAATGATATCACTTCATACTGCAGCATTTGATGTACTTTGAAGGCACACTCCAGCTGAGCTTTTAATATGGTAACTTCTTCTTTTAGGGTACACTCACTTTTGTTAAATAGATCTTGTTGATCTGTGATTTTATCTGATGCTTCATTTGCTTGTTCATCATGAGGTGATTTGGAATCTAAATCCTGGCTTCCATCTAACGACCAATTTTCTCTCCTGCTGTCACCATTCCTTTGAGATGTGTTATTCTTCTGAGGTGCTTTCTTCTTTAGCTTCTTTCGCATTGTTTCTATGGATCTCCTTCAAGTGATCAAGCTTCTACCAAAGGACCTGCTCTAATACTAATTCTTGGAAATAATACATGGGGGGGGGGGGGATCAGTATTAGCAAATCAATGACTTTTTCATTTCCATAATCAGATTTATGTACGCTACTTCAGTTAAGGGAACTCGCGTGTACACGCCACTGTGTTTAATGCAACTAGAGTATATCCAGCAAACTTATGATTCAGGTAATTCATCGTATGTTGATCTTTAATTAGTGCATCAGAACTTCATTAACCATATAAATAGTAACCAGGTGTAGTAAAAACAGAACAGATCACCACACACATGAACACCAAGATATAAGGTGGAAACCTAATGCGGGACAAAAACCACCTGTTGTTGTCTTCCTTTAATATAAGAAAAACTTGTTTACAATCTTGTACTGCCATAGACTCATACCAGTATGTAGGCACCCACTTGCAGAAGGCTACAACCTTCTCTCGTTCTCTAGCTTCTACTGGAAGGGATCTACAACCCCCTGGCTCTTGTACTGGCTGATATATTTACTAGTACGTAGGCGCCGACCTACTGAAGGATACAATCTTCACTCATTTTCCAGTTGCTACTGGAAGGGAGCTACAACCCCCTGGCTCTTGTACTAGCCGATATGTTTACCAGTACGTAGGCGCTGACCTATAGAACGCTACGACCTTCTCTCTTTCTCCAAGGACCACGTTTCATAAATTTTCAGACTGGATACTCCTGGAACATAACACCATAATCTGAAGGCCACGTTTCATCCAATTTTCATACTGGACCCATCAACATTGAAGCTCAAAATCAATCACCGCTGCAATACAACCATTGCATTAACTAATCATTGAATACTCAATCATCAATCTCTGAATCACCCACAACTGAATCACTGAAGGTCTGTCATCAAAACACAATCACTAGAACACAGAGCATAACATAAAACTCTGCAACAACCACTAGAACCAACTGCAAATTCAGATATCATATTTCATAATGTATACGCTACTTTGATGAGCTGAACCAGTGTGTATACATGCTTTTACCAAATCGAACCCGCATACAGATATGCAAATACTAACTTAACAACTTCACAGCTATTTCAGAATTCAGTCATACCCAGATCATAACATTTGCAGAATAAAACATGCGTTAGTATTCAGATCTAGTCTATCCATGATCAAACCACATAATGATAATACATTCCAAGCCCTAAGATCTCAATCCATCGTCCATCATCATCCACATAGGTGCATCCCTAGTTCAGATCAAGCAAAGCATCACAAACCCATAACCTGCATACTGGATCTCACACTTCATTAGATATTCAATACTTACACACCCTGGCCTAATGTTTTTCTCCTCCTTATATAGTTTTAGGCCTTTCTCAATACCATGGACCAAAACCACTTAGGACCAATACCTTGGACCAAATACCTATGGTTAATACCTCGGACCAGATACCTTGGAGCAATACCATGGATCAAAATACCATTGACCAAATACCTTGGACCAAAACTTAGTTTTCCAAGATATACACGCTTTTCTTTTTGTGAAAGTGTGTGTGTACGTTATACGCTCCTTTTGGTCTGGTAACCCACGTGTATATGCTCCTTTGTCAAGGTGAACCTGCGTATACCTTTTTTTCTTCATTCTTTGTAGTATGATCATTAATTATTTGCTATTGACCTGCTGCATTGTGATCTGTCATCTGAGTGAGTTGCCATCAAGGACAACACCTGTATCATAATGCCAACAACCATGCCTTAATTGTGGGGTTTATTTTTTTTATAAATAATAACAAGTCATGCAAAGGTCATGTCGCAATATGATTCGCTCCCCCCAGGCTTAAATGTGACAACCGACCTCAGCCGTCAAAAGGGAAGTCACGTTAAGTTGCCATGATTACCGAATGAAGTGGATAACAATATTACCTTTGTCTGATGTACCTGGGTGATGTGGGGAGAAGTCATTGGTGGCGAGACATGCTAAATTAGCTCTGGTGATGAGACGTGCGAGCTTGATTCTATTGACAAGAACCATGATGATGCTTGTTGTCTGTTGCAATAAAATATCTTATTCCACTTATTTCTAGAAGTCGTCGACTGTTACACGTGTAACAACCAAGACAACTATTATATATTATTAATTTTTACAAAAATAAAGAAAAAAGATCATGTAACAGCACTATCGTAAAGTATGATTTGAAATAGCAATTGTTGTTATAGAGTATGTAACAAATACCACAAGGTGGTTTTCAAACTGCTACAGGAATTGTCCGTCTGTGCTCGGAAAAGGTTTTCATAGCCAGATTTTTTTATTACCTTTTTTTTTTTTTGAAGGTGTAACAGCCACCAACCGTGGTTGATTTTCAGTTGTTGCACTTATTGGAAAAATTAAAATTTTTGTAGCACAGGCCCCTGTTCCTATAATCTGAAGATCCGAATTTGTGACAATGTTGATGAATGAACCCCTTGAAGCAGTTTTGTAATATAACCTAAGACGGTGCCCATTTGCAAGCAATGTTGTCCTCGCACTGTCAATGGTCACCAAATTTATAGTCTCATTGTCATAGACTTTATCTACCTCATAGGGACCTAGCCGTCTAGTGCAGAGCTTACCCTTGAAGTCTTTGAATCTTGAGTCATATAAGAGAGCCCAATCTCCTTTCTGGAACTTCTTCTTCTTGATAAACCTATCATGCCACTTAGCTCTCTACTGATGGATAATCTATGTTTTTTGGATAGTAGCTAACCGTTTCTCCTCCAATTCATTGAGTTGGTTCAATCTATGCTTTTGTGTTGTAGCTAGATCCAAATTTACTTGCAATATTGTTCTCAATGTCTTGATTTCGAACTCAATAGGGAATAATGGATTTTTTCCATACATAATTTCATATGGTGAGAATCCTGTGGTATTCCTCCATGTAGTCCTGTATGCCCACAACACTTCTGGAAGTTTGTCAGCCCAATTCCTTTGGTGACTAGCCACAGTCTTGGTAAGGATCCCCTCAATGACTTTGTTGGTGCTTTCCACTTGGCCATTTGCTTGTGGATGATAGGGTGTTGTGATTCTATGATGGATTTTATATTTTTCAACCAACTTCTGGATCATATGGGATGTAAAATGGGGCCCTCCATCTATAACTATCTCCTTGGGTATACCAAATCGGACAAATATGTCTTCAAACAAGAAGTTTGAAACAACCTGCACCATGGCCCTGGTTAGTGCCTTTGCCTTAAACCATTTTGTGACATAGCTAGTGCAAACCAAGATGTAATATTTCTATCTAGATGAAGGATTAAGTGGTCCCACAAAATCTAGGGCCCATTTCTCAAAAGGTTCTAAAACAATTTGGGACTGTAACAACATGTCATCTGATTGCAGTGGTTGGCCCATCCTTAGGAAACTATCACATCCCTTCACAAACTTCTTAGAATCCTGAAATATTGTTGGCCAATAATACCTTGTTGAAAGGACTTTGTACCCTGTCCACTTATCTGTGAAGTTCCCTCCACAAGGTTCCTCATGAAAAGCTTTAAGGATGTCAAAGATCTCATCTTCTCTAACACAACGTCTGATCTGGAAATCTGGTCCAATGTGATATAGATTCTCATCTATCCATGTATAGGCATCACTTTGCTGTATAATATTTCTTTTCTCATTGAAGGAAAAATACTGTGGAAACTTCCCTGCAACAAGATAATTGGCTATATCTACATACCAAGGTGAGTAAGTAGAAATAGCAAAGACATATTCGTCAGGGAAAGAATCCTCAGTAGGAATGCAATTTTCATCAACAATTAACCTAGAAAGAAAATTAGCTACTACATTATCTTTTCCAGGTTTATTGATAATTTTGATATCAAAATATTGTAACAGAAATAACCAACATGTAATTATACCATTAGTAATTGGCTTATTCATTAAAAAATGAATGGCTGAGTGGTCAGTGTGTACAAATACTTGATACCTAGTGATATAATGTCAGAATTTATTGATGGCGTGCACGACTGCTAAGAACTCCTTCTCGGTCACTGTGTAGTTGAGCTCAACCAGAGTTATATTTTTGCTTATGTAGTAAATAGCATAAGGTTTCTTATCCTCCAGTTGGCCCAAAACAACACCTAGAGAAATATTAGATGCATCTATAGCTACGTGAAACTACATTTCCCAAGTAGGTCCTCGTAAGACCGGAGCTACTGATACACAACATTTCAACTTTAGAAAGGCCTGCTCACATTTTCCTGTCCACAAAAGTCGATGTTTTTTATTAGCAAAGAAAATAATGGCGATGCAATTTTTGAAACATTTTCTATAAATATTATGTAATACCTTGCATGCCCAAGAAACTACGTACCTATTTTTGCATCTCGGGGGTTGGAATTTTCAAAACTACCTCTATTTTTGCAGGGTCTACCTTGATCCCGTCAGCAGAAATGTATTGTCTGAGAATGATTCCTTTAGTCATCATCACGTGACATTTTTCAATGCTCAAAGCAACATTAGTTTGTACACATCGTTCCAACACTTTTTCTAGATTAGCTAATGTTGTTTCAAAAGCATCTCCATAAGGTGTAAAATCGTCCATGAAGATTTCAAGGCATTCATTCAACGAATTAGAAAACATTCCCAGTATTTCCCTCTAAAAGGTTGCTGGCGTATTGTAGAGTCCAAAAGGAAGTACTATGTATGCGAAAGTTCCCCAAGGGAAAGTAAAGGTTGTTTTATCTTGACCCTCTGGGGAAATCTGTATCTGATTGTAGCCACTACACCCATCTAAAAATGAAAAGAATTTCTTTTTGGAAAGGGTATCAAGGACATGATCTATAAATTGTAAAGGGAAATGGTCCTTTTTAGTGGCCTTATTGATTTCTCTATAATACACATAGACTCTCCACTTGCCATTCTTCTAAGGAATTATGACAAGCGGAGACACCCACTGACTATCAGATATCAGACAAATAAAATTAGCACTCAGGAGTTTTTTTAATTCTTCCTTCACCACCTCCTTCAGTGCAAGGTTCATGTGGCAATGTGGTTGTCTGCCTGGCTTGCAACCGTCCTTCAAATAAATATGTGAGTGCATAAGTTAGGGTGGATCCCTTTCATATCCGTATAGTCCCATGCAAATTCCTTTTTGTATTTTTATAACAGCTGTAACAACATTCGGTTTTGCTCAAGTCAGATTGGGGTTAACATTCAGAAACTTCCCTGGCTCCATTTCAATTGGATTGTTGTAAATATTCAGAGTGGTTCTCATTTGTTCAAAATATATATCTTCTACCTCCTCTTCCTCATTCGAATATTAATAGAAGCGATAGAAAGTGAGTTACTAATAAAACCATTAATGATGTCATCTTCTATCTCATCCTTGAAATATTTGGCTTTCCCCAGAGTGAGGAGTGGTAGGGAAAGATTTGACTCAGGCTCAAACTCATCCCACCAAGGGTTATATAAATCCACATTTGGTTTTGGGGGGTAAATATTAAGGTTATTTGTCACTTGGTGATTCGAGATCACCATAGACCCAAATCTGCAGCCTGTAAATGCATTTGCAGTGGCTAGCCAAGTTCTCCCTAAGATCAAAGGATGTCCCCCCAAATGGGATTTGGGCTGTAAGATAAGAAAGTCAGCCAGATATCTCCAAGAAGCTATTGTAATCACTATAACCTCTAACGTCCCCCCAGGTTTAACACGGTACCTATCTGCTAATTCAAGTATAGTAGGAGTATGTCTAAGTCCCTATAGCCCTAGGGTGGTAAAGAGGTCCTTTGTCATTACATTAATGGTGGCCCCTAGATCGATCAACATGTTAGCTATGGGATGATAATTATTGTAGACAGTGACCATAGGATTTCCTGGATCATTATAATTAGTTAGAAGAGCCCGAGCAGACATTAATTCAAATAATTTCCCCATCACATGTTTGGTAGCAAGGTCTTTAGGCTTCCTCCCAAGTTTCTTGATGCGCAAATCTCACACTGTTTTAGCATAGATAGGCACTTATTTAAGGGCTTGCAGTAGAGGAATTCATACATGTAGATTTTGCAACTCCCTAAGAAAATCAAATTCGGGCTGTGAATTCATTCCAGGTTCAGCCAATCTCTGAGGATACGAAGGATCCTGATTTACAGCAGTCGAGTTGGTTGTTACAAGTGTATCAGCTTTTCCTGGGTTGGTTGTTACAACATTAACAATCCTTCACGGGTTGGCTATTACAGATGTAACAACTTCCTCTGTATCAGCTGTTACAGCAGCTGCCTCAAAGCCTACAATATCTCTTCTAGAAGGTTCAAATTCCTCCTTTGTAATGATAGGGGAGTGACATGGTTTAATTACCTTACCCGATCGCAATTGAATTTCATTAAGGCCCATGGGGGTAATAAGATAGGTCTGGAAGGTAGCCAGAGCCTCTATGCCCTAATATGCTTTAATGTTTGGGTTTGGGTTAGGTTTCACGTGTAGTTGGAGTCGCACATGTAGTGTAGGAGCAGGAGTTTTGAAAGGAGGTAGCTATAGATGTTGCTGCATTGGTAATCCGGGAAAAGCTGTATTCTAGGCATTTCCTCTCCAATTCTAGTTCCAAGGGTATGGTTGAGATTGAGGATATTGGATAGAGGGAGATGGATACAATTAGTTCCAAGTTGGAGGAAAATGTTCTGAAGAAGGAGCAGGATATTTCCATCGATATTGTTGAGTATTATATGCATTGTTCCAAGAATTGAAAGAGGAAAAATATTGACACATACCAGGAGGTTGTGGTTTCCATGGCCTCCTTGGTGCAATGAAATAAGAGGACTGCACCTCCTCGCTTGACTCTCTAAGTACTGCTTTATGTCTAGGAAGATCTAGACATTGACTTGTCGAATGTTCTAGTTCGCAAGTATTACACAAGCTGATGTTGTTCAATTCACATTCCCTCAAAGGATGCTTCTTCCGGCAATTCGAATAGACCAAAACCAAAGGTGTATCAGCTTCTGCTTGTGTCTTCTTGATCTATGCTATCATTATCTAGGCAGAGAGAGTATTGAGGATATCAGTCTTGAAATTTTCATACAAATTCCTGATTTCTTCTCTGGTTACTGCTCATCCTACAAATTTTTGTATTCAGGTAGAGACATCTTGAATTGTGTTTCTCCCCTTGGACAATCCTCTAGAGCATCTAAGGCAAAGATTTATGATTACAGTGAATGGTTTTTGCGATATATCCCCCTTCCCGAGTAGGTTCAAGGTGTCAAGGCATTTGTCCCTCATTCCTATGATAAATATGGGTTTCAAGATTTCAAAGTCTAAATCGCTATGCTTAGACCTTTGCAAATTATAATGGCACTGCTCTACATAGTCTTCCAGGATTTCATCCTCCTTCTGTGTCATTCTGAATACTTCCTCCCTTAAGTCTCTAGTTTTGCAATAGTCTTGGTACTTTGATAAGAACATCTCCTTCATATAACTCCATGTCTGAATAGAAGTGGAGCCTAGTCCCATGAACCACCTCAAGGATGCCCATTGTAAAGTAGCAGGGAATAATTTCAATTTCTTAGCATTTGAGATATAGTCATAACTCATGCATAAGACATCAAATTTGAATAAAAAGGTTTTTGGATCTTCACAATCATCCCTTGGAAGGATGTAAGGATGATATAGGAATATTTTTCATAGGAGTGCCACCCCATATATCCCCAATTGGGAACTCAAAGGTGGTAATGGTAGCATCTATTTTAACATTGTTGTCATTGTTGTCCCCCATGACTAATCCTTCTAACCCTTGTTGTAAAAAACGTTCTTCAAACTGTTCTTGTGATGGTATTGCAGGTGTGATTGATGACTCAGGTACCCCCAGGGCTGGTTGTTTCACCGCACTACCTGAATCTAGATATTGATAAACTAACAGGTACTCTCCCATCTCAGGTGTTTGATATTCCCCCTAAGTTTCCCCTTGTCCCTCGGTTCTCAAGTTCTGGACTCTACTCCTGGATTGGATTCTTAGTCTTGGGCATGTGGGTGCTAACTTTAGAATAATAAGGCCCCGAGATAGAGGAATCAGAGGTTTCTACCCTTATTATGGGAGTGGCAGCTTTTTGTGGCCCTGTTTTCCTTGCATCCCTTTCAGAGCTTGATTATTCTTTTTCTGCCTTAGAGATTAGTTCCTCGATAAATGTTTTCCTTCCCAAATCTACACTCTTCCTTTCCCTTTTACAACCCATTTTTCCTATTACTAATTATAGTGGGGGTAGTATTGGTATTTCTGTAGTTCCTACAGTTGCACGCATGGGCCCTATGTGTATTAATTCACACCCTAAGTGTCTTAGTCTTTGACAGTGGTGAGCCCGCCCATGTATGTTAGAGCGATGAGCAGGTTCTTACCTTTCGTCTTACCACCCAACAACTAAAGAGATGAAGACATGCTAAACAAAACTCCAAAATTCCATACCCTAAGTTCCCTAGTGATCACAACGGTGAGCCCATCCAAGTATGTTAGAGTGATACACATGTTCTTACCTCTTGCTTATCGCCCAACGATTGTCGACTAAGAACACTCTATCATCAAATAAAGAACTTGGCTAATTGTATCATCAACTGCCATCCCTGGCAAGGACACCAAAATGTAGTGTTCTTTTAATCGATCCTAATTAACAGAGACTGCAACATTTAATTGTCAACCCAGGGTAGGTCTTGTTGTTTCAGTGGAGTCTACATTGTTTTTGGCAATACACTACAACCAAGAACGAAAAACAGAAAGAAAAGTAAAAGATGTCATTGAATCAAATCATTCATGTAGAAATAAAAGCACTCCACAGAATTGAAATAAAACTTCGAAACTACCAAAGTAATGACGCGCCACACAGTGACTAATATCTATTCCAGTTGGTTACTATCATTCTATTTTATTACTCAGTGTAACAACATAATATAAATTGAAACAGAAGTGAATGTAATTCACAATTTGTACAACAATAACAGGAAACCATCTGACAAATAAACACAACAAAAATGTACACTACCTCTACCACTGCAGTCCCTGCCAAAGAGGAGGGCCCCTCCTCCTTAGCAGGGGCACAGGAATAACATGAGATTAATTAACAAATCAGCTAAAAAGTAGTAACAATATCACTGTAGTGATTTAATATTAAAAATAATTTAGAGTTACAGAAGCGGAGTAGCAATACTCTTTTTATATGTCATTCTTATACATAGGAAATCGAGTTTCTTTGATAATTATTACATGCCCAAAATTAGAAAAACAATCAGTCATGAGAATCTAACAATTCTCATGCTGATCTAAAATAAAAGTAGTTACAACCTATTTCTAAATAAAAATACACATTGGTTATGATTTCAACCACTTGGGTCTGTTGCTTCCAAAATAAACAATTCCTAATGCCGACAACTGTCATGTGGAATAGTACCCACACTTGCCAGCTCCAATGCAACAACATCCTGTGAGTGAATAGCAGTTCAGGATGTAACGACAATCACTGGCGACAACACCCTTGGTGTAACAATAGTCATTTGTATCAACGCGTAGTGTAACAACATCCTGTAATAGCATTCATTGTGTAACAACACCCTGTAACAACATACAAGGTGTAACAAGGAACTGCTCTACCCTGCTCTGTAATTGATCAACGATTCATGTTTTACTCCATAGCCCTATTCCCATGAGAAACACCTAAAAAGGAGAAGAGCTTCCAAAATTCTCTTCCAATGCTCATCCCAGTTATCCACAAAAAGGAATAAAGTATCGTATTATTCAACTAAATACGGCAAAATAACATGACAATGGAATGGGTTATAAAAGTGAGAAAAGGGTTGATTAATCATGTAAAGTTCATAGGCGTGGAGGATAAGAGGATCAAAATTGGGGAAAGAAGGTGCAGAAAATAGGAAAAAAGTCACACCCAACACCAATCTAGGATTGAGATCCACTCTTGATGGAAGGATGAGCTCAAGGGATAAGGGGTGAAATCTCCATGGTATCATAGGATAGAATTCAAGACATTCATCTAAGGTAAATGGTTAGAATAACTTCTTGAAGCTTCTAAAGGAAGAAGCTTCGAGATTATTTTTTTTTTCCCAAATTTCCATAATCATCGCACCCACAGTAAGGGGCAACATGTTGGTGATTAGTGCAGGTCTATAGAGTTTCAACCTGTTGATGAACATAGTCTCCTAAGGTAGCAGGGTGCATTGGGTCTTAAAATAACTAAAATGAAGTAGTTAAAGGCATAAATTATGGGATTAGGGAGAGTCATGCTTAGGGATTTGTTCAAAGGTGATGACAAGGGGTAAAAGGATGTTGATTTATCTAGTTAACAGGACTATTGACTAGATGTGAAAAAATGGCCTATAACAACAAGTTAAATGTTTCTCATATATATGATTTAGTTAGTACAATGAATGTTGTTAAAAACAAAGAGAATTCATGTATAACGTTGATCCAAGGTCCTCCTAGAATAGGGAAGACCTTGATGCTAGTTTCGCTTCTTTCCCTTTTACTCCATTTGAATTACAAAGTACTTGTGTGTGCACTGTAGAATGTCACAATATCATAAATTTAAATTAGGTTCCTAAATGTAGTTAGAAGTTCATTAGATCAATGCCCAATACAAATTATTTCTCCTCTTCAAGTGACCTTGTACTAATTGGAAATGAAGAGTGGCTGAATGTTGAATATGTGGAAGAAGGTTGCAAATGTGAGACATTACATGGGCATTTAAACATTCTATGAATACATTATGACCAAATAAATGACAGGTTATATAGAGGTACAACACAGAGAAACATATATGCAAATGATGTTACATTCGATACCAGATGACAACAAATCCATACAAATAAGTGACAAGGTTGATAGTTACTTTATGAATGTAGGCATATGATAGAGTAGATGGAAGAGGAAAAAAAGGCTAGAGGTTGAATTAGAGATATGTTATAAAAGTTGAATGAGCCAGCGGACAATTAAAGGAATTGTAACATGGATGGTTGAAATTCCAGATGGACCAGAAATGTTAGAATGGGCCAGATAAAAGGTGAATGAGCCAGGTTGTGCAAGATAGAGTCCAACAACAAAAAGAATCTAAAATGACACATAGGAATACCAGCACCGCACACAAAGCCAAAAAAACTTGGTCCAAGATGTTGCATGAATTATATGGTGTAATTTATACATACTATTGGCATCCTTAACACTTTGATATATGCATGGATATTACGTTGTTATAATATTGTGGTGCAATATTATAATGCATTGCCATATGTTTTATATTGGCATATATTCAACTCCATAGTAGATATGATGTGCATTATATATCGTGCAACATGATGAGTGTTACATATGCAATGATACTTTTATATATTCCACAGTAGGAATGTTGTATATCATTATCATTTGCATTATAAATTATGATGAATTGATTGCTGGAGTTGAACATCCTCACGGGTGTTTTTCAAATGTGATTTGTGTGGGATATTTAATAGCATAGAGATTGTTATGGTTTTCCATTGGACTAACAACTCAAAGATCATTTTGATTTGTATGTTGTTATCACCCAATAATTTCCCAAGGTTAAGGAAAGAGAACACTAGGCTAACTACAAACCCACTTTTAGGCTTAGGCTCTAGCCAACCTAAGTCCGGAGAGGGCTCTCTCTATATGATTTAGCTTTGTTTGATGGGATATTAGGCTAGTTATGAAAGTTCAGGGGGTTTTGATTTGTGTTGAGGATTGAGTGGTGGAATCCTTGAAATAGATGGATAGAATGATGCCTCTAGACCATTGGGCATATGGAGTCAAAGAAGGGAAGCAAAACTAGATCAACTCATTAAAGGAAATGTTCAAAGGGCAAGATAGCAGAACAGAGTGCAGGTCTTTAAGCCGGGGGGATTGAAAAGGTTTTAACTAGGGTGAGAGAGCAATTAAGAATTCTTAGATCGAGATTGAAACGAGGAACAGAGGGCAATCAGAAACAAACAGCAATTAAGAATCCTTTGCTATAGATTAAAAGAAACAACCTAAACTAAGGAGCAATCGAGAATTCCTTAACTTAGAATATTTGTAGAAAACATATATTTGCCTAACTATTATAGTAGAGTGTAAATAAAAAAGTTCTAATATAATACTTCTAGTTATAGCATCCATATTTAGATAAACAATATGGAAAGCTTTAAGAGATAACAACAACGTGAGAATATACTTGTCTACACTTCGCTCTACACATGAATCCTTTGAAATATCTGGTGTTCATTCACCAATCTAGCTTGCCAGCCCAGTTAATGCTCCAATAGATTTACAATATTTCAATCAAATAGTCTATAGAAATGTCTAAGAATCCACCCCAAAACACTTTAAATGAAGAAGTACTTATACAAATTGTAACCTGAAATATCTTGAAAAAATATTAAGGTTGGTTTTACAAATATCTCAAACTGTTTCACATTAATAGAACTTAAATAAAGGACACTCAAAACTAATGAATCTATTTAACACTATATTTATGGATTGATGGTGAAAAAGAAGAGAAATTTGAATTTGATAGCAACTCTTAATTGATGATGAGGCTTCCAAGTCACCAACTACCTCCTTCCTTTGTGCATTCTACCCCATAAATTCTTCAAAATTAGGGTCCAGTGATACCTTTGTATATATAAATACGAGATAGATATGTAAAATGGGAAAGAGCTTATTGTATATAAGTATGTTATTGAGATAAACCTCTCTCAGTTTCCCAAAATTCATCCCTATATATTCACAATATTCTCTGCAAAAGGATGTCAAAAATAGGACTTTGCACAGTCTGAAAAATAGGCTCTAAAGATATGCATTTATCTCCTTTTTTGTAATACCTATGTAAAACATGAGATAGGCTTTTTTATGTTGGAATTTTAGGAACACAAACCTCCTCCAGTTTCTCAAAATGCATCTTGGATTGGCCACAATAGTTTCTGAAAAATTATGACTTAAAAAGGAAATTTCTAGAAGATGTACCATTTCTGCTCTATTTTTTCATCTATCTTCACTTTGATTTTTCTATCTGATACAATTTTACTGATGCACTTTCATATGATACACTTTTACTTTGATGACCTATCAATATCCTTTATTGTGTTTTACTTTTACTGTACATTTTAACTTTTTACTGTGTATTTCAACAGTAAATCATTTAGTTTTTTTTTATATGTATCAGCATATGGTAATGGATATTGATCAATTTTTTGTATGTTTTTTTCATCTGCATCTCTATTCTGGTTACTATGTTATGAACTGTCATTTCTTTGTATAATTGTCCTCTTCTCGGCTCTGTGTGTATTAGTCTTCATCTTCGTTCCTTGTGTAACTAGTCTTCCTCTTCTGAATTTGGTCTTTTAACAAGTTTCTAGTCTGAGTCTTGGAGTAAACAAGTTATTTTGACTAGTATCAAAACTGTTTATCCAAGCTCTAACCTTAGTCAGATAACTTGAAAAAATCAATAATATTTAAGAAAACACGGTCTGCATGAAGGGCGCTTGATGGCTCTATTTGTAATGGGATGCCTAAGAAAGGTCTCGGAGCAGTTCTTTAGGCATGAACGAAGGTAAAAATAGAATCATAGAAGAGTAGGGTGGTGTAGAAGGGTTTCAAGGGTTTACATTGTAATACTGGAAAAAAGCAAGAAAACACGGGCTTCGGGATTTAAAACTTTAACGGGCGGTCTTTTGAAAATAGCGCGAAGTTTCATATTAACAGAGGATGGGTGGTTTATTAGAATGGTGGGGAGGTGGTTTTGGAGGGCCATCGCACCGCTTTTGTGGTGCTGGAGGTTTTTAGGAGGGGTCACCCAATGCCATACATCATCTAACACGTAGCATCGGGGGCCGGGAGGAAAACCACTTTATCGATTGGTTGTTGTTCAACCATCAGGCGTGACCGATATGGTTGTGCGCTGTTGGATGTGGGGGAGTGATGATCAGTGGTAGTCAGGAGGTGAAGCTGTGCAAGAGAAAATGAAAGGGGTTGATGGGGGGCCTAAGGATTCAATTATGGTGATTCGGGATTAGTTTAGGGACTAATCCATGGTTAAGTGACTGGGTCGGGTTTTAATGAGGGATTAGGGAGTTGGGTGAGGCCGATGTGGGATTAACTTAAATTTTACCAGGGTTAGGTAAATTAAGTGAAATTATATCGGGATAAGGGGTAGTTTATATTAGTTTTTATTAAAACTAAGGGGTTGGGATATTCTATATAGGGTTTTAATTATTTACAGGAAAAGGGTTATAATGGATTTATATAATAGAGTTAGTTAATTAATATGAAATGAGCAGAGATGGGTTTTTCTTAAGTAAAAAAGGGTAAAGTGTATGCGATTGCACGTTTTGATTTATACTTAGGACAAAGGCCTTTGGCGGGTTTTTTGGTGAAATAGGATTTACATGGGGGGTGAGTCAATTCTCCTAGGTAAATGGTGTTTAAACCTTAGGAAAAAGGGATTTTCTTAGGTTAATGAGGGAAAATGGAATTTTATGAAGGGGGAATGTGTTTTTATGAAGGGGGTTCTAGTACTTGTTCCCCTAAGTCATTAAGCCAAGGGTCTGGTCCCTCCAAAAGTCAGAGAAATGCTCTGAGCCCTTTTGACTTATAGGATTTAAGTACTAGAACTTATTTATGGGAAATTAGTGAAGTGAAGGGGTGAAATGAATGAGGGGATGTTAAATAAACCATATTGTGAACCATTGTCTTTTCTTTGTTTACTGCTTATGCATATTGGAAAGATTCATTTAAAACAATGACATAAGTGCTTTTATGTAATCACATGATATTTCTGCAACCTTTCTACTACTTACCCACTTACTCATCCTACCATTTTTTCTTCACTTTATTAGGGTGCATTTAGGCTAGCAAACCCTTATCAATATTTTTCTTTTCTTTACAAAGTAAACTATCTAATTCTAACCTTATATCATCCAAGGGCTTAGATTAAACTGATGAGCTCCTTTTATTCACTCTACCTATCTAATGATCTACCAAGATTACACTGTTTGGTCAGATTTTATTCTCTAACTATAAACATAAAATTTAAAACATGAAATAACCAAGATTAAATAGTTTGATTACCATGGATTGTGGCATGAATAACAAGTTGCACACAATCATTATTATGCAGAAAAGTAAATAGTAGTGGCATTTGGACTTGCACACTTTCATGGTCTTTTTGTTTTTGGGGTTCATATATTTTCATCTTTTTTTAACCTTCTCTTATTCTTTTTTCCTTTGATTTTTCTTTTAGGACATACCCTCTTTACATTTTTTTATTTTTTATAATATGGAAAACATTTGTAGAAAGCAAAGGTATGTAAAATATTACAAGGCTTAACCTTAGTCATTCAAAATTATGACTCCTATTGGTATAGGAACCTAACACATGTGATATTTAGTGATGGTGCCAAATAGTTTGCATGGGATATTTAATACGACTACCCAACCTTGATGACTGAATGATATTTAACCTCTACCATGGGAATGGCAATAATATTGAATGGAACTAATAATGGAATATAACATATGGGTGGTTTAATCTATTAATGGGAACAGAATTAATATATGGAACTGATGTATGGGTACTTTAATGTTAAGGTGGAACTGATATAACAAGTATGGGTGCTTTAGCGTTACAATGGAATGGATATAACATGTGCATTTAATGTTTCGTTGGAATTTGACCACACCATTCCAACAATGGAACATGTTCAGAGGCTTATACAACACCATTGGATAGATATCAAACAGATCATGATGCCATGATGCAACTGTTGTCACTGCAACATTATTGGATCCACATTATTGGAAGTAGTTTGAACTGTAGATGCTAAGTGAATTCGAGCCCTGTTGAATACCACTGATAAAAAGTGTTGTGTTGATACTGTTGAGCAGAGACTATTGAGCAGGTTGTACTGTGCAATCAACTATAGCTTCGGCTACACAAAAATATTGCATATTGGCATTGATATTTATTGCCTTTAATGAACACAATTTTGGAGTTTCTTATGGATTGTTGGTGTTTAATAAGGTTTATTCCTCTCCATGTTGGTGTTGAAATGCATTATGGACCATGTATGTCATAGTAATGATAAGTATCATTCATAAGGTGTGAATATCTCTCTCTCTCTCTCTATCTCTCCCTCTCTCAATATATATATATATATATATATATATATATATATATATATATATATATATATATATATATATATATATATCAAGGATTAGGTAGAGATGGGTTGCTATAAAGGCTCATTGATGAGCCTCACATCTATGACACAATATAAAATTAAATGACCACAAAATATTATATATTGGTGTTATATATTCTATAGCTATGATTTGGACAAGGCATATATTCAATTTGACAACAATATAATGGTTGACCAGCCCGTCTAGAGTTTTTGAAATAGATATCTGTTTAATTCATTTCAGAGCCAACCACTCTACTTGTGGAAACTAGGATGGATTATTGTAGGATGACAGGTGGCTTATTTGGGTGCTCTGGGGCTAACATTTATGGTCTCCTCCTTGTTTTCCAACGTGATCAACACATTGATTCTGCCCACTGTGTCCATTTTTGCAGTCTTTATTTTCAAAGATAGTATGGATGGCATTAAGATTATCTCAATTTGCTTGGTATCTTCGAATGAAAAAACGGAGAGGTTTTTGACACCTAAGGTTAAACAATTATTACAAGATCTCACTCGCATACAAACAGAATGAGAAGCATCCTTGAAGCTTGATATTTTAACACATTTTATAAAGAATAGATATGTACTCAGTGACTCATTCTATGTATAATTATAGGATAATGAGCAACTAAAAAGAATATTCAACAAGGAATATGCAAACTTTTGAACTCACTCATGCATTTCCAAATTATAATAGTGATTGGAGGATGGTTAGAAAATATGCAACATTCTCAACCTATTCTTCCTATTCAGGTTGAAAGTTTTTAACAGTAACATTGGATGTATATCAAAATAATGAATGATTCTAATCTTTGTATCAAGTAACATTATGGTTAAATAGTTGCAAACTTTTTAGGGAATCCACTTGAGAAGTTTTTGGAATGAAGCTTTTGAGCCTAAAGATAGGGTTCATTATTTGTAGTCAACTCAAAATCTTGATCCAACCAACAATGATGAGTACTATAATGCTGGAATGTCACTACCATAAAGTATAAGAGGATTGTGAAGAAGACTTGTAAGCCTCTTTTCAAATCAAAATTTTGAATGTAATCACTAGATATCCCTATATTCTTTTATCATAACCCCTTTCCATTGATTTTAAATGGGAATGTAAGCATAGGAGATAAGAGAGGAGAAGTGTTTTTCTATCAGTGCAAAAGGGGGAGATTGTTGGCATTGTTGTCATTGATGGCAAAGGAACAATAGAACCATCAAGGTATGTTGCAAAAGCTATATTGAAGGTATGCTTGATATGTTGATGAGAGATGAAAAAAAAATGTATACTTGTATAATGATACATTTATGCTGCTTTATATGATATGTTGCTTGGTATGTTTTATATGTTGAAGTGGCAAGTTGTAGAGAATAAATATATTACTTGTATGTTTGTGAGTAGGGTCAAGGAGAAGGAAAATATGATGGCACATGTATTGTTGATGGCATGCTTGTATTGATATAGAGATTTTTATGCCTTGGAGGTAAATGAGAACATATTATTAGCTTATTTTCATATGTTGTTAATACATGTTGATCTTATTGCATATATTGTTATGGAAAAGAAGAAACACGATATACTAGATATGGTTGTTATGTTTACAAAGCAGATTGGTATGATTGGTATGCTTATTGCGTTTGGGTACAAGGTATGTTAGATGTGTTAGAAATATTCACATCAGAAAAAAGGAGCAACAAAGTATCATGGCATAGTTGGTATATGCATAGTTGTGAAAATAGGGGCATTGAGTTATGCTTATATACGTGTTTTATTTAAGTTTGATTTGAAGGTTAGTTTGGTTGAGATGAATTATTGTGATGCAATTCAAAGGAAAGACTCCATGAAAGCAAAGGCAAGACAAAGACATGATGCAAGGAAAGGAAATATGCAAGGGAAAGGCAAAGAAATGAAAAAATATTATGATGTACGGCTATTAGAATATGAATGCAAGACTGTATCAAACTCAGCGTCTGTGTCAACCTTCTCCATAACCAACCTCTCAGGGTAGGGAGGTGACCTCGAAGATGGTAAGGGATCTGAGAATTTCGAGACAAGATTTATTACATCATCATTGTTTGGATGAATTGGATTTTCCTCGTCATTTTTCTCCTCAATGATTATTGAAGGTTTTTTGTTTTGTTTTGTTTTTATACCACCTTCCTCGACCTCAATTGAAGGTCTAAGACCTCAGATAACATGATAGGATATGTAAGGAAATGGGGAAGTTTAGGTAATTGTGGCAACCTAAATGTTGTATATAATGGTAGTTGGGATGGTACATGCTACATTTTCTAAGGAAAAGTAGTTGGTTGAGAAGACTAAGTTTGTGGATATTGTGGATATGGTGCATGATATGGCATAGGGTATGGATAAGGAGGATATGAAGGTTGTCTCCACCTCGGTTGCCAGGGATATGAAGGATGAAGGAAAAAATATAGAAAGTGCATTATGTTGATCATATTCTTGCTTATTTTTAAATTGTAAAACATCTAGTTGCAAATTCAAGTTTTCAAGTGAGTCAATGTTAAAATTTCCTAAAAGATGTCTAAGTTTAGTTTTAGTAACACAATTTGTTCTAGATTTGATATTTTAAAAAGAGCTATCTCTCAAACCTCTACTAGACCTGGACTGGTTATGTGAATACTTCATGCAAAAGTCACAAATTTGATCAAACGTCACATAAGACACATCTCCTTGTCCTAAAAGATTTAATACATGTATTGATTCATCTAATAAACCTCACGAAAATATGGTTCTAATAGTGAATAGGTTTAATTTATGTTTGGACCTTTGGAGACTATAAAGAAACCTTTCAAAGTAGTCTTCTAGAATTTCATCATCTCGCTATGTCATTCTAAAAATTTCATCTTGTAAGTCACATGCCTTACATTATTCTTGACGTTTTCCAAGGAAATTTCTTCTCATTCCATCCCATGTTCGAATGATGTTCCCTCTAGCACCATGAACTAGTGTAAAGCTTCATCTTTAATGGTAGCGAGGAAAAACTTGAGTTTTTGAGCATCTTAACATTAATCATAGCTCCTGCACAATATGTAAATTCAAGAATAAATGCATCTAGGTATTTGTGAACCTTATCATGAAAATAAGGAAGAACTAACAAAGGAATATTCTTCATCTAAACTATAGACTCAAGGTCCATAACTGGAAATCCAAAAATGATTTCTCCCTATGCATTATTCTCACCACATCCCTCACCATTTGCTTCTTCATGATATGTAATTTTTTTGTCGCTTCTAATCAAGATATACCCAATATCCAGTGATGAGGACTGAATGTTCCTTAGAATTGTGTCACCTGCAAAAACAACCACATAAGGATGATTGATTGCAAAAGTCACTCTCTTATGCCCTGATGGCTAGATACACACAAACTACTATCTCCAGAATCAAAGTGTAGTGTTTTGGCCTCATTTATCTAGGTATATTTGGAATGCTTACCTACAATAGGACCAACATTAGAAAAAAATACTTCCAAGAATATCATATCTACTTTTACCCTTCTTTCGCTTACAACCCTTACCCCTAGTCATGCATGTTTAAAAGAGAAATTACAACAGAAATTTAGGTAAAGACTAATCCTAAATCAATAAAAATGATGTTGTTGTTGCTAAGAAAAATTCACACCAAGGGAAATCATTTATAGAAAAAGAATCAAATATTTCTAATAATCAGCACAATAGAGGAACAGTTGCTTAAAAAAAAACAAAGATTCTTACCTAATGATGTAAAAATTCATTCAGAAATTTACAATACCAGAGTCTTATCCCCAAGTGCCTCCACAACAACATCACTAAAATGTTGGTTGTATATATGTTAGTTAATAATACAACATCATCATGTCAATCCAGTGTATCACATACTTTGAGGCACAACACAATATGTGCCAAAATAAGACTCCAGATACCTACAAAAACCATTCTTTGTCTTGCTACAGAATTTATTCAATTCACACCTTCAAACTTTCAAAATCATATCAATTCCTCAAACTCTATTCTAATCCTACAATCCCAATGATAATTATTGAAAAGGAAACCCTAACTATTGGTCACTTGGAAATCTAAACTCCGACTCCTGATTGGGCTGAGCAACTTCTATGTGAATCCTATCTCAATTGTCCATAGGATAAGGGAGTCAAAAACCATTTCACACCATCAAAAGAGGACTACAAATTTAAACAAATTATCATCCTAACTCAATGCAGAAAGAAACACCGAAAAGAGAACTGAATTTAACTGCAAATATTTACATAGTCCTAATGATAATCACTCAGTGGCAAACAAAATATTCTCCATAAGAGAAAGAGGCTCTAAACATGCTTCAATCACACATCAACTTGATATGAATGCATGGTGTGTACTAAATTATCCAAACCAAACACTTCACATAGAACACAATACATTTTTTAGATCTAAGGCTCGGTATTCATTTGAGAGAATATGTGTTTGTGTTTTCAATCATCAACATTGAATCCAATCAACACTTAATAGAAATATCAATTTTGGAAAATGTATTGACTATCACAAATCCATGACAAGAAAGAATACAAGAAAAGACTCCTAGATATATACCCTGTAATCACAAGAGATTAAAAGATATTCTGATCAAGATCACTTATGAAAGCTACAAGAGATTAAATTTAAGGTTATGTTCCTTTATGAAATAGTCTTGTATGATAACCCTTTCAATCTTAACTTTATAAAAAGAATGAGGCAGTGCAAATATATATATATATATATATATATATATATATATGGGTAAAAATATACAAAAATCATAGATCTCAATATGCGAACACCATATGCTTTGTTCCCACATACAAAAATAGACCAATATGGAAATAATGTTATATAAGCACCTTGTAATCACAATAACTTTAACAAGCCATACATTAGGACCCATATGCATGCTTCAAACCTTAAGCTCTAGAATCATATCTTTCTTATAACAAAATAAACTCACATGAACAATGCATTCAATGGATTATTGACAATATGTAAATAATTTTAGGCTTGTTACATTTCATTGGTGACATTAGAAGAGGTAATCCATTATAACTTTAATATTTGCATTTCCAGGATTTGTATACACACAACTCATGTATCAAATATAAATATTGTACCAAGAAATAGAGTGCGCAACACCACTCATTGTTGGCTCACAAAACTTCTTAGATCTGAAATAAATAACTATATAGATTAGCACACCACGCTTGATAGATCGGTCATTAAACAAAAAATATATATAACCTATAACAATAAATGAATAAATAGGAAGGGCAACAGGTTGAGTTGGCAGGCCCAACCAACCAATATATTGCCTCCCAAAAAATATTAAATCACAAAGTCAATGAAATACACAATGATCAAGTGTGAAACTTGGCATAACCTTCATATATTAAAGAGATTCTCAACCTTTACATAACGTAGTGATAGATCATAATCTAGTGACCATATGGAAAAACTCAAGGATCTAAAACAATAACATAAATTTATAATGGAATTGCTAACCTAGCCATGAACCATGGCTATACTTTTATAGTATTTACATTACAATAATAGGCTAGAGCTAGCCAAAACAATTGTGGGACAAAATAGGCATAAATCATAACATTTCATGAAGGGAAATAAGTCTGGTTGTGCCCACAAACTAATCCTAGAAGACTTCAGATTTGTTATGGAATGACTCAGAGGTTAGATCCTTAAATCTCGATTTTCTATTAATTAAAGTCCTAATAGAGTGTGCTTTGACCTAACCTTATCATAGATTCGACAAAGTATACAAGGAATCCACTTGTCATGGGCCCACGTGGCAGTATTAATATCACAACAATCACACATACTTCCTTCCTTTGGTTGCAGGATCCCATGGAGGGTGCAGGACCTGCGTAATCATGATTAGAAACTTTCACAAATAATAATTAAGCCTATAAATGCACTTGAATGAAGGAATTATTGCACAATTAAATATTTACCTTTTAATTTTTTAAAGAAATGTCTATTAGGCACCTTCTTCAATTGTTACACCAAAAATGGGTATGAGGATATAGAGTGGGGGGGCTAAAAAAGGGTAAATAGGGGAGTAAAAAGGGTATTTTAGTGATGAAAAACTTGTTAATTCTCAAACATGACAGTCATCCCTGTGGGATCACTTGATGGTTGAAGAGTGTTACAAATTTTTCTAGGGAGGCATACTTTGAAAAACAATTAGGAGGTCCCTTTAATCACCACATGGGGGATTTGGATGGCTCATAATAAAATCATATTTGAAAGTGGGTGTTCAATCCATGTCATGGATAATTCCTTTGATGGATAGAATTTATTCCCTAGATCATCATTTGACTAAAGGTCCATTCATTGATAAGTCTCTTTGGTGGGATTCTTTGATGTTGCAAGCAGTTGAAGGGACACTTTTCTTGGGTAAAATTTTCTTTATCAATTTCTAAACATCACAAATTATGTGTATTTAATGCTTTGTTTTCATTACTCAAAACTACAATTTATAATTATATCCAAAGGAAATAAATCTTTAGGAATTATACCTTGTTCATTGATTGGATGCAAGGTCATAATAAGGTTATGGGCATGGGCCCTGAAATAGTCAAAAAACAAATCAAGGAGATATTTATATTATTCAAAGATATATATTTTTGTCATTTGTATAAAGAATTCAACCATGTGGTGGACACTCTTTTGATAGTAACTCTAAATATCCATTTAAATTCATTTGTTTTGGAAGAACTTAAGTTGGATTCCTCTATTGTTTTTTATTAAATCTAATATGTTGTAACAAATGGTCTTTAGTGAAGGTCACTCTTTGGGTACTATGAATTCATGTAACTATATATTGCTAGGAGATATATATAGAATAGCCCAATTTTGGAAAAGAGGTGTTTTGGAAAATAGATATGATTTCTGATTCTCGTTGTAGCATTATTTCCTTTGGAATGTACTTTCATGTTTCTCTAAAATAGAAATTATGATTATTTTCATGGAAGAAAATCAAAATACTTCATTTTAAGATGATGTGAAACTTTTAATTAAATCCCATGCAAAAGAGTTAATTTTATTAAATATAGGTGCCTGATAAAGTAAATTGAAATTATTTAAAATTAGTTTCAATTCATTCAATAAAAGTTATGTTGGCATTATGAATTATGTGTTGTCCTTGATGGAAACCTACCTGATGAGTTTTTCTTTGATGGAAACCTACTTGATGAAGATGTAAACAAGATGTGTCTACATGTGACAGAGAATTTTATCAAAGGCATAACCGTTTAGAGGCACAAAAATGACAAAGTTTAATTTTCAAGAAGTATATGTGGGTTCTTTTAAGGAAAGTCGCGTACACACGTGGGTATGAAGAAGCAAAGGAGCATACAATTTTCACACCATGGTATTCTAAACACCAAGGGTCCTTACCATGGTATTTCCTTGTGGTATTGAGCCCAGTAATGTATGTTTCGATTCCTTATAAGAAAACCATCAGCTAGGGTATGATTTTGACTTGTGGTATTGGATAAGAGCTAAGCTATATAAGGAGATGAAGATCAAAGTGGTAATAGTGTGCAAATGATGAATACTTTATGAATAGTTAGATCTGAAGAAAATATGCATGTAATGGGCTATTGATGTTTTGCTTGATCTAAAACTAAGTATGCACCTGAGAATTTGATGATGGATCAGATCCAATAGATTTGAGATGACGATCTTGATTATGAGGTAATTTGATTTGTGTTGATAGTGTCTTGACACATGATTTTTTTTGTGTATGCCAAGATCTGGGTATGTCTGAAGTTATGTTTTGTAGTGTGGGTTTGATTCAGAAATTGCATATCTGTACATGGGTTTTATAGCCTTCGGGTGTGATACTAGTAAGTCATGTATACGTGGATTTATTTTGAAAAACTCTTATACACATGGATATGATTTAAGGAAAGCGCGTACAAAAACTAGGGTTTTGATGAAAAGGATTTCTGATCCATTTAACCAATCTTACTGTGTTTCTGTTATCTCTCAATGAAGTCTTCTTGATGATCTGGGCTTAATCAGTGATGTTTTGATTAAGGATTGATTGATTGAAGAATGATGATGATACTTGTTGTTTGTGATTGAAGTTCAGTAAAGCTTCTGTGGTTGTTTTAGAATGATGGAGTAGATATGAGTATGATTCAGTATTTATTTCAGAATGACAATGGTTTAGTTTTCAAAAATCAATGATTTAAGATCTGTATGTAGGTATGCTTCATGGAAAATGCATACACAAGCAGGTTTTCTACTGTAAAGTAGCATATATATTTTGACATATGGTTGATCGGGGTTTTTAGTAACAAAATTTGGTTTCTGTGATGTGGAGTATGTTCATTAGTATTTTGGTTACAATGATCTGACTGTTCTGATTATTTAGGTTGATTGATTTTGATTTCAGTTGAATGGTTGAGTTTTGGTTGATTTGGTTGATTCAGTTATTGGGTTTCAATTGATGGTTGATTAAATTAGGTTAGAGATAGATGATTGAGTGTTTTTTTATAGTGATAATTTTCAGTTTTGATGATTGGTTTTGGGCTAAAATGTTGGTAGTGGGTCCAGTCTGAAAATTTGATGAAACGTGGCCTACAAGTTGCGATGTATTGTAGCGAGTGGATCTAGTATGAAAATTTATGAAACGCGATCCCTTAAGGTGTTGACAGTTAGGGCCTTCATTGAGGGAGTTCAAGCTTCCTTTCAATAGTAGCTGGTAAATCATATCAGGGGGTTGGAACCTCTCTTCCAGTGGGTGCCAATAAACAAGATTAGGGGGTTTGTGCTCCCTTCAAGTGGGTGATGGAGAATGAGTGAAGGTTGTAGCGTTCTATAGGTGGATGCCTACATGCTAGTATGAGTATGTGCCAATACAAGATTGTAAGAATTTTTCCTTTATATTAAAAAGAAGACAGAGATGACAACAGTGGTGGTTTTTTCCCACTTTGGGTTTCCAACTTAAATCTTGGTGTTCATGTGTGTTGATTATGTGTGATGGCTTATTTTGTTCTTACTACACATGGTTATTATTTATATAATGTTGAATGAAGTACTGATGCACTAGCATAAGATAAACAAAACATGAATTAATTGAAAAGTAATTTTATTGGATATACACTAGTTGTTTTAATAACAATCACGTACACATGCGGTTACCTTCAGTAAAATTTTGTACAGAAATTAGGATATGAAATTGAAAAGTTTAATGTTTTGAAAATATTGATTCACCCCCCACCCTCCCCCTCAGTATTTTTCCCAACAATTAGTATTAGAGAAGGTCCTTTAGTAGAAGCTTGATCACTTGAAGGAGATCCGTCAAGATGAGTAGTCACGAAGGAGTTTTTTTTATCAGACCTACTATATTTAATGGAAGTAACTTAGTCTTTTAGAAAGTTAGGATGACAGCATAATTTCAGGCACTAAGAGATGATGTATGGAAAATCGTTGAAAGTGGATATCAATATCCAACCTCTATTCCTTTATATACTGCAGTAAAGTGATAGTATGAAACCAATGAAAAAGTTGTAAATGCCATCTTGGGAAGTTTGGTCGAGTCCGAGTCTGTGAAGGTAATGCAACAGAACATAGTAAAGGGAATGTGGGATAATATTATCCAAAGTTATGAGGGTGACATGAAGGTAAAAAGTGATAAACTTCAAACATTCAGAAGACAGTATGAGACATTGAAAATGCATGATGATGAAAGAATTGCAGTATTTTTTCTTAGAGTATATGAGATTGATAAGTCCACGAGAATTCTTGGTGAAGAAATAAAATATGCTACTATTGTTAAAAATATTTTGAGATCTCTGACTCTGAAGTTTGACTCTAAAGTCTCTTTTATTGAAGGAATGCAGGATCTGAAAAGTATCACACTTGATCAACTCCATGTAATATTGACAGCATTTGAGATGAGGAAAGGTGGTCCTTCAGACATGAGAGAAGAAACCTTCAAAGCTATTGAAAAAGGAAAAGAAAAGGAGGAATTAGGTTATGTATCAGAAGAAGAAGAGGACAAATTCGTAAAGAAACTCCAAGTGGGTACTAGAAGATTCATAGGTAAGCTTCCTTTCAAATGTTTTTCTTGTGGTAGAGTTGGTCATTAAGCTACTAAGTGTCCATATAGATAAAATCAGGAGAAAGGAAAAGAAGCTGCAAAAACAAATAGGAAGAGTTTTGAAAACAAGAGAAGTTTTTATACACATGAAGACAATGATGGTCTTTGAAATGGTGAAGAAGGTGAGTCTAATCAAGATTGTCACTCACTTATGGAATTTGAAGATAAAAGTGATAATGAGTTTGATGGCCTAGAAGAAAATGGTACTTTTATTGAAAAGTTTGACAAGAATATATCAGATGCAGTGACAGTTATAGATGTCAGCGAATATTCAAGTTAGGGAGAAACCGACTTTCTATTGGTCAAGAATGAAGAAGATGATGCATCATCAGGTATGGGTTTTTGTTCAAAATCTGATCCATTTCCTTATATATTAAATAATGATAGTGATGATGATAGTGAAACTACTGATCTTGCATTTATGGGTAAAAGTGAAAGTAAGCACTCTAAAGAGAAAATAGATTAAAAAATGATGCCTCTAGAAGCAGTAGATCAAGGCAAGTTAGAATCAATGGAAAATATAGATGTGCCTATGCTAAGAAAAGATAATTATCAACAATGGAAATAAAAGATGAAGTATAATCTAATGAATCTTGATGTCTGGCATCTAGTGTGTAATGGTTACACCAAGTTTCCTCCATCAGACAAGGAAGTGCAAAAGAACAGTAAGGCTTTGAGTAACATCTTTTGTAGCATATTTGATTCAATATTGAATAAGTTTATGCATTATGCTACTAAAAAGCAAGTGTGGGATAAGCTATAAGAAATACATGAATAAGTCCCAAAGGAATATTTCTCAAGTAATCGTATATCTAACAATGTGTCCAAAATGACAGATGGAGTTGCTAATTCAAAAGAAGACAGGTTAGAAGAAATTTTTGATCTTAGAACAAAACTTGATCTTGATTTGAAAAAGATTGTTAATCTTAAAGATAAGTTGTAGGCTTATGAAAACAAGGATCATGTTGGTATGGTATCTAACCCATATTGTGAAGGTCTTGAAGCTGAGGTCATCTCACTAAGAGCATATCTTGAAAAATCAGATAAGCGGAATGAACTACTTCAAGCATTTGAAGAACACGAAAATGGGTTGAAAGAAGAGATTCTCAAATTAAAACAACCAATAGAGGAAGGAAGAAAGGTTGAAGAAATTATGAAGAAGCAGTATCTAGAAAAGGAAAAGCAATATCAGGTTGAGGTAAATATCCTAAAAGTTAAATTAGAAGAAAAAGATAAACATTTACGATTTCAAGATAGTACTAATATTTTGGATAATATTCTTAGTAGTCAAAGGTCTCCTGCCATCAAATCTGGTCTTAGATTTCATGAAACTTTTGAAGGAGAATCTACTTCATAAGCTAAGGCAAGGAATTCTAATGAAAATTTTGAAATTCTCAACAAAGAGATAGGAAGTCAACCTCATCAACAAACAAGGATAGAAAATATTCGAAGGAAACCATTTACTCCTAACTATAGAAGTGTTAATCAATTTTATCCTCTGATCAATAATGTTGAATGTTCTATATGTCATAATTATGGACACATAGCCAATTGCAGAAGTAGAATGTTTCAAGATAATAATCGTCTCACATAAAGATTATCATCTTCTAGGTACTTTAATGGATATTGTCTTGCTTGTAATATGTTTGGTCACGAAGCCATTGATTGCAATGGAAGGAATATGAAACATATAAGATGTTATGCTTGTAATAATTTTGGGCATGTAAAAAAAGAATACAAGAACAAGTCTATGGATCACCGCAGACAACATGGTAAGAAACCAGATAAGAACATTAATGTCAGAAGACCTAAAAAAGATGGATCCACCAACATTTATCATAATAAGAAAGAAGAATAAGAACATATAAGGTGTGGTATTGCTCTCTTCTCATTTAAAGATGAAGATGAATGGTACATAGATAGTGGATGCTCTCATCACATGACTGGAGATAAGAGTAAAATGGAGACTCTCAGGCAAACCAACATGGTAATGTTATTCTTGGAATTAATGTTTTAGCAAAAGTACTGGGACAAGGTAAATCCAAAATTAATAAAACTGGAGGAGAAACTGATGCTTTATTAGTTCAAGGGCTAAAGCATAATATTCTAAGTGTAGGTCAAATGGAATATAAGGGAAATATAATTCTATTTACATCAACCAAGTGCAAGGTTATGAATGAATTGACTGGAAAAGTCATAGCAAGAGGATATAGAAATCCAGAAAAATTATATGTATTTGAAGAATGAAATTCTCATAAATATGAGAAAGATTCAAACTCATAGTAAAAGAAGATGGTGCCTATTGCATTCCCTAATTCTTAAATGAATATTTCTATCAATAACTGTAGAAGTGGTGAGAGGTACTTGACCTCATGAAAACAAAAGATGATTATCAGGTCTTCAGGATCAGTGATGTGTAATCTTGGGGTGGTAATACATTTGTAATGACTCCCATGCTTGTTTTTTTATTTTCATGTCACTTATACTATTGACAGTGCCTCTGGTCTAGTAACAATAAACAGGTACAGACAAAACAAACTCAAGGGTAGATGAAGTTGTGAAATTTAATTATTTCACTTTCTGTACGTGGATCCTATAAATAAAAGTCATGTGTATATGCGAGATCTGAACTAAACAATCATCTATATCTTATTATGATGAAGAAACAGTGGGACAAACTCAGGAAAAGGGTCTAATATGCTTCAGTCAATTATTGTTTGGATTTCATATTCTAATGGTTAATGATTACAATCTGTTGTTGATATTTAGAAGTGATTTTGGCCTTTATAAGTTGTTGATATCTTAATGGATGACTTCTTGATGACAATGCTTTGATGAATTCTTACTGATATATGAAATTATATGATCAAATCTGACAACGAATAGTTGGCACGGGTTCAAGGGAGCATTTTTTATGCTTCTAATAATGCATTGTTGGCATTATGTTTTCTTGATACATAATGATGCTTATTAATAGGTTGATGATATTGAAGCTACATTGTCTTATGATGTGAATTGATGATCGAAATATACAAGTTGTTGTTCTTGGTGCTACTGACAGATGCTTATGGTACAAATCAGATGTGGTGTATGATAGTTGTCAATGACTATAATGGTCTTATTGAGGTTCTTTGTCTTAGTTATAAATGTCATTTGATGTGAAGGTCACGTAAATACCTATGATGTAATCATTCTAAAATTCAGTCATGTATGGACTATTGTGGTGAAGTCCTTTTGGACATGTGATGTAATTTGTAAACCCATTGTGATTGGGTGATTGATGTAATTTTGAGTCCTTGGTGATAGGACAAGTCATATGAGTCATAAATCCATGTACTTCATTGTACATACTTCAGAAAGTTCAACATGTGTTCAAGGGGAGCATGTTCGGTTTCAATATTCATACTCAGCAGTTTAGATCTACATCACTCAAGATAGAAGCCTTCATTCAGTATTGGTTAGCCCTTTGCCCTTGATGTCAAAGGGGGAGAGTAACTTGGTGTTTGAAAATATTGGTGTTTGGCTTGACGTGTTTTACAAATATCTATAGTTTGTGGTGACCAAACACCAAAGTGGTTGCCATCAAGTCCAAAGGGGGAGATTGTTGGCAATATGAATTATGTGTTGTCCTTGATGGCAACCTACCTAATGAGTTTTCATTTTATGGAAACCTACTTGATGAAGATGTAAACAAGATGTGTCTACATGTGATAGAGAATTTGATCAAAGGCATAGCAGTTCAGAGGCAGAGAAATGAAAAAGTTGAAATTTCAAGAAGTATACAAGGGTTCTGTTAAGCTAAGCCATGTACACACGCGAGTATGAAGAAGCAAAGGAGCGTATAGTTTCTACGCCATGGTATTCTAAATACCAAGGATCCTTACCATGGTATTTGCCTGTGGTATTGAGACTAGTAACGGATGTTTTGATCCCATCTAAGAAAACCATTAGCTGGGGTATGGTTTTGTGTTATATACCTAGGGGGATAATATGGGGTACAAAGGGAGGTACCCAAAGTAATAATGTAATAATGGGATGAGCCATAGTAATAAATAAGGTGGTTAACCCATATCATGTAAGGGACCACAAGTAGTTAGTAATAATGTAATGGGCCCATGGTATTAGTTCGATGGTATGAGGGAACCATGGTAATGATCCATGGTATTGTATGTAGGAGACCTATATAGAGGCTAGAGACTCCATATAGAGAGATGTCAAGGAATTGTGTCAAGGAATATTGGATGAACAAGCTTATGGCTTGTGGAGTGTTCTCCTTCCTTCAGGAGTGAATGTATGGTGTTGCCCTACCTTAAGGGTTTCATCAATAAAGAATCATTTCTATCTATATTCAGATCTTATTATTCTTGGGTTTATTTGCATTGTGTTATATTTTCATATCAGATCTATAATATTTCTAGGTTAGATCTATAACAAGTGGAATCAGAGCTATAACATCATATATTTCTGGGTTAGATCTATAACAAGTGGTATCGGGTATTTTTTCACATAGAATCCAGATCTACAATTAGATTTTGCAGATATTGCACCAAAACATACAGATCTAATCTGCAAACTCGCCGCCCTCAAAATCCTACAAAAAATATAAAAAACAATTATGCGCGAAAAACTCGCTGCCCTGAAAATTTGTCTGCAACCCCACTGATTTTTAAATCAGCGATATCTCCTTCATTCGGACTCCGATTCGACCGATTTTTTTTTTAAATCGAGTATTTTTTCACATAGAATCCAGATTTACAATTAGATTTTGCATATCTTCACCAAAATGTATGATCTGATCTGCAAACTCACCGCCCCCGAATTCTTGCAAAAAAAAAATTCTCCACTTTTTTTTTTCCTTGGCTTTATTTGCATTGTCTTATATTTTTAGATCAGATCCATAACAAGTGGTATCAGAACTATAATATGGGGTACCTAGGTACCTAGGGGGGATGATATGGGGTACAAAGGGATGTACCCAAGGTAATAATGTAATAATGGGATGGGCCATAGTAATAAATAAGGTGGTTAACCCATATCATGTAAGGGACCACAAGTAGTTAGTAATAATGTAATGGGCCCATGGTATTAGTTCGACGGCATGAGGGAGCCATGGTAATGACCCATGGTATTGTATGTATGAGGCCTATATAGAGGCTAGAGACTCCAAGTCAAGGAATAATGTCAAAGAATATTGTATGAATAGGCATATTGTTATGAAACCAGCTCAAGAAAAGATAGAAAAGAAAGATCAACGCCTTAGAATTCAGCCTCTTCGAGGGGGCAACCTCCTTTACATTACATAAATGAACAATTCTTGGATGATACAAATGAAAAGACCTCCTTTCTATATATAGGAGTCTAAGGGGTTATAACATAATCAGAGCCGACATAACAATAATAATGTAAGGGCATAATAATAACAATAGTGGGCTTCTATGGGGTACAATAGTAACAATATGGGCACTACATGGGTACATCAATATAATAAGTGGGTTATACTAATAAAAATAAGGGGTTACACTAGTAGTATAGGAGCCTAACATTCCCCTCTCCTTCAAAAAGCGTTGTCCTCAACGCTTGAGTAGTTCTTGATGCTTCTATATAAAATTCTTGTCCTCCCATGTGGAATATTCAGTGGGTAAGTTCTTCCACTTGATGAGATACTCTGAAATTGATCGATTTCGTAGCTGTCGGGTTCTTGTTTCTGTGACTGCTCCAGGTTCCAATATGATTTTTCCTTCCTCTTCAATTTCTGGCAATAGTGCTTGAATTGGGATCTTTTGCAACTTTTGAATAAGTGGCCATACTTCTTCGTTCTTCTTCCATTCATCTGTTGCTTCGTTTATCCAATTTGGTTGGATTATATAAATAGCACAAAACAATGCTTCCACATCCTCATCCTTGAAGAGTCTTCCCATTCGGTAAGGTCGCCATTTTTTAAGTGCATGTAGTATTGCCAACATTTCCTTCTCATAAATAGCTTGCTTGAGATGTAGCAGTAAAAATACCCAATCACTTACATCAAAACATTTTTCACTACGATGTTGATCTACCTGTTGTTTCATTTGATTTTGCACCGAAGTGGTGTTATCCTTTAAAAGTTGGAGAACTTGTTGTTGATGCTCGATATGATCTTTCTCTGCTTGAACCTTTTTCTTCTTGATATGTCCTTCTATCTTTTGAGGAGTGGTAATTTCTTCCAGTCCTTTACAAGATATGGTCGGATTCATTTCTTGATGCTCGATGTGATCTTTCACTTCTTGAACATTTTTCTTCTTGATGTGTCCTTCTATCTTGATAGTTTGAGGAGTGGTAATTTCATCCATTGAATTACAAGATATGGTTGGATTCATTTCTTCTTTCTCGATGTGATCTTTCACTTCTTGCACATTTTTCTTCTTGATATGTCCTTCTATATTGAGAGTTTGAGGAGTGGTAATTCTTGCCAATGCTTTACAAGATATGGTCTGATTCATTTCTTCTTTTTCTGGGGTGGTGTCCTGACGTATATCCTCTTCTTTTGATGTTTCTTGATCCTTTTCTTCCTCCTCTTCATATTCTATGTAAAATAATTTCTTCTCAGCACACCTATGACCTTTAGTTCATTTGCTATCACAATGGTAACAAAGCCCTTTTTCTCTTTTTTCTTCCAATTGTTGTGGTGTAACCCTTGCAGGTTGTGGAAGGCTGGGAGAAACAACACTTCCATCTTTATAGTTGTGAGGGGTATGCTTCCTGGTTTCCATAATTTTTCTTTCCATTATGTCACAAAGCCCTTTTACTCTTTCCAATTGTTGTGGTGTTGCTCTAAAGAAGTTGTTGCTCTTTGTATCCTCATAATGTGCTATCATTTCCTCCGTGAAAATTGACCACGTAACAAGTTTTTTACGAGAACAAAGCCCTTTGTACCATAAAAATTGATCTGGTTCTAAATATGAAGATGCAATACATACCTTTTGTAACAGTTGTACACCATGTATATCAAAATATTGCTCCATCTGAAGTATCCAATTTACCGGATCCTTGCCATCAAACTTCCTCATCTTGCTTTTTCTTAATTTTAGGAGCTCTACCTTGAAACGACTGTAAATTTGTACTTTCGGATCTTTAAGTTCTGAATTTGTGACCTGTAGTAGCCCTCTGTGTCCTCTTTCCAATGCCACAAGTCTGATCCAAATTGGATTCTCCAAGAAAGAGTTATGCACAATCTCCCGTAATGACCTGATTATAGACTAGTTCAGTATAGCGAACTTATATGAAGTGTCGCGTGTCACTGTTTCAACCTTTGACTCTTAAATATATATAAACAGAAACTACAGTCTGTCCTCTTTCTGTACCTTCTTACGAAATTTCAATCCGATGTTCAGAAAGAAAGTTATGACAATTTTCCCCAGGTCACCTGTTTTGAGTGTAATTCAGGAGTCTGCAAAAAGACCAACTTCCTCAGATCATATCTCCGAAATTATCGCGTAAAAATCTCTGAAATTCGGACCCAAGTTTCAACGTCAATTCTTCTCAAATGGGTTTTTTTTTTGCAACTTCTGAAACGTCACAGAAAAAAAGTTATAGCGAAAATTCCACGATGACTTGTTTGGAGCAGCGAAACCCTAGAATCCAAAGCTCTGATACCAAATGTTATGAAACCAGCTCAAGAAAAGATAGAAAAGAAAGATCAACGCCTTAGAATTCAGCCTCTTCGAGGGGGCAACCTCCTTTAGATTACATAAATTAACAATTCTTGGATGATACAAATGAAAAGACCTCCTTTCTATATATAGGAGTCTAAGGGGTTATAACATAATCAGAGCCGACATAACAATAATAATGTAAGGGCATAATAATAACAATAGTGGGCTTCTATGGGGTACAATAGTAACAATATGGGCACTACATGGGTACATCAATATAATAAGTGGGTTATACTAATAACAATAAGGGGTTACACTAGTAGTATAGGAGCCTAACACATATGGCTTGTGGAGTGTTCTCCTTCCTTAAGGAGTGAATGTATGGTGTTGCCCTACCTTAAGGGTTTGATACTAATAAAGTGAAGCATTTATATATTCAGATCTTGTTATTCTTGGGTTTATTTCTATTCTCATATATTTCTGGGTTAGATCTATAAGAAGTGGTATCAGAGCACTTTCTTGGGCAAAAATGGAGATTTTTTTTTTTTTTTGCAGGATTTCAGGGGCGGTGAGTTTGCAGATCAGATCTATACGTTTTGGTTCAAGATCTACTAAATCTAATTGCAGATTTGGATTAGCAGATTTCAAAAAGAAAAATCAGTTGAATCGGAGTCCAGATGAAGGAGATATCGCTGATCTAAAAATCAGTGGGGTTGCAAACAATTTTTCGGGGCAGCGAGTTTTCGGCGCCGATCTAGATGTCCTGGGGAAAGATCTACAAAATCTAATTGCATATCTAGATTCTTTGTGAAAAAATACCCAATTTCAAAAAAAAAAAATCAGTCGAATCAGAGTCCGGATGAGGGAGATATCGCTAATTTAAAATCAGCTCTTTTTTGCAGAAATTTTGGGGACGGTTGGAGAGTTGCAGCGCAAATCCGAAATTCCTGTGCCTAGATCAAGATTTATATCACATGGACAGATCCAAAATGATTGTTCTATTTATGAAAATAGTTCATAATAGGGATTCTTAGCAATATTGACTAAACTGTGAAAATTTCAAATTTTTGTCAATTTTTTTTGTGATGTCGGGCCTAGCTCAGAGTTTGAGGGACTTGTATAAATTTGATGGCTCTCATCCAGCCAAATGGCTAGCACAAATGGAGAAATTTTTAGTTTGAATTACATCATGGATAATGAGACTCAGCTGAGAATGGGAAAACTTTACTTGGAAAATGAAAGATGGCAATGGTGGTAAAGGCATCAACATTGCTATCGAAGGCCCTTGACTTGGGACATATTCACAAAAGCTATCATGGACCACTTTGACCATAAAAATAATCTTGTGGATAAGCTCACATAGACAGACACACAGCCTAGCAAAGATTTTATTTTTACAGAAAAGAAGGAAACCAAGGAACCTAAAGGGTTATTTTCTGCTGGTATCTCCTTACTGCAGGTTCATGGATTGATTCAGAAAGAGAAGATCATTGTTTCTATAAATCCTAGTTGCAAGCATAATTTCATCAATGTTAATTTGGCAAATAAATTTCAAGTTCTTGCAAAACACATTGAAAACACACAGGTGGATGATGAGGATGTTCAAGTGTATAAGGATTTGAAGATTTCTATGGATAAGTATGTGTTGCATGGTGATTTTTATACTTCAAAGATGGATAATATGAATGTTGTTTTAGGATATTCTTGGATGGAATCTGTGGGTACTATAAATATTAACATACAAAATAAATTCCTAAAGCTCTGGTATAAAAAGAAGAAAATTACATTATAGGATATTTCTATCAATAAACAGGTAGAGTCCACAGAAGTTGACACAGAAGATGTTTCAGGGACTAACATATCAGATGATGAGCAGTTGATGGTTGACAATCAAACACAAATAGAGGTTGAAGCAGAAAAGGTTAAAGGTGTTGATACATCAGATGAGGGCTCAGTGGTGGAAGTAATATTGGAAGATAAGACACCACAGCAGGCACCACAACATAACAGTCAGGATCCAGTAAGGGGTGAATTAAAGAAAAAGACACTGTGGGTTAAAACTTCAACATATCATCGCCCACATCACCCCGCAAGACAACGACCAATAAGATGGCAACCAATTAGCCACAAGGACAACAACCCCCATCGGACAGATAGAGAGGAGCAAAGATCCACCTACTACACGTCAACACAGAAGAGCTACCATGGTCAGCTTCCATCTCAAGCGAGTGCGACACTAGCGAGATCGAGGGTTCATCTTTCTCTTGGATGGCTAGATACACATGCATGGTACCAGTGGACTACTCTTTTGAGTATATCTTATTATTTGTGTTCTTACCATGTTTCAGGGATGAAACATGCTAAGGGGAGTGGAATGTTATATACCTAGGGGGTAATATGGGGTAAAAAAGGAGGTACCCAAGGTAATAATGTAATAATGGGATGGGCCATAGTAATAAATAAGGTGGTTAACCCATATCATGTAAGGGACTACAAGTAGTTAGTAACAATGTAATGGGCCCATGTTATTAGTTCGATGGTATGAGGAAACCATGGTAATGATCCATGGTATTGTATGTATGAGACCTATATAGAGGCTAGAGACTCCACATTGAGGGATGTCAGGGAATATTGTGAAGGATTATTGTATGAGTAGGCATATGGCTTGTGGAGTGTTCTCCTTCCCTAAGGAGTGAATGTATGGTGTTTCCCTACCTTAAGGGTTTTGAGATTAATAAAGAAGCATTTCTATCTATTTTGATATTGTTATTATTGGGTATATTTGTTATTTCTCATATATTCTAGGTTAGATCTATAACAAGTGGTATCAGAGCTATAACAATTGGTATCAAAGCTATAACAAGTGGTATCAAAGAACTTTCTTGGGCAAAAGTGGAGAATTTTTTTATTTTTTGCAGGATTTTAGGGGCGACGAGTTTGCAGATCAGATATGTACATTTTGGTGCAAGATCTGCAAAATATAATTGTAGATCTATATTCTATGTGAAAAAATACCTGATTTCAAAAAACAAATCGATCGAATCAGAGTCCAGATGAAGGAGATATCGCTGATTTAAAAATCAGTGGGGTTGCAGACAAATTTTCAGGGCAGCGAGTTTGCGGTGTAGATCTGGATGTTCTGGTACAAGATCTACAAAATATAATTCAATATCTGGATTCTTTGTGAAAAAATACCCAAGTTCAAAAAAAAAATCAGTCGAATCAGAGTCCAGATGAGGGAGATATCGCTGATTTAAAATCAACGCTTTTTTGCAGAAATTTTGGTGATGGCGAGAGAGTTGCAGTGAAGATCTGAAATTCCAGTGTCTGGATCAAGATTTATATCACATGGGCAGATGCAGAATGATTGTTCCATTTCTGAAAATAGGTCATCATAGGGATTCTGAGCAATATTGACTAAACTGTGACAATTTCAAATTTTCGCTAATTTTTTTTTGTGATGGCGGGCCTAGCTTAGAATTTGAGGGACTTGTATAAATTTGATGGCTCTCATCCAGCCAAATGGCTAGCACAAATGGAGAAATGTTTTAGATTGAATTACATCATGGATGATGAGACTCAACTAAGAATGGGAAAAATGTACTTGGATAATGAAAGATGGCAATGGTGGCAAAGGCATCAACATTGCTATCGAAGGCCCTTGATTTGGGACATATTCACAAAAGCTCTTATGGACCACTTTGACCGTAAAACTAATCTTATGGATAAGCTCACACAGACAGACACACAGCCTAGCAAAGATTTTATTTTTACAGAAAAGAAGGAAACCAAGGAACCTAAAGGGTTATTTTCTGTTGGTATCTCCTTACTGCAGGTTCATGGATTGATTCAGAAAGAGAAGATCATTGTTTCTATAAATCCTAGTTGCAAGCATAATTTCATCAATGTTAATTTGGCAAAAAAATTGCAAGTTCCTACAAAACACATTGAAAACACACAGGTGGATGATGAGGATGTTAAAGTGTATAAGGATTTGAAGATTTCTATGGATAAGTATGTGATGCATGGTGATTTTTATACTTCAAAGATGGATAATATGGATGTTGTTTTGGGATATTCTTGGATGGAATTTATGGGTACTATAAATATTAACGTGCAGAAGAAATTCCTAAAGCTCTAGTATAAAAAGAAGAAAATTACATTACAGGATATTTCCATCAATAAACAGGTAGAGTCCACGGAAGTTGACGCAGAAGATGTTCTAGGGACTGACAAATCAGATGCTGAGCAGTTGATAGTTGACAATCAAATACAAACAGAGGCTAAAGCAGAAAAGGTTACAGGTGCTGATACATCAGATGAGGGCTCAGTGGTGGAAGTAATATTGGAAGATAAGACACCACAGCAGGCACCACAACATAACAGTCAGGCTCTAGTAAGGGGTGAATTAAAGAAAAAGACACCATGGGTTAAAACTTCAACATATCATCCCCCACATCACCTCGCAAGACAACAACCAACAAGATGGCAACCAATTAGCCACAAGGACAACAACCCCTACCAGACAGATAGAGAGGAGCAAAGATCCACCTACTACACATCAACACAAAAGAGCTACCATGGTCAACTTCCATCTCAAGTGAGCATGGCACCAGCGAGATCGAGGGTTCATCTTTCTCTTGGATGGCTAGATGCATGTGCATGGTACTAGTGGACTACTCTTTTGAGTAGATCTTATTATTTATGTTCTTCCCATGTTTCGAGGATGAAACATGTTAAGGGGGGTGGAACGTTATATACCTAGGGGAGATAATATGGGGTACAAAGGGAGGTACCCAAGGTAATAATATAATAATGGGATGGGCCATAGTAATGAATAAGGTGGTTAACCCATATCATGTAAGAGACCACAAGTAGTTACTAGTAATGTAATGGGCCCATGGTATTAGTTCGATGGTATGAGGGAACCATGGTAAGATCCATGGTATTGTATGTATGAGGCCTATATAGAGGCTAGAGACTCCAAATGGAGAGATGTCAAGGAATTGTGTCAAGGAATATTGTATGAACAAACTTATGGCTTGTGGAGTGTTCTCCTTCCTTCAGGAGTGAATGTATGGTGTTGCCCTACCTTAAGGGTTTCATCAATAAAGAATCATTTCTATCTATATTCAGATATTATTATTCTTGGGTTTATTTGCATTGTGTTATATTTTCATATCAGATCTATAATATTTTTGGGTTAGATCTATAACATTTTGACATGTGGTATTGGATAAGGGCTAAGCTATATAAGGAGATGAATATCAAAGTGGTAATACTGTGAGGGTGATGAATACTTTATGAATAGTTAGATCAAAATAAAATATGCATGTAATGGGTTGTTGATGTTTTTCTTGATCTAAAACTAAGTATGCACTCAGGAATTTGATGATGTATCAGATCCAATAGATCTAAGATGACAATCTTGATTATGAGGTAATTTGATCTATGTTGATAGTGTCTTGACACATGATTTTTTCTGTGTATGTTGAAATCTGGGTATGTCTAAAGTTATGTGTTGAAGTGAAGGTTTGATTTAGAAAGTGTAGATTTGTACGTAGGTTTTATAGCCTACAAGGCATGTACTGTTAAATTGTGTTATATTCTTTCCACAACTAGCCCACATAGTTAACTGGGGGGTTATAAGGGGGGTGGAGCCCCCCCTTTGTTGCGCCGATTGCGTAGTGAGGGGGTCACAGGGGGTTTGAGGGTTGCAAGTAACCCCACTCTACGCGGTCCGGGGCAGAGCCCCAAAAATATTTGTTTTTGAACCCTATATTAGGTTGGGCAGACCTACCAATGGTTTTGTGCATGATTTTTCACACATGGTTTTGGACATGATGTTTTTTCGGTCCATGGTTTTGGACGCGATGGTTTTTGGTCCATGGTATTGGATGCTTCAGCATGTATAAATATGTATTGTAACATTGAAATAAACATAATGAAAGATCAAGCTGGTAGTCCCGGTTTTGGGATCCAGTGGAAAATCTTTGTGTATATGTGTTTTATGTGTTATGCTTGTTAGCCTCCTGCTGCAGCAGGTTAATCATCTTTCATGATCGACATTTTTACATGCCAAATATGTCGTACTATGCATGCTGCAATGCTCCATATTTGCTACAGATGGCCAAAGAACTGTCCATGAAAGCGTGCTAGTCTAAATGCCACTGTTGTGTTCCAATTTTTGGTAAGCAATTCATTTTTAGTTTGAGGCAGTTTGTTCAGTTGGAGGACTTCAAGCGAGGCATGTCTAACTTCCCCTTCTTCCTCTTTTCCCAAATCTCTCACTAACTTCCCCTAAAAGAGGTCAAGATCTGCTTGATACCTCTTAGTTTCATCATTCTCCATATCATTTGCCTTGGTGAAGATCTGCCTCACTCAAGGAATGTTCACACTTCTTCTATTAGTCATTTTCCCCCATTTGATAGCCTAAGACATCATACTTAGCGCTTTTTCTCATCATTGTCATATTAACTATTAACTTTACTATGTAGCTCCCTATTTATTTCCCCTTCCCCTACTAAAACTATGTATATTACTCCCCTATATACTTATCCCTCCCCCTGGTTGAAAAATAACCTTATACATCCTCGGGAATTGCTAAGTTTATCTAAAACTTAGCAAGAGCCCTCAATACCCCCTATAACCATCTCCCAAATGCATAAGGACTCTTTCCTTTGCATAGTTTCCCTTCATATGTATAAAAATCATCCTTTTGGCCTTGTTTTACCATTTTAAGGTATGAACCCCTTTTTTATAGGCCTAAACCCTCCTCCGATCCGAATCCCCTCCCTCCGACGCGATATCACTGTCGGAGGTGCTAACAGTGTTGGCCGCATATATATATAACACCATTTCCCTCTCCTCCGATGCGATATCGCTATCGAAGGCCCCCCTTATCATATCTCCCCTTTATCGCATTTTACATATCGTGGCCGTCCGATCAAGCCTCAGATCCGACGGCCCGTATTAAGTCGCAAACCCCATTTCGGCGATCGAAACAAAAATAAAGTCACGCCCCATGCTCTCCTCCGACGCGAAATTCTGACTTAATCTCCGCCGTCCATTTGGCCCTCAGATCAACGGCCCATTTTTTATCGCATTGCCCCATATATTGCTCCGACTGGCCGGAGCCGAAATAATAATAAGGCACGACATATATATTTTTCGGGTCCGTAAATGGCCCCTTGTACAGCGAAATGGAAAGGCTCTGGCGGGCCAGAGCCGAAAAGTTATAAAGAGTAGTTTTAATGGGTTTCGGGTCCGCTTATCATTTTTATTAAAATCCGCCGAGTTGGGTTCGCCGATGGGTCGGACCCGATCTCCATAAAGAAAGAGCCTATAAGCATTTCGGGTCCGCAAAGATTGGTACTGTGCGCCCCATATCCGGATCCAATAAATTATAAAGAGCAGTTGAAAGGGATTTCGGGTCTGATGACTCATTTTCATTCAAATCCACCAATAAGAGTTCGCCGATGGGCCGGACCGGATATAAATCATAAGGGAGCCTATAATGCATTTCGGGTCCGCGGGGTTCATCGCTCATCGTAGGCATTATGGTTTGGGATCCGCCGATCCACCGATCGCTGATTTAGCGCCAGTCATTGGATCTGCCTTCTCGCGATCCAACGGCCATGATTTAATAGAATGCACAGTGTTGCGGCAGTGCCAATTTTCAATGAAAATTCATGTTTTTTAAGCATTCGCGCGTTATAAGGAAAGGGGCATTTGTTAAAGTTTTGTTTATACAGTGCTCCTGCCCGCCACAACTGCAAAGCATTTTTTGAAGATTTAAGCATCATTTTTTATCGGCCAAGCGCCGATAGCATCCGAAAGGCCACAGAAGCATTTGCAGCAGTTATTCTTGCATTAAATTAGCAGATAAAGGGGCGATTAGACAGTTAAAGAGTATCAGAGAGAGAAAGTGGCCTGATTCAGTGTCAAAGTGTATCAGAGGAAGCGGCAAAGAGTATCAGATCAAAATATCAGCAGCCTGAAGTAGCAGAACATTAAAGAGGCCCCCATCAAAGTCAATAAAGCAGCTCAGAGCCATCAAAGCCCACCAGATCACAGTTATGAGCATTAAAGCCACTCTACAGCAGCAGAACCACCTAGAAGGGAAATTCAAGTGTTTAAAGCCCAGATTTTGCAGAGATAGTGTACAAAGACACATATGAGCAGCAGAGCAAGTCTCAAGGCACAGTTATTGCAGAAGTGCCAGCGCATTGCTCAAAAGACCAATAATTTATTCATTCTTATGGCTGCAGTCCCTGCGCAGCTGGTAGATAGGCATTCTTTCATTTATTTGCAATAAATGTTAGGTTAGAAGCATTCATTTCTCCAGATCTGCTGTTGTAGATATTTTGTAGATATTTTCTCTATTTATACCACCCCCTGGATAGTGTAAAGGGTGGGTTGTATTTCTCATTCCAGACTTGCGCTATAAGCTTAAGAACTTCTGTAATCAAAGATTTCTGGAATATTTGCATCTGAAATGGCTGGTTGTGCTTTCAATGGCTGAAGAGCTTGATATGGAATTCTCGTGCTTGCTTATGGTCTAATAAGTCTTTCCTCCCTCTGTTGTCAGCTTATATGTATTTGTATCATCTATATATCATAATCTAAGTTGCAGGAAGAAGGAATAGTTCAGAAATGGTTTTCATGCCCTCTGTGCTCAATTCTTGTAACTTTTCTATGTTTTCCTCCAAATTAGTGATGAATATGCATACTTAATTGATCATGTTTAAGCTATTTCCTTCACATATGAATGCTGTCTAGGAAACTCTTCATTGCTCCTATTTAGCCTTCATCCACTTTCCCTCTTTGGCTGGATGAGAGATCGTTAATTGCCTCTCATCCCCTGACCTCCATTTCATCCTTGTTCCAGCATTAATCATTGTGCCATGTGTAGCTATCCTGCTCCATATTCCCCTCTTCTGCCAAGGAAAACACACCCTTCAGTTCACATTCATTGACTCCATGCCCAATGGTTTGAACTTCTTACACTTTGTATGCCAACTCTGCTTGAATAGATCAACCATCCCACCAAACTCAAACAAAACCCATGTGCATCATATTTAGCCTAAAATCATCCCTTAAACAAAGCTAAATCCTAAAGAGAGAGCCCTCTCTAACTGCAGGTAGGCTAGGACCTGCAGTCCAAAGATTGGTTTGTGGTTACCTTGGCCGTATCCCTTTGGGAGTCAAAAGGGACAACCTAAGTGATAACAATGCTCTTGTGTTGTTTATTTTCTGTGTTTTAGAATTCATATGTAGGTAATTTCTGTACAGGGTTAAAACCTACATTTGGTATCAGAGATGTTTTGGCTTCAAGGGGACACCTTTGTTGCTGAGGAGTTTCGCTTGGGCCTATTGTAGACCCTGTTCAATGGGTGATCTGTGAGATCAATTTTGGTGGTGAAAGAAGATGGCGAGCAGTGGAAAGATAGAGATTGAGAAATTTAATGCTCAGAGTTTTGAGTTGTGGAAACTCAAGATGGAGGATCTATTAGTGGATGAAGATCAATGGATCGTGGTAGATCTAGGTACTAAACCAAAGGGAGTTTCCGATGAAGAATGGAAGAAGTTGGATTAGAAGGCAAAGAGCACAATACGATTGTGTCTCAGATTCATTACTGCTAAATGTATCTGGGGAAGCTATGGCGAAGGCTTTGTGGGACAAGTTAGGGGCTTTGTACCAATCTAAGTCTCTGGTGAATAAACTGTTCTTGCAGAAAAACTTGTATAACCTGAGAATGAAAGATGGAGACTCGGTGACAGAGCATCTAAATGCATTTAATACTATGGTAAGTCAGTTATTATCTGTTGATATTAAAATTTTAGATGAAGATAACTGCATCAATTTATTGTGTTCTCTACCATATTCGTGGGATAGTCTGGTTATTGCAATAGGTAGCAATACAACTACCTTGCAGTTTGATGAAATAGTATCATCCTCGTTGACGGAGGAGATGAGACAGAAAAATATGGAGAGCCAAAATGGTGATGCCTTGTCTGTACGAGGACGGTCCCAGAACAGAAACAAAAATAAGTCATTGAGTGGGAGATCTAAATCTAGAGAGAGATCTAAATCTCCAGGAAAACCAGTAAAGGTGGTGTGCTGGAAATGCAGAAAGGAAGGGCACTACAAAAGGGATTGTAAATCTAAAGCTCCTGATAAAGGAAAGGGATCTGATGATGCTCCTTCTGTAGAAGTGAAAACCACCTCAGATGAAGGTGGAGATGTGTACTTGGCTTCTTCAAGTACACATGTATATCATGAGTCATGGTTGATTGACTCAAGTGCATCCTTTCACTTCACTCGCCATAGAGAGTGGTTCTGTGAGTATGAGAAATATGATGGTGGTAATGTCTTCTTGGGGGATCAAAAGAAGGCTAGAATCATTGGTCGTAGAAAAGTAAATTTGAAGTTGCAAGGTGGAAGGGTTAGAACACTTCCAAGTGTTCTACATATTTTTGCATTAGCCAAAAATTTGATTTCTGTAAGCAAGTTGTATGATGCAGGTATAAAAACAGTGTTCGAGAAGGATACCTGCAAAATGGTTCAGGGAGCACTGGTATTGATGCAGGGAGTTCAGATTGGAACTCTGTATAAGCTGCAAGGTAGCACTGTTATTGATGGATGCAACATTTTTGTGGTTCCTGAAATTGAAGCAGAAAATCTACTGGTCTCTAGAGAGAAGACCATGTTGTCGTATCAAAGGCTTGGACATATTGGAGAGAAGGGCCTTCGAATACTTCATGGTAAAAGTATGGTAGAAGGTATGAGTAATAGCTCTCTAGATTTTGATTTCTGTGAAAATTGTGTATATGGGAAGCAGATTCGGGCGAGTTTCCCCTCTGGTGGTAAGAGGGCGAAAAATATATTAGAGCTTGTGCACAGTGATGTGTTTGGACCTATGAAGGTTCCATCACTGGGTAAGTCTGTGTACTATGTATCATTTATAGATGAATTCTCAAGGAATACATGGATATATTTAATTAAGGAGAAATATAAAGTCTTTGACAGGTTTAAATAATTTAAGGCTCTGGTGGAAAACTAGACAGAGAAGAAGATAAAGGTGTCGAGGACAGATAACAGTGGAGAGTTTTGTAGTAATGAATTTGAAGAATTCTATAAGAAGTGTGGTATCGCACGACAGAAGACTACTCCATATACACCTCAGAAAAATGGAGTTGCAGAAATAATGAACAAGACGTTTATGGAAAGGGCAAGAAGCATGCTCAGTGGTGCCGGGTTAGGACAAGAATTTTGGGCAAACGCAGTGGAGACTGCATGTTACCTGGTCAACAGATCACCTTCATCAGCATTGGAAGATAAGAGTCCACAAGAGGTATGGACTGGTAAGAAACCTTCTCTTTCACATCTGAGGGTATTTGGATGTGATGCATATGTAAATGTTCCAAAGGAGAAAAGAACCAAGTTGGATAGTAAATCTGAAAAGTGCATCTTTATTTTGTATAAGGATGGTTTAAAGGGTTATAAGCTTTGGAACCCAGTGACAAGGAAGGTTGTTTACAACCAAGATGTGGTGTTCAGAGAGGTGAAAGATGTTATAAAACTTGAAGTCCAACCAAAGGAACCTCAGAAGATAAATTTTGTGTTAAAGGAGGAAGAATCAGACTCTACATCAGAGGAGGAATTAGAAGATGAAGAGCCACAAACTCCGAGTGTGAGAAGATCAATTCGAGAAAGAAGGTAGCCAGAAAGGTATAGTCCATCTGCTTTTTGTTCAATTTTTTCTTTATCTATTACTGATGATGATCCCAAAACTGTGAAGGAAGCAGTAGATTCAGAGGATAGAAAACATTGGAAAGAGGCCATGGTTGATGAAATGACCTCTTTGCACAAAAATGAGGCTTGGGGCCTGGTGGAGTTACTAGCTGGAAGGAAACCCATTGGCAGCAAATGGGCGTTCAAGAAGAAGACAAATGCAAAAGGAAAGGTGGAGAAATACAAAGCTCGATTGGTAGCAAAAGGTTATTCCCAGGTGCCGGGAATTGATTTTGGTGATATTTTTTCTCCTGTTGTCAAGGTAACTTCTATTAGATTACTTTTATGTATTTCTGCTTCTTTTGATTTTGAGGTAGAATGTATGGATGTGAAGACATCATTTCTTCATAGGGATCTGGAAGAGGATATCTACATGAAGCAACTTGAAGGTTTTGCGATGAAGGGTAAGGAAGAACTGGTATGCAAGTTAAAAACGTCTCTTTATGGGTTAAAACAATCACCAAGGATGTGGTATCAGAAATTTGATACATTTATACGGGGACTTGGCTTCACCAGAAGAAAAGAAGATCATTGTGTGTATTTTAAATTAATTGGGGACCATGTTATTTATCTGGTCTTGTATGTGGATGATATGTTGCTGGTTGGAAATGAAAAAGAAATTATCTAGGATTTGAAGACCCATTTGTCCTCCAAATTCGACATGAAAGATCTTGGTGCTGCAAACTATATTTTGGGCACGGAAATTAAAAGAGATCAGACAAAGAGGAAGCTTTGGTTAAACAAGAGGAAGATGTCGAGACAATACTGCATAGGTTTAATATGCAGGATAGTAAACTAGTGAAGGCTCCTATTCCTGTAAGTGTAAAGTTATCTGCTGAACAGTGTCCCAAGACACAAGAAGAGGAAGAGGACATGTCCCGTGTTCCATATTCAAGTGCAGTCAGTAGCCTGATGTATGCGATGGTCTGTACTAGACCATACATTGCACATGCAGTGGGAGTATTGAGCAGGTTTATGTCAAAACTAGGGAAGGAGCACTGGACAACAGTGAAGCGGGTTTTCAGGTATTTGTGTGGCACTAGTGATTATGGTTTGTGCTACCAAGGAAGACCAGGATTGGACAGAGTGTTGGATATTCGTGGCTTTGTTGATGTAGACTGGGCTAGAGATCTGGATCAAAGAAGATCTACAAGTGGGTATGTGTTTAACCTATTTGGAGGTGCAGCCAGTTGGATGAGTAAGAAAAAATCTGTAGTGGCACTATCAACTACATAGGAAAAATACATGGCAGCCACTCATGCAAGAAAGGAAGCAGTTTGGTTGCAGAGATTATGTTCAAGTATGGGGTTACTACATGGAGCTATAAGGATAGACTGTGACAACAAAAGTGCAATTTTCTTGGCAAAGAACCCTGCATATCATTCAAAGAAAAAGCACATTGATGTTCAGTATCACTTTGTGAGGGATATGATAGAAGACAAAAAGGTGTTGCTGGTAAAGGTGGACACTTTGAAGAATACGGTAGATTCATTGACAAAATCTGTGAGCTCTGAGAAGTTCTCTTGGTGTAGAGAAACAATGGGCATTGCAGGGCTGGATAAATGACTAAGCTCTCTTGTGGCCCCATGTGGAAAGGAAACAACAAGTGGGAGAATGTTGGGTTGTGCTATATTCTTTCCACGACTATCCCACGTAGTTAACCGAGGGATGCCTCCCCTTTGTTGCGCCGATTGCGTAGTGGGGGGGGGTCACAAGGGGTTTGAGGGGTGTAGGTAACCCCACTCTATGGGGTCCAGGGTAGCGCCCCGGAAGATTTTGTTTTTGAACCCTATATTAGGTTGGGCAGACCTACCTATGGTTTTGTGCATGATTTTTCGCACATGTTTTTGGATGCGATGATTTTTCAGTCCATGGTTTTGGACGCGATGGTTTTCGGTCCATGGTATTGGATGCTTCAGCATGTATAAAAATGTATTGTAACATTGAAAGGAACATAATGAAAAATCAAGCTGGTAGTCCCGGTTTTGGGATCCAGGGGAAAATCTATGTGTATATGTGTTTTATGTGTTATGCTCTCGCATTGTTTATTTTCTGTGTTTTAGAATTCGTATGCAGGTAATTTCTATACGGGGTTAAAACCTACATGTACACACGTGGGTGTGATAGTAGTAAGTCGCATATACGATGGTTTGTTTATTGAAAAGAGTGTATACACGCGAATATGTTGTAAGGAAAGCATGTAAAGAAACTACAGTTTTGATGAAAAGGATGTCTAATCAATTTAATCAGCCTTACTGTGTTTCTGTTATCTGGAAATGAAGTCTTCTTGATGATCTGGGCTTAATCAATGATGTTTTGATTAAGGATTGATTGGTTGAAGAATGATGATGATACTTGTTGTTTGTGATGGAATTTCAGTGAAGGTTTTATGGTTGTTTCAGAATGATGTAGTATATATGAGTATGATTCATTATTTAATTCAGAATGACAATGGTTCATTTTTCAGAAATCAATGATTTAAGATCTCTACATGGGTATCCTTCATGGAAAGCTCGTACACACGCGAGGTTTCTACTATAAAGTAGTGCATATATTTTGACATATGGTTGATCAGGGTTTTTAGTGACAAAATCTGGTTTTTATGATGTGCAGTATGTTGATTGGTATTCTGGTTACAGTGATCTGACTGTTTTAGTTGTCTAAGTTGAGTGATTTGGGTTTCAATTGATTGGTTGAGTTTTGGTTGATTTGGTTAGATGATTGAGTGATTAGTTACAATGATAAGTTTCAATTTTGATGATTGGTTTTAGGCTTAAATGTTGGTAGTGGGTCTAGTCTGAAAAATTGATGAAACATGGCCTACAAGTTGTGATGTGTTGTAACAGGTGTATCTAGTATGAAAATTTATAAAACATGGTCCCCGAAGGTGTTGAGGGTTGGATCTTATCCCAATTTAAATAGGATTGCAACAAATTACAGATATAACCATAAATACAGAGATGCAACAAAAATAACACTATCTTTCATTAATATCAAATAATGAAATATGCTTACAAACGAAATGGAAATGAGACTAGCTCGAGCGATGATATCTTATCTCTGAGAAGAGATGTGGCAGCTACATGCCTCTAAACTCTGAACTGAGTTATAATGAGGCTCAAGGGCCTTTTTTATTATTGAACAATAAGAGAAAACCCTAAACAACCAAAACCGTAAACCGAGGAGATGTAACACCAAGCGTTTATGGGCCCCGTTAGGTTAGTTGGGCCACCAACTTCCCAGGGTCGTAACTTGGTCATATTATCTCTGTTTGACATGCATGATACCTCGTTGGGAATATGTCTACGATGACTAAAACTAAAAACATGATTTCAAGTAAATTGTTTGGAGGAGTATTTCCAAAAAAACATCATTCATGGCCTCAAAATGACTCCAAAAGTTCAGGACCCGAAAAACTACCAAAAATAGTAAATTGTGCTACAATTAAGGAAACTGGAAAACTGAAATAAACAATGGTGGGGGTCCACTTGGAATAGGTAGGTGGCCACCAATATCCACCTGGATCAGGAGCCTTCAATGAGGGAGAAGCTTCCTTCCAGTAGTAGTTGGTAAATCAGATCAAGGGATTGGAGCTCCCTTCTAGTGGTTGCTGGTAAACGAAATCAAGGGGTTGGTGCTCCCTTTCAGTGGGTGCTAAAGAATGAGTGAAGGTTGTGGCCTTCTGCAAGTGGGTGCCTGCGTGCTGGTATGAGTCTACACTAGTACAAAATTGTAAGAAGTTTTTCTTTATATTAGAAAGAATACAAAGATGACAACATCGGTGGTTTTTTCCCACATTGGGTTTCCACCTTAAATCTTGGTGTTCATGTGTGTTGATTATGTGTGATGGTTTATTTTGTTCTTACTGCACATGGTTACTATTTATATAATGTTGAATGAAGTACTGATACACTTCCTTAAGATAAACAAAAGATGTATTAACTGAAAAATAAGTTTACTGGATATCCACTAGTTGTCTTAATAACAGACGTGTACACACGCGGGTTACCTTCAGTAAAATCGCGTACAAAAACCAGGTTATGAAATTGAAAAGGATAATGTTTTGAAAATATTGATTCACCCCCCCCTAAGTATTTTTCCCAACAAGTTAGGGTAAAATATTTTACATTAATCTTACGAGTAGATCTGACTATTCTTTTTAATTTTTGTTGCAACTGAAAACGTCAACATGTACTTTAGTATAAGCAGTATTAATTTTTTTTCCATTTAGGTTAAGACTAGGTGGAAGCTAGCCTTAATGTTGGATGGAAGAACATCTAGCCACATATGGGATGTCACCAAGATTGTGTAAGGCTTGGTCCATCCTAGAGGCCCAAGAGATAGTTTTTATCTCCATAGGTGACTCCCACCCCTAACTCCTCCCCATGAGATTTAACTCAGTGAATTGATGGAGACTAAACCCCACGCAAGCCAACTAGTCTACACCTCATGTATATACATCTAATATCATTTATAGTAATATATTCTAAGGTATTTTTTAATTCATGATTGAAATTAAGAGTGTGGTTCTTCAATTTGATATGAATAATATGTAAGGCCCTTAACCTACCTACCTTATTTCCCATCAATATAAAGTTTTGTAGAGTTCTATTTAATTCACTACTCTATTGACAAGAAGGCATGGTAACACCTTTGTTATCTTAAATTTACAAACACCTATAAACTTGGATTGGTGTATATTAGAATCTATTACCTCTATTATTAAGATCTTTTGAAGATGAATTTTCTCAAATTTTAGAGGTAGACTAGTGACCAATAAGGGAACCACAATTTCAAATGATGAGTGAAGTGGAAGGCATGATTCAACTAAATAGTTACAACTATTATGCTCAAATATATCAAAGGTATCCTTTATTTTGTGTTTTTTACCACCCTTCATTATCTCATAATGGAGTCTTGTAATTCTCTAGTGGACGTGGGAGCCTTGAAAAATACACTAAAATCACTCTTCTTGCTTTATTATAATAAATTGAGGAAAATAAGAGGGTTTCGTAATTTTGAAAAAATTCAATGTTTGGACATTAGTGGCTACCAAAAAATATAGGATTTTCTTAATCTTGAAACATTGATATCTTTGGAGATCATGTGTGTTGATAGTTGTTACAAGCTCAAGACAATACCAGGGTTGAAGCAACTCAACAACCTTAGAGGATTTATTATCCATGATTGTGTTGAGATAGAAGATGTTTCAAGTGTCAAAAATTTCATGTGGTTAGAATGGTTTGATGCTCGTGGGTGTCCCAAACCTCACTAGGGTGAGGGAGTACTCAAGCAACTCTATGAGTGATTAGAGGAATGACTCTACATATGTAATTCTTAAAAAAATAGTTTCATGTCATTCAGTGGAAGTAAGGGTACAAGATTTAACATAAGTTTTATAAGTGGATTTTGTCTAAACCTTTTTAGTTTTGTTGCAATTGACAAAAACATCCTTCACTTTCGTACAATTAATGTCATTTATGGTAATATATTTAAAGGCATTTTTTTAATTTGTGATTGGAATTGAGAGTATGGTTCTTCAATTTTATATCAATAATTATCATGGTAATTTTAATGTAGGGGGGAAATTCCACACAATAAGGCCCTCTTTTCTATCAATAGAAGGTGTGGAATATTTCTCTTCAAGTTGTTACTTTTGTGAGAAGAAGGCATAGTAGAACCCTTGTTATCTTTGAACTTGTGACCACATACAAACTTGGATCAAGTTATCATTGAACCCACAACCTCTAATATTGAGATATTTTAAAGCTAAATAATCTCAAAGTTTTAGAGGTAGAGATGTGTGTGAGAAGGGAATTTTCGTTTCAAATGATGAGTGAAGTAAAAGGCATGATCTAGTTGAACCAATCACGACTTTTATACTTAGATACATTGGTGGTATCCTTTCCTATGGGTGTTTTTCCCACCCTTCAATATCTCACAATGGAGTTTTTTAATACTCTGGTGGAGGTGGTAACCTTGCCAACAACAATAAATCACTTTTTTCTCTTTATTGCAATGAATTCAAGAAAATAAGAGGGATTTGTAGTCCTAAAAATCTTCAATGTTTGGACATTAGTGATTGTCAAAAGATTGAGTTACCAAATCTTGAAATTTTGATATCTTTGGAGGTCATATGTGTTGATGACTATTACAAGATCAAGGTAATACAAGGGTTGAAGAAACTCAACCATCTTAGAGGACTAGTTATTCATGAATGCATTGAGATAGAAAATGCACATAATGTTGAGCATTTGATGTGGTTGGAATGGCTCGATGCTCGTGGATGTCTCAAACTATTGTGAAGTGAGGGAGTACTCAAGTAGCGTTGTGAGTGATTAAAGATGTATAATTAAGAAACAAAATTGTTTTATTGGTATAGGTAGAGTAATCATTTTGTTGGGATTGGTTGAGTGCTGGTTAATTGCATATTTTAATTATATTTCATGGTGTATCAATCCATATGTTGATTAAATTTAGATAAAATTATAATACAACAACAGAAATTAAACTTTTTATCTATAAAATGAATATTAAGATATGTCATTACTTATTTCCATATATTAAAAATAAAAAATAAACATTTTTTTATAATGTATTTATGTTTATAACAGTTTTGTATGATATATTTAAAGCACATTATTAAGTTATGTATCATTGACCCAAAAAAACATGTATTTATCCATATTATATCATAATATTATAAATGATATATACATGTATTTATTTAAAAAACCTTCATATATTTATATTAATTATAGTTTTTCAAAATTTACATATATGACTTTCGAAAAAACTTCATATATTTATATTAATTATGGTTTTTCAAAATTTACATATATTTAATATTTTTGAATCTATAATAATTTAATTTTGTTAAAATTTTAGTATGTAAGTTTTCACAGTTATAATAATGTTGATATTAAGAGTTTTTTTGGAAATATTGTGTAATATCTTTGATGTGTCTGATATTTTGGGTTAATAGTTAACTCATTTCCAAGCATAGAAAACTATATTATTAATAAAAAAGTATTAGATCATGGGTAAATATATAAAGAATCTGACCATTAGAGAATGTAAGGAAAATTTGTAAACGATAATGAAAATTAATATATATATATATATATATATTAATAATTAATAATTATAAAGGAGAAAGTCAAATTAGAGTAAATATTTTTAGTTATAAAAATAAAACTAATAGAGATAAGTTATCAAATAATTATATTAAGAAGAATAAAATTAAATTAAAATATTAGTGAAATTGACCAAAAATAACAAATGGCCTTAAGAGGTTGTAAATTAGAATAAATAAGAAAAACTATAAGAAGAAGATTACTAAAATTAACAAGGAATAAAATTAAAATTTTTGGTTAAAGTGATAATAAATTAATAATATTTTATTTAAAAAATATGCTAGTTTAGACATAATAAATCTTTATATTTTTACTATCAAGTATCATTCCAAGTGGGAATTCAACTAATAATAATAATGACAAGTGTTACAAGGATACTGTTATCGGGAAAACTAGTGTCCATTCATAGCTATTAGTCCCACTAAGACGGGCAGCTATCTTAGAAACAAACAAACTAAAGTCACTTGTGTTTTCCTTTATGAGAGATAGATGAGAAAGAAGCAGAGAGTACCAACCTCAGTCTTTCGCTTGGATCCTTGCTTGTTTCCTTTCCCCTTTGATAGAAATTCACCACTCTTTCCTCACTTGTCCCGCTTCAAAAGACACATGTGGAGTCAAAGCAACATGATACCATCAAAACATAGAGATCTATAACCATAAACAATATAGGATCAGATATATATTAACCATACAAATGCATATATCAAGACAAGATTCAGAGATACACAAACATATGGAGGAAAACTCAAATAGCTTTATTGATAGAAGTAGTAGAAGAGAGGATTACAACCCATTGGTCTGACCCAGTGCCATCCTCCCAGCATGAAAGCCCTCTTCACCTCATGAAAAGCTTAGATCACCCAACAATACAATGTTACACAGAGAAACCAACAACACTTCCTTACAAAATACAAGATTCAAGCCTCTGGATCTCTAGGATGAGGGATCCATATATAGATGTTTGCAGGTGGGTGAGTTAGCTTCTGAGATTTTGATTAGTGTCATTTCTCTGATAGTTCTTGGTTCCACTTGGAGATTTCATGATCTCTTACTCATCCCTGGGCAAATTCAGAGAGGCAAGTGTCAAATGGGCAGTTTCTAGAAGATTCTCTAGGTTTCCACCTAGCCAACAGCCTCTGCCATTTGTCTGCTCTCACTCATTGCACCCTACAGAAGGGATTTTTAATATGCATCGCACTTTTTACTTGTGGCAGGTGAGATGCATCGCACCCTTAGCATTGAGCAGTCTGTATGGTCTAGTTTTGACCAGTTCTGAGTAGTTTTTCAGGGAGAACTTTTGGGAGATGATGTAATCAGCTGACCTTGCTCCTTTAGGGTATGAAACAAAAATTTTAGGGACTTAGAAGTCCTTGGTTTATGGACATATGTGATTGGGGTTACAATGCCCAAATACATCTATAACAGTTGCCCCCTAAAGCATGAGGTCGTAAATCTTCAGATGTCGGGTGAAATGCTTTACCATGAGGATCCGAGGTTTTTTGAACTGGAAGGTGACCTATAATAAGATACAATACAATACATTATCTTCATAATATTTTCACGATCTAGCTGAGGCGGGCATTCCCATGCTCAACTTTATAAATTCATTCTCATGTACATAGGATAGACAACCGCCTGTGTGGCAAACTGATGATTCTGGTAGAGTCATCATCCTTTGGCTTGGATGATTATCTGTGCAGCAATGATGTACATTTGATGTTTTTATTTTCCTGAATATATCGCAGCCCAGATGGATGAAACTAGATCTGGGGTCTTCAAAACTCGTTCAATCTTCGCTTGAAGTACAAGCTGATTCATGTGAAAATATGTTCTAGCGTCGAACATGGAACGAGATCACCTGATTACCAGCCAATGATGTAAGCTGTTAACAGGCGCGAGAAGAATCACCAATAATGATAATGAACCTCAAGGTACTACAGTACAATTCACGTGGTGTGAATACATGAGTGGATGTTGAACACCAAGAAAAATCTTCCGGTCGAAGGCCATTAATGTAAACCTGTCGCTGGAAGTGAGAAACTTGCCATTGAGGCATGCAAGCTTCAAAGTACTGAAAGGGTTGTTCCTAGGTCGACTTCTTGGATAATGAGTTGATGTCGACAAGAAGTGACCCGTTGTAGGATGGCATTAATGAATCCCACATCTAGACATGAAACGGAGCAAATGATTTTGTGGAGGTGAAAACGATCTGATGATACAAGGTTCACGGTGGCGGTCATGAATGAATGAAGTGTAAAGGTATTGCAGCAGATGAGACACAAGCTGGGTCGGTGAATTCTTTGAGCGACTTCTCTTGAACATATCGGTGACACTGAAATGGATTGGTAGCATTAACCCCAAAAATGGATGGTACAGTGGGCCAATGGTAATATGACCAGTGAACAGAATAACCCAACCCAACTCAATCATGGTGATGGAGTGAAAATGTCATGTTCAAGAGTGACCTGCTACCAATAAAGTTTCTTCAAGTTTTCTTCCCAATTTTTCCCCAGTCATTTCTGACCAGTACCTCTTTATTTTTGTCAAGCTTGAGGAGGATAACATATGCTTGTTCTATAATTTTCCCTTCGAGCAAACCCGTCGCTATGTTTTAATGAGCCTAGCGACAGTGAAACTCGCCCTTGCCTGCATGGACAAGTTTGTCGCTATTGTTTTAACGAGTTTAACGACAAAGATAACTTGGTCCTTTTCAATTTTAGAGAGTCTGAAAAAGGACGGAAAGGAAACTCCAGTATTCCTTTTTCGTAATATAATCCCTTAAGTCGAAAAAGTATAAAACAATAGGAAAGGGATGACTTTTCGATAGTTTTAACGAGCCGAACAAGACAAACACTCGATCTTTTTGTGTAGTGATCCCTCAGGTCCAAAGAGATTAAAATGTAGAGGAGGGATAGCACTTCTGATCGCTTTAACGAGCTGGAGAGGCCAATTGCTCGGTAATCTTTTCATATTTTACGAGTTAGATGAAAAAAGCTTAAAGAAGACTCATTTTTTGAGGAACGAGTGATGTTTTCGGATAGCAGCTAGTTCCAGGTAAGGTTTGGAACTTTTTCAATCACGGCAGTGTAAATAAGGTGGCTAATAGGATCACTCGTCGTAGTTGTTCCTCAAAGGGGTAAACAATCAAATGGAGGCATATGATTGGCTAAAAAAGAGTGGAGGTGATGGTAAGAACATGACCAAGGCTCAAAAGCTGATAATAATGCGATCGCAATGGTTATTTACAGGAGGTGGGTTCATTTTTAAATGAGCTTAAACTCTGGTGGAACATATGCTCATTATTAGGTTTATTTTTTAACGAGCTTGAACTTCACGTAAAACTGCTCGTGACAGTCGTATAATAAGGATGTCTCATCGATAGGTTCATTTTTTAGGGAGCTTGCCCCATTTGAAACTTTGCTTTGGAGCCTTTCGTTATGCAAGCTAGGAATGACCAATCCTATGAGTTTAATGGGTTAAGCACCTACAAACTAAGAAAATAAATGGTAGATTTTCACTTGCATGCAAAAAGGTTTGCATGCCTCCAAGTATAACGAAGTAGAGTTTCCAAGTTACCATTCAATTTGCAGACAAAACACTTCCATGGCTTTGTCGGGAAAGGCATACCTTCTCACAGAGGAATCTTATTCCAGTCTAAACCCATTTTCCTAAAAGGACGAGTGTGTCAGACTAGTCATATTCTTATGTGGAAACCTACCTTATAACTAGGTTTTCCTACCGACGCAGACTAGGGCGCATGCCTCCTGGGTTTCAATCACAATCACCAAATCACTCGCGCTCATTAGGTGGACGGACTGGAGATTGATGAGACATTCCTTGCGCAAAAAGACCAGTTAGGGATGGCATTTGACTATTAGCTATGTGTGAGCCGAGGAATGAAAGCTGGTCTACGAGCTGGACCACTCTACCTTCATGCGGAAAACACATCACTCGAAAGAGTGAGGAAACAATAGCTCCCATGCTATAAATGTAGTCACGCCCAAGGAGTAGATTGTAATCTAAAGGTCCTTGGACTACCATTACGTTCAGGTAGACAATTTTCCTTCTCAAAGTTATAGGCAAACTTGGAAGTATCCCTAACGATCAACTGGTTCGTTTGTCGAAGCCTGTCAGATTTTCCATCTCAGGCAGAAGCGATGGAAAACCAAGCGCTTTCCAAGTAGTTGAGGAAAGGATACTCATAGAAACCCCTTCATCTATGATAGTACCAACCATGATCATTCTGTAATCTTGTACTATGATTCAGAATGGTACATTAGATGGTAGACGGGGTTTTTCTAGTAGATTCCAATCGAAGGAAATGACTAGATTGCTTGGAGGTGGGACCAAATAAACGGCCAGATAAATCTCTGACGAACTTCCTTCCCGCGATAAAGGAATGGGTAGATTTCCCCCATGTTCATCGGATTCTGTGTTTACGAAAAGAATTTGAACAGTGTCATTCTCATTCTCTTGGGTGACAGTATCATCTGAAGGCGGATCCTCTGAAGACAAGATTGGGTCAACTGCCGTCTCGACCTGTTGACTTTGGTCCAGGGTGGACTCAGAGGGTTTACCTTCAATGATAGGTGCTTTGACCGACAACAAAGGTGTGTCAGTCGGATTTTCAACTAGTGATGGACTCAGCAAGAGTTTCTTGTATCCAGGAGGAAGCCATAGTGGTGAAGCAGGACGGTTATCCAAGACTCTTTTAGCTTCATCTAGGAAGGGACAACGGTGGATGGCATGATCACCTTCGCACAGTCTACAAGGAATTTTAGATCTTCCTTTTTGTCCAGTGACTTCATTTTCACTAGTTGATGGTGTACTTTCAACATGATCGTCAGAGGTCGAGGACATCGGATTGTGCAAGCGAGGTCTATGGAATGCAAGGACAATCTCGATGATAGTGGTCCCCTTTGCAAATGAAACATGGAGATTTAGGTTTGGATGGTGCAGTATGTGGATTTTCGCTAGATGATGCTTGGTTGCCCCCTTTCGTCGTTGGCTTCTTCTTCTCCTCCTCCTTCTCTTTCTTTTTCTTCTCAGTTACTTCGTTTTTAGTTTTACCAGCTTCACCAAGCGAAGAGGAAGAAGGAAAGGGAGAAACAAACAAAGTAGAAGGTTGGCAGGTAACTCTAGTATCATCCAGTTGTTGATTTGATTGCTCAGGAATCACGGTGCTTTGAATGACAGAGGTCAAGAAGATCCATACTGGAAGGCCAATTGTCAGTCCTGGAAGGGACAATGTGGCCATATGAGGTGCACCAACATCTCCCCAAGAGGAGAAAGGACTAGGATTTCCTCCAAGGGGAAATCCTTGGTTGGTGGACACCATTTTCTCAACCTAAGATCAACGAGGGAACAGGGATGCTATTCCAATTAAAATAAATTTTATGACGCTTTGACACAACTTTCTTTTTCAAATTTTAAGAGTCGAGAAAAAGCTAAAGATGACTCTAGTTGCCTTCGATTTTTAATGGGCCTGTTGTGGCCAGCAACACCCCCCCTAGTTCATTTAAATATCGACCAAGATACTAAACGAATGGGGACCCTTAGTTAAATTTTTAGGAAAAGAAAAAGTTATTTTTGAGGTTACAAAATTATGCTTAGGTAAAGCCTCTTGGATATTTTTAGCCTAAGTTTATGATGAGGAGAAAATATTTAAAGTCGCGTTGCAAAAGGATAGGAAATACCTTCATCTCTCTTTAAAAAAAAAATCGATATGCGCACGACCCTCGTGTTAACAATAACATCGCATTGCAACAAAGTATTGCCCATAAAGAAAAACTTAAAGATTCACCGATCTGCGATAACGCCGATCGCTAAATCGCATATCGCAGAAATGAGTCAGCAAGATTTGGCAAACATCAAATTTCTGTGATCTGCGATGTTGCGATCGCTGCGATGCTACATCCCTGCGATTTGCGATGATGCAATTAGCGATCGCACGATATGCAAGGTTACGTCAGCAAATCATAAATCACTTCAGTACGAATCCTCCGGGCACGCCATTCAAAGAAAAGCCACTTACCATAATCTGACCCGAAATCATGCACTTTTAATGATAGTAAATGAATTAGTTGTCGGTTATTAAATGGATTAAAGACGCGTGCCTTGGTAGAGATTTACTTCACATAAGGTGGCATATTTGATTTATCTGCTGCATTTAAAACTCTCCCATCACCTTTCTGGATCAATCATTTCCATTTCACTCGTAATCTGCAGGAACGAAGAGCTAAGGCGACTCAGACACAAACGCAGAGAGAAATGGGAAAGAAGAATAAAGCTCAAAGCTCCAAAGCAAAGGAGAAGACTAAGGAGATGGCGCCTCTGTATACAGACACAGCCTGTAACAGAGATGCAGGGATATCAACATGGGAAAGCATGTACAGGCTGCTAGAAGAGGAAAAACCTAGAATAATGAAGGTTGTTGCTGTCGCGGATGCACCGTGCTCTTCTGAGGCATCCTTAGAGGACCTAGCATGTTCATTTCTTCACAGAATAGCGGCAAGACCCAAAATTCTACCATATACAGATATGATCAAGTGGATACTGGATGATGTAGACTTAAACAACAAACATTTCAAAGTTCAAGGATACAGGCTCGTCGGATCGTTTGTTGCGCAAGATTTGAAGCTTATGTATCATCTTCCTGAACCACAAGCGACCTATAACACACAATTTGTTAAGAAGTTCACAGCTGAGAACCCAGACCTATCAGACACCACCAAAGAATGGTCTAGAAAAGAGGAGCCGCTCAAAAAGGATAAAAATGGTATGTACAGCACTGGTTCCCTCACCTCTCCATATTGTTTTGTTGCGGCCATGCTCTGTAGGTTATTTGGGATGCCGGATATCAACAAGTTTTCGTCCGAATGGCTACCATTAATTGATGCTGCCACAAACGCCGACATTATAGATTGGGCCAAAATTATTTTTGATAATCTATACACAGTTGTTATCAATTACCTGTCTAAAAGATCCTTGTCTCAAAGGGTCTATCCTCCTTTTTATCTGTCTGCATATATTATGGATTCTGTTTGTCTTGTATCTAAATTCCCTACTATGGGTTGGAAATGGACTACCCAAGACCCATTTCCCATCCATGTTTATCATAAGGTATTATGGGATTCCCAGTTTACCCCTCACTTCTACCAGATTTGCCATGGGCTTATTTTTCCCCTATATAAAATAATCTATGACAAAGACCCCCCAAGGTGCTCTCCCGAGGCACAAATTGACATCATCCCCATCGCGAGATGGTTCGGGGAAGAATGGTTTACTTACATTAGAGTTTTTGGAAGCACCGTACCTCCACATGTCCTACCCCTATATGTCCCTGATAAGCTTTTGGCTCGGGAAAGAGCGTATCAGACCTGTTCTAAAGGCAGCCTGACCAAAGACCTAAAGGACAAGAAGAAGGCCATATGGCCTCAATTTCCTGTAGCTTGTGGGGTCTTCTCTTTGTTAAATGTGGGACACGCTTTCGGCGAAGTGGAGAATGTGACGTGTCTTCAATTATTTAAATTCTCAGCAAGGCCATTCGACCCAAATGATGTTGCCCAAGAGTTCACAACGAACGTCAAAATAAGAGTGTTCTCTGGGAAGAAAGATTTGTTTGATGATCTGTTTCAGAATAAGAGTTCGCTCCAAGAAATTTTGCAGGAAGCTCGGTCGAGGTTGTCTCCAGATGACCTCCAAAGATTCATGTTATACAGAGAAAGAAGCTTGGCCAGTATTCCTTTAGAGAGGCTGCAATTGCCTGCTAGAGAACCGACTCCGAGCATTAGCCTCAGCGAAAACTCTAGCACTTCCAGATTTAAGTCCAACGCCTCGCAAGGAGTACCTAAGCATCCTAAAGAGTCTGTATACGACCAAGAAAAAAATGAAGAAACAGCCAAAGATACAGCTCAGTCAAGTGCAATGTCTCAACAGCACGTTGTCGCCTCCCCACCAAGAGATATCCCCCCTCCTGTCATTGAAGCACCACTTGGCACAACAGAGCTAAACAAAGAATGGGAAACCTTCAACGAATTGATCAATCTTGAAGGCCAAGCCCCGAAAACACCCGTGAACAACACACAGGTGGTGCAAGAAGTGGTTTCGACCATAGTCAGTAGTGTCGCAGAAGCAGAACATGTTCATATCGCCCCACTTTCTGAGCTTCTACTTAATGTAGAAGAAATTCCCCTGCTGGATGTATTCTATAATCCCCAACACAAAGCAGTTGTAAGGAGACAAAGGAAGAAGAGAAAACTAGAAAGTACACTGTCACAAGATGCTGAACATTTGGACGTCTTATGGAAAGACCCCAATAATAATTCGACCGAAAATCTCACGAAGCTGTCTCAGATCGCAGAAGCATATGCTTCTGCAACTATTGACAAGGCATCGGAAGTTCAACAACTATTGAAAGAACAAGAAAATCATATACAGCTGCTACAACAACAGTTGCAACAAGCCAACGCTAACACTGAAGCTTCCAGACAACTCGAGAAACTACAGGAAGACTTTCAACAGATGCAGATAGGCTATCAAATAAGTCAAGAAGAGAAAGAAAAACAATTGCAGACTTTACAAGAAATGCATAAAGATGAGCCTAAGCTAGCAGAATTTATTTCAGAATCTATTGGCTTGAACGAGCAACTATTGCAGAAACAGGAAGAGTTGGGACGAAAAATATCACAGTGGAGTCACTATTGCGAGCTGAGCGATAAAATCACCAGTCAAGTGGTGGACTTGTGGAGTGACTATGATCAGAATGACAAGAGGGTGACAGAATATTTGACTTGGCAGGATGATGATGAAGGAAAAAGAGCAGGTGCACCCAGGATAAACGAAAATCATAAAGAGTTGCTCTTTAATAAATGGGACGATCAAATCAGGCAGGCGGAGCAAGCAGCAGAGACAGCGGCAACTCAAGCAAGTATTCTTATCGACTGTGTAAATGAGAATTTACACAGGGCCAATTTAATTGCAGAGACCACCCCGGGATACCTACCAAATAAGTCACAACTGGAAACAGAATGGAGGCAAAAAGCACAGGCAAAAGGGAAAGCAATCCAAGCATTGGCCAGGTTGAATTGGGAATGTTACTGGACGTACTTGGTTAAACCACATAGCCAATGGATGACGGTGAAATGCATTACAAACGCGGCCGAAAAAGTAGCGCTAGCTCTCATAGATGCCGTTTTCATAGCCCAGCTCAGCGCAGAAATCAGTCAACCGACTCTCCTCAAGCCCATGCTGAACACTTGCAACTTTAAGGACCAAGTTCACAAGTGACTTTATTTAAAATGTTGTTTTTTCTTTCAACTAGATTAGAAAAAGGACGGTCATTTGAAAACCGCATCCTAAATTTTGTAATAATACTATTATTAGAATTAGGAAGTAGTATTTTAACCCTTCTCATTGCATTTGGAGAAGGGTCCAGAAATTTGTCAAAAACTTGTCCTCGGAACATGCACTTCTGCACCCTCAGAGGAGGTTTTGATGAATGAATGGATCGAGGTTTATTAATGTTTGCATTTTAATGTCTGCTACTGATGTTGCACGTCTGTACTCTTAGTAGATGTTAGAACAAGTAGAGATAAATCGTTATTTCTTGAAGTTTATGAGTGAAATCATTCATAAATGGTACTTTTATCTCTTGACCAATTTCTGCTTATATTCTTAGAGTGATGTGCAGTTTTAGTTGTTTATATGTTAATGTATGAATGTGTGGGTTACCATTTGGCACTTCTGTACGATGGAGTCATTTATTTGTGCTTGACATATGAATAACTTATTATGCGATATGTTCTTCACAACTATTTTGCCTAACTTTTTATACAGAATGGTTTATCTTAATTGATTTCTATTCTTATGATAGTTGAATGATATTTATTACCAGTTGTTCGAAATCTCTTTAGATCGCATAATAGACAAAATACACCCCGGGTTAGCATAGATTAGATGTGTTGTATTTATTAGATTACAATAGCATAGAGTCAGTTTAGGAGTTAGAATTAAATTAGCTCTAAAATACTTCTAGATCAGCATCATCCAACTCTACACACACACACACCCCTTAGATTGGGAAACTGGTCCCATTATCCCCAGTCGGACCCGCTATACCAAACGGACAAGGAGCTGCCAACCAAGTTCCAGATCGGGTGGGTATCCCCCTTGTTGTCGACCCGATTTTCGGGGCTTCAACATATATGGTGCTAGAAGGAGGGCCTGAAACATAGTGTCTGTTGGAACGATTTTCAATTGTAAAATTGGAATCAGGATGGCTGCTCATAAAATTCCCATTTGGAGTTGCATCCAAGTTCCTACCTTTTCCAACACTCCATCTGAAGTGGTAAGACTCTTGTCTCAGGTAAAATTCAATGGTAAGAATAACTCTTCTGCTTTTAATCATGCCCTTCATTTTATTCAAAAAGTTTCAAGTCCTGATATTCAGAGAATTGATGAAGGCGTCTTGTGCAGGATTTTTACTCTTACATTCACAGCGGAAGCTAGAAAATGGTGCAGAACCCTCCCAGTTGCATCAATTCACAGCTGGGACCAATTCGTCAAGACTTTAATTTTGGAATTTGATTGTTATGACTACGACCAGGTATATGATGAAATTGATTATCTACGGAAACAAGATGAATCCGTAAAAGATTTTAATATGCGATTTCATCTTAATTGTCTAAAGTATGATCTTGAAAGTGAGCTCACGGATGAAGAATCTTCGGATTATGCTGAGTATTCCCTACCTCCTATGTCTGATGAAGCAGAAATTAGTTCAACCTTTGTTGCATTTTCTTCTAATGTAAATAAGGATTCCAAGTTGAATACACAAGTCATACATGATGAAGAAAATCTACAAAGCCTAGGAGTCATGCATGCTCTAATGCAAGAAGACAAAAACGAGAATGCTGAAGGAGAAACTACCTTGGAACCAGGAGATGACTCTGATACAAGGTCAAATAATATCATTACAAATCAACAAATGCAGATGCCAAGGTTAGAACAACAAACTATTTCTCTTTCAAAAAGTGTCAGCACAAAAAGGTATGATCTAAAACCCGATGTCTATGATGAATCTGATGAACAAAGTTTTTTCCATGATGTTTTCAAATGGATTGTTCCAGATTCGCATTTTTCTCTTTATCCCGATGTTTTTAGTGATGATAATTTCTCCCCTCTCAATATTAAAGATATCTCAAAAAACACAGAGGGTTATTCAAATGACTCATCGTTAGATTTTCAAAATAAAGAGACAACTATAAAACGTCCTTTGACCAATTTCAAACAAGATCCGCTTGACCTCCCTTGTCTGAAAATATATAATGAAAAAGAGAAACCTAGGGAAATCTGTAAAATCATTTGTGATAGTTACTTTGACAACGATGATGTTGTTGAGCTACCCCAAGTAACCCAACTAAGTTCAGATAATGAGAAACATCCTAATTCAGAAATCATATCAGTCGACCCTCATTTCAAAGAAAAAGATCATTTGCATGATTTTATTATCCAAGACAATGCCCCAATCTATGATTCATATTATGAGGAGACCTCCATGCCTGTTCACGATCATATCTTATCTTCTGATTCACAAGACCTGGCCAGTTCTTATGAAAAGCAAGATGTTACAAGTAAATCCCAGTTGTGCTGTAACACTATTTGTACAAATAGTCATTCCTTTCTTTCTCACTTGCACTCATTTTGTAAAAAATCGGATTTCGTTTTAAATTTTCAAACTTTTGATAGACTATGTTTTAGCAATTTATATATGGGAACTTTCATTTCAAACGAAATCGCTAAAAGCTCAGTGTTAACAAACATTGGGTTACAAGCCATTGAAACTAAAAAATCATATTCACAACCTGGCCTGTCATCCTTCCTATTACAAGATCATCAATCCATAACAGAAATTCATCCTAATTTTTATGATCCAATAGGTATCCAGTTGGAAAAAAGCTTTCATGAGAAAGGAAGATCAGACAGAATTCCAACTGAGGTTATATATTCTTATTCCACATCTAATATTCACGGTCCAAGGAAGATTTGGTTTTTAATACTGATGTTTGGAAGTTACAAACTGCTAGGAATAAAAATGAAGAGATGGTTCCATTGGAAATATCATTTCACCTAGCTATTTTTCTGTATATAGTTAGAATAGGAGTAGGAGTAATTTAGCTAGGTTATTAGGTTTGTTTTTATAATTGATAGGAAAAATAAGAAAAGAAATTATACTTATTCTGTACATAACCCTAGAAAATGTCTACCTCCCATTACTTTAAATATTCTTCTCCATAATAACATTTGTTATGGTTAAACAGCATTTGACATTTACTAGGGACAACTTTTCTCTGTCAAAGATTTTGAACTTCTGCTTCTATGAACAGCAAATCTTTTGGGAAACTTGATCTTTATTATCAATAGAACTTTAACTCAGATATGGTACTAGTTTCAACTCCAAGAAATTTGAAGAAAGCTATCTTAGTGAAGAAATTGTCTTAGGTTAGTACAATGAAAGGTATCAATAATAAAATAAAGATTCTCTGTAGAAACATCCATAACCAAACAACTCTATCATTGTCATCCAGATATTTCATAAGGAAAGAAAATTTGACTTCCTCCCTGCTAAAGGAAAACGCAGCATTCAGAGGAACAATCCAAAAAGACTCTATATCTCAAAGAATAAGAGGTCTCATCACGAGCCGACTTATCATGATCACAGATATTATAACTTGCTGACTTTGCCAAAACTGTCTATCAAAATAGGCCAATGACTCAAGATTGTTGCAATCAAAAGACAAGGGGTCTCATCACGAGCCAGCTTGTTCAACAAAATTGTAAATCAAGTGAATGACTGTGTCATAATTTGGCCACCAAACCAAGACATTGTTCTTTAGAGAATAAAAAAGGAAAAAGTGTCAAAAAGGGTTTTTCTCTAAAAAAGTTGTAAATAACCTTAAGCAGGATAAAGGATCATTGTTGGGTAATAGGTAACCCTGTCAAGGCTATGGACGCCTGCTGGCAGCAGAGGCTCTACCTGCGACAAAGGAGCATATTTAAAAGGTTGTTACAGGGAAGGCTTTATTTTATGGTTTACAAGACCAAGTAATGACTGATTTAAATGCAAGTAAAAACTGAGGATGCAAGTAATTGAAATAGAAAGAGGTTGAAACAAAACGTCATTGACAGTTTGAAGTGCCATTTGCTTTATCTTTTTATAATGAAGTTCAAGTTTTCTGAGAAATTTTTTTTTTTTCAGGAGTTTGAAAGCGTCAATAGAAAATCAGAGATAACTGGTTCTCCCAAGTGAATCGCCAATTGTTATGGCCAGCAACACCCCCCCTAGTTCATTTAAATATCGACCAAGATACTAAACGAATGGGGACCCTTAGTTAAATTTTTAGGAAAAGAAAAAGTTCTTTTTGAGGTTACAATCATATGCTTAGGTAAAGCCTCTTGGATATTTTTAGCCTAAGTTTATGATGAGGAGAAAATCTTTAAAGTCGCGTTGCAAAAGGATAGGAAATACCTTCATCTCTCTTTAAAAAAAAAAATCGATATGCGCACGACCCTCGTGTTAACAATAACATCGCATCGAAACAAAGTAGTGCCCATAAATAAAAACCTAAAGATTCACCGATCTGCGATAACGTCGATCGCTAAATCGCATATCGCAGAAATGAGTCGGCAAGATTTGGCAAACATCAAATTTTTGCGATCTGTGATGTTGCGATCGCTGCGATGCTACATCCCTGTGATTTGTGATGATGCGATTAGCGATCGCACGATATGCAAGGTTATGTCAGCAAATCATAAATCACTTCAGTACGAATCCTCCGGTCACGCCATTCAAAGAAAATCCACTTACCATAATCTGAACCGAAATGATGCGCTTTTAATGATAGTAAATGAATTAGTTGTCGGTTATTAAATGGATTAAAGACGCGTGCCTTGGTAGAGATTTACTTCACGTAAGGTGGCATATTTGATTTATCTGTTGCATTTAAAACTCTCCCATCACCTTTTTGGATCATTCATTTCTATTCACTTGTAATCTGTAGGAACGAAGAGCTAAGGCGACTCAGACACAAACGCAGAGAGAAATGGGAAAGAAAAATAAAGCTCAAAGCTTCGAAGCAAAGGAGAAGACTAAGGAGATGGCGCCTCTGTATACAGACACAGCCTGTAACAGAGATACAGGGATATCAACATGGGAAAGCATGTACAGGCTGCTAGAAGAGGAAAAACCTAGAATAATGAAGGTTGCTGCTGTCGAAGATGCACTGCGCTCTTCTGAGGCATCCTTAGAGGACCTAGCATGTTCATTTCTTCACAGAATAGCGGCAAGACCCAAAATTCTACCATATACGGATATGATAAAGTGGATACTGGATGATGCAGACTTAAACAACAGACATTTCAAAGTTCAAGGATACGGGCTTGTCGGATCATTTTCTGCGCAAGATTTGAAGCTTATGTATCATCTTCCTGAACCACAAGCGACCTATAACGCACAATTTGTTAAGAAGTTCGCAGCTGAGAACCCAGATCTATCAGACACCACCATAGAATGGTCTAGAAAAGAGGAGCCTCTCAAAAAGGATAAAAATGGTATGTACAGCACTGGTTCCCTCACCTCTCCATATTGTTTTGCTGCGGCCATGCTCTGTACGTTATTTGGGATGTCGGATATCAACAAGTTTTCGTCTGAATGGATACCATTAATTGATGCTGCCACAAACGCCGACATTATAGATTGGGCCAAAATTCTTTCTGATAATCTATACACAACTGTTATCAATTACCGGTCTAAAAGATCCTTGTCTCAAAGGGTCTATCCTCCATTTTATCTGTCTCCATATATTATGGATTCTGTTTGTCTTGTATCTAAATTCCATACTGTGGGTTGGAAATGGACTACCCAAGACCCATTACCCATCCATGTTTATCATAAGGTATTATGGGATTCCCAGTTTGCCCCTCACTTCTACCAGATTTGCCATGGGCTTATTTCGCCCCTATATAAAATAATCTATGACAAAGACCCCCCGAGGTGCTCTCCCGAGGCACAAATTGACATCATCCCCATCGCGAGATGGTTCGGGGAAGAATGGTTTACTTGCATTAGAGTTTTTGGAAGCACCGTACCTCCACATGTCCTACCCCTATATGTCCCTGATAAGCTTTTGGCTCGGGAAATCGCGTATCAGACCTGTTCTGAAGACGGCCTGACCAAAGACCTAAAGGACAAGAAGAAGGCCATATGGCCTCAATTTCCTGTAGCTTGTGGGGTCTTCTCTTTGTTCGATGTGGGACATGCTTTCAGCGAAGTGGAGAATGTGACGTGTCTTCAATTATTTAAATTCTCAGCAAGGCCATTCGACCCAAATGATGTTGCCCAAGAGTTCACAACGAACGTCAAAATAAGAGTGTTCTCTGGGAAGAAAGATTTGTTTGATGATCTGTTTCAGAATAAGAGTTCGCTCCAAGAAATTTTGTGGGAAGCTCGATCGAGGTTGTCTCTAGATGACCTCCAAAGGTTCATGTTATACAGAGAAAGAAGGCTGGCCAGTATTCCTTTAGAGAAGCTGCGATTGCCTGCTAGAGAACCGACTCCGAGCATTAGCCTCAGCGAAAACTCTAGCACTTCCAGATTTAATTCCAACGCCTCACAAGGAGTACCTGAGCATCCTAAAGAGTCTGTATACGACCAAGAAAAAAACTAAGAAACAGCCAAAGATACAGCTCAGTCAAGTGCAATGTCTCAACAGCACGTTGTCGCCTCCCCACCAAGAGATGTCCCCCCTCCTGTCATCGAAGCACCACTCGGCACAACAGAGCTAGACAAAGAATGGGAAACCTTCAACGAATTGATCAATATTGAAGGCGAAGCCCCGAAAACACCCGTGAACAACACACAGGTGGTGCAAGAAGTGGTTTCGACCATAGTCAGCAGTGTCGCAGAAGCAGAACACGTTCATATCGCCCCACTTTCTGAGCTTCTACTTAATGTAGAAGAAATTCCCCCGCTGGATGTATTCTATAGTCCCCAACACAAAGCAGTTGTAAGGAGACAAAGGAAGAAGAGAAAACTAGAAAGTACATTGTCACAAGATGCTGAACATTTGGACGTCTTATGGAAAGACCCCAATAATAATTCGACCGAAAATCTCACGAGGTTGTCTCAGATCGCAGGAGCATATGCTTCTGCAACTATTGACAAGGCATCGGAAGTTCAGCAACAATTGAAAGAACAAGAAAATCATATGCAGCTACTACAACAACAGTTGCAACAAGCCAACGCTAACACTGAAGCTTCCAGACAGCTCGAGAAACTACAGGAAGACTTTCAACAGATGCAGATAGGCTATCAAATAAGTCTCGAAGAGAAAGAAAAACAATTGCAGACTTTACAAGAAATGCATAAAGATGAGCCTAAGCTAGCAAAATTTATTTCAGAATCTATTGGCTTGAACAAGAAACTATTGCAGCAATAGGAAGAGTTGGGACGAAAAATATCATAGTGGATTCACTATTGCGAGCTGAGCGATAAAATCACCAGTCAAGTGGTGGACTTGTGGAGTGACTATGATCAGAATGACAAGAGGGTGACAGAATATTTGACTTGGCAGGATAATGATGAAGGAAAAAGAGGAGGTGCACCCAGGATAAACGAAAATCATAAAGAGTTGCTCTTTAATAAATGGGACGATCAAATCAGGAAGGCAGAGCAAGCAGCAGAGACAGCGGCAACTCAAGCAAGTATTCTTATCGACTGTGTAAATGAGAATTTACACAAGGCCAATTTAATTGCAGAGACCACCCCGGGATACCTACCAAATAAGTCACAATTGGAAACAAAATGGAGGCAGAAAGCACAGGCAAAAGGGAAAGCAATCCAAGCATTGACCAGGTTGAATTGGGAATGTTACTGGACGTACTTGGTTAAACCGCACAGCCAAAGGATGACGGTGAAATGCATTACAAACGCGGCCGAAAAAGTAGTGCCAGCTCTCGTAGATGCCATTTTCGCAGCCCAACTCAGCGCAGAAATCAGTCAACCGACTCTCCTCAAGCCCATGCTGAAAACTTGCAACTTTAAGGACCAAGTTCATAAGTGACTTTATTTAGAATGTTGTATTTTCTTTCAACTAGATTAGAAAAAGGACGGTCATTTGAAAACCGCATCCTAAATTTTGTAATAATACTATTATTAGAATTAGGAAGTAGTATTTTAACCCTTCTCATTGCATTTGGAGAAGGGTCCAGAAATTTGTCAAAAACTTGTCCTCGGAACATGCACTTCTGCACCCTCAGAGGAGGTTTTGATGAATGAATGGATTGAGGTTTATTAATGTTTGCATTTTAATGTCTGCTACTGATGTTGCACTTCTGTACTCTTAGTAGATGTTAGAATAAGTAGAGATAAATCGTTATTGCTTGAAGTTTATGAGTGAAATCATTCATAAATGGTACTTTTATCTCTTGACCAATTTCTGCTTATATTCTTAGAGTGATGTGAATTTTTAGTTGTTTATATGTTAATGTATGAATGTGTGGGTTACCATTTGGCACTTCTGTACGGTGGAGTCATTTATTTGTGCTTGACATATGAATAACTTATTATGCGATATGTTGTTCACAACTGTTTTGCCTAACTTTTTATGCAGAATGGTTTATCTTAATTGATTTTTATTCTTATGATAGCTGAATGATCTTTATTACCAGTTATTGTTCGAAATCTCTTTAGATCGCATAATAGAAGAAATACACCCCGGGTTAGCGTAGATTAGATGTGTTGTATTTATTAGATTACAATAGCATAGAGTCAGTTTAGGAGTTAGAATGAAATTAGCTCTAAAATACTTCTAGATCAGCATCATCCAACTCTACACACACACACACCCCTTAGATTGGGAAACTGGTCCCATTATCCCCAGTCGGACCCGCTATACCAAACGGACAAGGAGCTGCCAAGCAAGTTCCGGACCGGGTGGGTATCCCCCTTGTTGTCGACCTGATTTTCGGGGCTTCAACAGGGCCTGAAGTGACAAGTGCTTAGATGGACCTTTTCTTTTAAGGAGTCTGAAAAGGAATGAAAGAGACTACTCTGGAAATCTAGATAAAGGGATTACCAACCAATCGCAAAACTGCAGAATACTTTTTATGATACGGCAGTCAATCTTCCCGAATGTTGTGTTCAGTGCATTGTGATTGATAGGGTGGTAGACACGGCTTCCTAAGGATAAAGGATATAGCCTATTGTGGTCTCCCAATATATACTCGACGATATGTGGGAGCACAAGTCCATACTGGCACTTGTCGTCTCAAAGAGGAGGAATCACCCAACCTACGATGAAAGCGATAGTTACCAGGCTTTACGACGCCAGAATACGTCTCTAGCCTAGACTTCTAAATGTTGTGCGTTAGGTTCCAAAGCGTTTTTATGTTCATTGAATTTATTTTACAGTTGATCTTTCTTAAGAAGTTTTCCTTTAAGGTTCACCGCATGATGTAGATATACAATTCCTAAATATGCAATCTAAGATGATAAACAGTCGTTTACTCTTCTTTTTGCAATGAAAATCCTAGCTACTAAGGAAAGAGAAGCGAAATTCTTTCAACATAGAGTAGAGAGCACACACTAGATGCATTGTCCTAAATCAAAATCAACAAGCATTCTAAATGCAAATGCACATGCATGTATTTTTTTTCCACTTTCTTAATGTGAGAGTGACAAAAAGAATGCTAAGTACAAATCTGAATTATCTTTTCTCTCAAAGCAATAGTACTGAAAATTTTCTCTTCAAAAGATGAAAGGAAGACAAAGGCGACACTTTGCGATTTCAAATTCAAAAAATGAAAGGAAGACTAAGACGATACTTTGCGATTTTGAATTCAAAAAACGAAAGGAAGACTACTTTGCGATTTCGAATTCAAAAAATGAAAGGAAGGCTAAGATGACACTTTGCGATTTCGAATTTAAAAAACTAAAGGAAGGCTAAGAGCGACACTTTCAACTTCAATTTGAAAATTGCTTTCGACACTTGAAATACTATTAATTCAAATCAAATACAAGAGTAACAGTGTAATCGACCATCAAAAAGAGTAGGATTATTTTCTTTGACTTAAAATGACACTTGTGACACTTCCAAATCAAAAGACGATAGTTCGATTAAGCTATTTTTTGTAAAGGAGAATTGTAAATGGCGAAAAATACATAAAAAAATTCACAATTCTTTGTACAGTGGAGGATGAATAATGCAAAGGAAGGGAGTTTCAGCAGTGGTATACTGATCACAGACAGCAAAACTCCTGAATAAAGCTGAAGACAATGAAGAAAAAACCAAAATCTGGAGGCAGAAATAGTCTTATCTAATCATTGCACCTGTAACACAGAGAAACAGGGATGCATCTCACCTACTGCACATGGGAGGTGCGATTCATCCAGACTGTCAAAAGGAGACAATGCGATGGTTCAAGGACGAGACTTTAACTTGGTTTTTTGTCACAGTTTGCAGTTTAGTTCAAGGATTTAGGCTGAGCTAATGATAGTCAGTAAATACAAAGCATAGGGGCTGATCTAATGAGGTTACTTGAGCTACCACCAGGGCACTTAGGATGTTTACAAGTTGGTTGTTCAGTTTATAAGCAAAACCCGGAGATGGATTGAAACAACATTGATCTACTTTGTACTTGCATAGAAAATGCAGTTCGAAGGCTAGCTGGCTTAACTTCAGGCTCCGTCTGTAGTTTTTAAAGCAAACAAATATAAACAAGAAAACAGGTTATTTTTTCCCCGATGTAGTTGCCATTTTGTTATTGGGAAAACTAGTGTCCATTCAGAGCTTCTAGTCCCACTAAGACGGGTAGCTATCTTAGAAACAAACAAACTAAATTCACTTGTGTTTTTCTTTATGAGAGATAGATGAGAAAGAAGTAGAGAGTACCAACCTTAGTCTTTTGCTTGGCTCCTTGCTTGTTTCCTTTCCCCTTTGACAGAAATTCACCACCCTTTTCTAGCTTGTCCCGCTTCAAAAGACACTTGTGGAGTCAAAGCAGCATGATACCATCAAAGCATAGATATCTATAACCATAAACAATATAGGATCATATATATATTAACCATACAAATGCATATATCAAGACAAGATTCAGAGATACACAAACATATGGAGGAAAACTCAAATAGCTTTATTGATAGAAGTAGTACAAGAGAGGATTACAACCCATTGGTCTGACCCAGTGCCATCCTCCTAGCATGAAAGCCCTCTTCACCTCATGAAAAGCTTAGATCACCCAACACTACAATGTTACACAGAGAAACCAACAGCACTTCCTTACAAAATACAAGATTCCAGCCTTTGGATCTCTAGGATGAGGGATCCATATATAGATGTTTGCAGGTGGGTGAGTCAGCTTCTGGGATTTTGAGTAGTGTCATTTATCTGATAGTTCTTGGTTCCACTTGGAGTTCTTATGATCCCTTACTCATCCCTAGGTGAATTCAGAGAGGCAAGTGTCAAATGGGCAATTTCTAGAAGATTCTCTGGGCTTCCACCTAGCCAACTGACTCTACCATTTGTCTGATCTCACTCATCACATCCTACAAAAGGGATTTTCAATATGCATTGCACTTTTTGCATTTGGCAGGTGAGATGCATCGCACCCTTAGCACTAAGCAGTCTGTATGGTCTAATTTTGACCAGGTCTGAGTAGTTTTTCAGGGAGAACTTCTGGGAGATGATGTAATCAGCTGACCTTGCTCTTTTAGGGTATAAAACAACACTTTTATGGACTTAGAAGCCCTTGGTTTATGGACATATGTGATTGGGGTTGCAGTGCCCAAATATGTCTATAACAGATACCCAAGCGTTAGCTTACTTGGTCAAGTTCTCGTTGCTAAGTTCCTTGCCAGTTGGGAGGTCACGGGGTCAAATCGCCTCGACGCTGTTGGAGTTAGGCCTTACTTGTTTGGTCGTCGTGTTGATATACTTGGATTTTTCCGTGGATGTAGCGAGCACCCAATGTCCATGAATCACCCTTAAAAAAAATGTTATAGGGTAGCTAAGTCCCTGCCATTTAACTAGAAATTATGCTTTCATAAAAAAATGGAAAAATAAATTTCCAACTAAGGGGTAAGGATTTACATAAACGTTGGTGGGTTGTTGGGTAGTAACCACTAGTAAAAGTTCACATTTACATTTTTACTCCTAGTTATTAAAGTGTTAAAGAACACATATATAATAGTGTCGGTGAGTATATTTATCTACATCTTCTTCCTATCCATTTTTTATGCAAATACTTGCTTAAATTATGGTGTTGAATATGGTAAACATGTTATTTACCCGAGTATGAACTATTTTTAAAGATTCTAATTTTTGTTGATTTTCCTATAAAGCTTAAATAATGAAAAATCACTCCACAAATATAAAAATTCATGGCATTAATATTGCAACTGCATCCCAAAATTATGGAAAAACAATTTGAGGCAGTTGACAATAGTCAACACCAATTAAAGCTCACAAATGTTTGAAACTAAACTCTCCTATAACTAATACCATTTTTCAAATCCAATTACAAATAAAAGACCTAATATGTGGAACCCCTCTTAAAGAATATGATTCTTAGTGATAAAGTGTGTTATTGGTCAACATTCCATTGGATAAGAATTATGCATTATGATTATAATAAATCATATGATTTAGAAAAAACACATAGATTGTGATTATTAGCCTATGGAGCAGCATGTGGCATCATTATTCATGTTATTTTGCAAATATTGGAAGCATGGGTTGCTGTTTCGATGCAAAAAAAAAAAAAAAAATGGCTTAACCTGGATGATTATGGCATGCAGTTGGCAAGGGTATTTAGTTATTTGGTTTGATTTATGTTACATTTTACATTGTATAATAAAGTTGTGGGTCCTTCAACAATGGGGTTTCATATATCCGAGCATAAATTCTATTGTTTGTGAAGCATCGCCGATATGATCTCAAGCCTATAAATGTATTATTGGGTTTGATTGATCAGATCAATTTTCTCATAAAATTGGTATTGTTTTATTTGAAATCTTATGTGATGTGATTATGGCAACATCATTTAATATTATGTGATCTCTATGATATTGAGTTTATTTTTTGATCTTATGTATTCATTAATCACAGTCATTATAAATTATGTGATGTGTTGGCTACCTACTTTTCATTTCTCCCCAAGTTTTGATTGGTTGGCTCATCGTTCATTCTCTGATTCAACTCTTGTCTATTGAAAAACCCTTGCATAGTCTTCATCCTCATTAGCACCTCTTCATTCAACCATATACAGTGGACACATATGATTATGACATCAAAAATATGACTTCGTTAATGAGCCTGCCCGCTTTCATTCTTGCATTAACTCGCTACCTCATCAAGTTGTCCACTCCAAATTCTTACTAATTTGTAAAACCCTCCAATGTTGGTTTACAATTGTTGTTTCTCTGCAAAGGAATTTTGGTTGATGATATGGGTTTATTGTTTTTGGAGTTTGGTAATGTGGAGTAGAGGCTATCTTAGCAAATCCAGTCCCTCACTAGAACTTCCTTGCTCACTGGGTATGTTCAAAATGGTTTTCATTTGTTTACTTTGTGAACTGATATGAGTCTTCTCCTATATCATTCCTACTTCCTTTAGTTTGTGTATGTGAATGAATATATGTAGGCAGTCTCAGTTGGAAGTGAATTTTTTTTTTACAAACATGTGAAGACATTTTATCGAGTATCATTTCAGTCATGAATCTTACCTAGCTCTTAATGATACCCTTCCTATGCATTATGATGTGAAGCAATTGAGGCTATAATTCCTTGGGCTTACATTGTCTGACATATAATTAAAGAACCTAGTTATGATGTCCATGGACATTATTTTAGGTTCTTATGGTTAATTAACTTGATAACAAGTTCAATTATCATTCTATGGTCGTTCTTCAACTTTTTTGGGATAATTCATCTAATGAATTTAATTTCCCTATCTATAGTTCTTGGAATTATTGGGTTTTATTTCAATATTCCATTATTACCCATGCCTTCAGTTAAAATTATCCCTATTGTCATTGCATTTTTTTGTCAAAACCTAACGGATTTTAAATTTATCCATCACATTGTGTGAGGGAGCTCTTAAGACCTTAGGGATTTGAACAAAAAAACCCATGCAAAGGCCATGCACATGGATTCTACTTAATTTATGTTTAAACAAGTTTTCAAACCCATCCTCATCATAATATTTATACAATAACACTTCTCTCATTTTAATTTACTGTTTTATATGGTTAAGGGTTTATGCTTTCCTTGACTGTTTGGCCTATCAGAAAAAAGGACCAAGCATATATATACCTCTATAGTTGGAGTTTTTTTAATTATTGTTTGTTATGCCTATGTTTATGCGATATCTAGTTGCCTTCACAGACCTTTACCTCTTGATTAACTATGTTGCTTGTTGTTATATATTATTGGCCCTTGCACATGTTTTTAATATACTTATGCCTCATGAAGGCTCTTTGTTTCTATTCAGAGCATCGATTCGACTTGAATTTTTTCCTAGTATGCGTTTATTGTTTTTGGAGTTTGGTAATGTGGAGTAGAGGCTATCTTAGCAAATCCAGTCCCTCACTAGAGCTTCCTTGCTCACTGGGTATGTTCAAAATGATTTTCATTTGTTTACTTTGTGAACTGCTATGAGTCTTCTCCTATATCATTCCTACTTCCTTTAGTTTGTGTATGTGAATGAATATATGTAGGCAGTCTTAGTTGGAAGTGAATTTTTTTTTACAAACATGTGAAGACATTTTGTCGAGTATTATTTCAGTCATGAATCTTACCTAGCTCTTAATGATAACCTTCCTATGCATTATGATGTGAAGAACTTGAGGCTATAATTCCTTGGGCTTACATTGTCTGACATATAATTAAAGAACCTAGTTATGATGGCCATGGACATTATTTTAGGTTCCTCTGGTTAATTAACTTGATAACAAGTTCAATTATCATTCTATGGTCGTTCTTCAACTTTTTTGGGATAATTCATCTAATGAATTTAATTTCCCTATCTATAGTTCTTGGAATTATTGGATTTTATTTCAATATTCCATTATTACCCGTGCCTTCAGTTAAAATTAGCCCTGTTGTCGTTGCATTTTTTGTCAAAACCTAACGGATTTTAAATTTATCCATCACATTGTGTGAGGGAGCTCTTAAGACCTTAGGGATTTGAACAAAAAAACCCATGCAAAGGCCATGCACATGGATTCTACTTAATTTATGTTTAAACAAGTTTTCAAACCCATCCTCATCATAATATTTATACAATAACACTTCTCTCATTTTAATTTATTGTTTTATATGGTTAAGGGTTTATGCTTTCCTTGACTGTTTGGCCTATCAGAAAAAAGGACCAAGCATATATATACCTCTATAGTTGGAGTTTTTTAAATTATTGTTTGTTATGCCTATGTTTATGCGATATCTAGTTGCCTTCACATACCTTTACCTCTTGATTAACTATGTTGCTTGTTGTTATATATTATTGGCCCTTGCACATGTTTTTAATATACTTATGCCTCATGAAGGCTCTTTGTTTCTATTCAGAGCATCGATTCGACTTGAATTTTTTCCTAGTATGCGTTTATTGTTTTTGGAGTTTGGTAATGTGGAGTAGAGGCTATCTTAGCAAATCCAGTCCCTCACTAGAACTTCCTTGCTCACTGGGTATGTTCAAAATGATTTTCATTTGTTTACTTTGTGAACTGCTATGAGTCTTCTCCTATATCATTCCTACTTCCTTTAGTTTGTGTATGTGAATGAATATATGTAGGCAGTCTTAGTTGGAAGTGAATTTTTTTTTACAAACATGTGAAGACATTTTGTCGAGTATTTTTTCAGTCATGAATCTTACCTAGCTCTTAATGATACCCTTCCTATGCATTATGATGTGAAGAACTTGAGGCTATAATTCCTTGGGCTTACATTGTCTGACATATAATTAAAGAACCTAGTTATGATGGCCATGGACATTATTTTAGGTTCTTCTGGTTAATTAACTTGATAACAAGTTCAATTATCATTCTATGGTCGTTCTTCAACTTTTTTGGGATAATTCATCTAATGAATTTAATTTCCCTATCTATAGTTCTTGGAATTATTGGGTTTTATTTCAATATTCCATTATTACCCGTGCCTTCAGTTAAAATTAGCCCTGTTGTCGTTCCATTTTTTGTCAAAACCTAACGGATTTTAAATTTATCCATCACATTGTGTGAGGGAGCTCTTAAGACCTTAGGGCTTTGAACAAAAAAACCCATGCAAAGGCCATGCACATGGATTCTACTTAATTTACGTTTAAACAAGTTTTCAAACCCATCCTCATCATAATATTTATACAATAACACTTCTCTCATTTTAATTTATTGTTTTATATGGTTAAGGGTTTATGCTTTCCTTGACTGTTTGTCCTATCAGAAAAAAGGACCAAGCATATATATACCGCTCTTGTTGGAGTTTTTTTAATTATTATTTGTTATGTCTATGTTTATGTGATATCCAAGCGCCTTCACAGACCTTTACCTCTTGATTAACTATGTTGCTTGTTGTTATATATTATTGGCCCTTGCACATGTTTTTAATATACTTATGCCTCATGAAGGCTCTTTGTTTCTATTCAGAGCATCGATTCGACTTGAATTTTTTCCTAGTGCCACCAGGACTGATTATACGTATATAAACTTTGTTCCCTTTCCCCATTTATTTTGTTATTTCCTTTGATTTCTAAACTCAAAGTTTATTTTTGTATGTCAATGAGTGATGCCACATCATTTACTACCTGTGTATAATAAGAAATTTAATTAATATATTTGCAGAATGGTTTTCTATAGTAGAAACATAGGAAGGGGTAGAAGCGGAGGAATGGGAAACAGGGACCAACATCTTGGTGTAATAAGAGACAAGATACCAAGCATCTCGATTCATTTCGATGTTGATCCTCAAGAGTTAAGACAACTACTTCATAATGGCTTGGTTAACTTATTGGGTCAATTAGAACCCCAACTAGCCTCCCAACCTCAATCACAACAACACTTATTTCCATATCCACCTCCCATAGGCATCCCCATCCCTCCTTATACATTTGCTCCTCTGATCAATCCAAACATTGATGGATCAGAACTAGTTGTTTCTACACAACCCTTGAGTTCAAGGCAAGGTTGGCCTGATTTTTTTCCTCCCAATCATACTCCTGAAGCTCATGTGTCATGTCTGCAATCTACTTCTTCTCATGTCGTACATACTCCTCCTACAGTGCCTCAACTATCCACTCTTGCTTCTTGGCGTGCCTCATCTTCACATCAGGTCTCCAAACAACCTAGAACAAATTTGGCCAACCTAGTTGTCCAATCATTGAAACTTCCAGTGATCCCCTTACCTACTGCCAGTGAGCATGAAAAAAATGCTCAAGTTGCTTCTTTTAGTTCCTCTCACAAATCATTGCATTCAATTACATCATGCCCACAACAAGAGGAGAAACAAACAAAGTCAGCTCATTCTCACAAGCAAGGGAATTAATCTTGGTTTTCACAATACAATACATGTTGGCATAGGTCATTTTCTTAACACTATTCATAAGTTTATGAGATGATGTTACTTTTTTTAGTTTAGCTACTGGGTGTTGTACTTATACTTTTGATGCATATTGGTAGAAGGGAAGCAATATGGTGTTATATATATATATATAGAGAGAGAGAGAGAGAGAGAGAGAGAGAGAGAGAGAGATTTGTTGCATATGTATTTTTGTGGTACCACTTTGGACAAGAATGATTCAAGGAGAAACAAGGGAATATGGGAGGCACAAGGTTTTTGGGACTTCAACAATGATATTTTGTTATGAAAATTGGCTCATATGTTATATATGTTGGTTGTGTATTAATTTTCATGGTTATGCATGAGACTTGTTATGTGTTATGGTTATCAGTTTAATTGGGGCGTTTAAGAGATGAATAAAACAAATGATCCAAGTTCCCAATTAATTTATGCTTTAAAGGAAAATAAGAGGCTTACTTGAATGGAAAACAAGGGTCCCACTTATTAGAGTCAAACTTTTAATTGAAAATTTCTAAACATCCTTTATAAGTCTTTCCTCTTGATTCTAAATATCTTGATTAGAAATGCAACTAAACTAATTTTTTTAAAATTGAAAACTACCAAAACCACTTGGAACCTCTTTAAAATTAGGAGAGATCTATGAAGACAAAGGGATAAATGGTTGTGAAGAGGTTTGCTACAACAAGATTAGGTTGTTCTTCTATTCCTTTGATTTTATTTTCTATAAACTAGAGAGTTGATCTTTTTTCTATAAACTGGAGAGTTGATCTTAATGGCGACAACAATTCTATCTCTAGACCGATTAGGGTGACTTCTCTCAATTATAAAAGGATTTGGGAAGGTATCTTTTGTTCTTTCCGATCATTTACTTGTTGTTTAGAAAAATTGATTTTTAATTATTAGTGCTAACGGTCATCTTTATGCAGAAAACAAGTTGTCCAATTTCAAAATTTGCTTGAAAGATCATCATGTTGCCAATCTTATTTGATTTCCATGATTTTTGTATATGAGCCTGTATGTTGTAGTAGTTTGATTTTTTGAACTGGTCAAAGGTCTTCCCGGAGGGCTAGTGTTAAAATTTAGACTATTATATTTATCAGTAAAATTAACCTATTTTCTTTACAATCTCTATCTTTGTATACCTCTTATATTTTGTTATATTATTATTAACGTTTTTTCACAACTTATGCTCTACAGGATTTCAAGGTTTTGACCTAAAATCTTGACCAGCTCTTTGTTAATTCAACTCTAATTTTTGTCTTTTTTTAGTCTCCGTTAATCATTTATGTCATTGTGAATATCATGTTTCATATGTATATACCTATCAGCTTCTCCCATCTTTTAGTTAATATATATGCAATGTAAATATATCCAAAAACAAAAAAAAAATTACCAAAATATTTGCACTTCACCCTGTATGTTTTGAGCAAATTGTCTCATTATCTTGTTGGGATAATAAGATTCGAGGTGTTGATTGGTTTAGTTTGTTTAACTTAAACCAAACTATCAACATTATCTACATGGTACAAAGGCTACAATAAAACTTTCGTTTATGGTCCAATCAAAGAAAAATAACTTTTACAATAATATTGAAAAAAATTCAAAATTAAACATTATAAATTTCATTAAATAAACTAATAATAATAAAAAAAACCAATCTAATAATAAATATAATTATAATAATAATATATAGTTTGATTTAATTAATAATATTTTCACATAAGTACAAGATAAGTTGAGCATGCATCTTGTCGGATTAGATGATGACTTTCGACTCAACCACATGCCCTATTGCAACACAACTTTTAGTCTTAAAAACTGTTACGGTTTTGGGAATACAAAACACGTGAAATCAGAAATCGGGAGAGAATATGGGTAATAATCAAATGTTTTGATCTTATCCGCAAATTATATATATATTATATAAGGTCATAATAGTCCTTAAAACTCCAAGAACTTGGGAAGGATAAAATAAATAAAGTCACACATAGAGATTTGGGATTTTAAAAAATTCATCCATAATCTAAGTGTTTGACATCGGGAAGACAATATTCCAGAATTTGCCAACCAACCACTTTCCCATTGAATTATATTATCTTTGAGAGTATACATTGTATCAGATCATATATATTAAATATCAATTTGCAGTAGTCGTAATTAATAAGTGTGTTTTTTTTATCTGTTTGGAATATTTTAATAAATTATTATTTTATCATATGTATATATAAGAGTTTTAAATTAAATTTAGTTGTGGGATGGAGGAACAATTTATTTATTAAACAAAATTTTTCGGTAGAAATTATATGAGAGAATTTTTTTGGCTAACGCTTTTTGAACCAACAAGTGTGGTTCATCAAGACCAGATGAAGAAGCAGACCATGGCAAAGGCTTAAATAGAGAGCAATGTAGAGACATAATTTCAAGTAAAGGCTACATTTAAATAATAATGTTTAAATTATAATATTAATTTATTAATATATTAAAAACAAATATTATTAATTAATAGTTATATTAAACGGGTAACGACCTAGTTTTTTATTTTTTATATTTTTTATCTATGTTGGTATTGGCATCCTTTTTATAGTGTTTGTTGTTGTTTTATTTTTCATTAGAGTTTATTTTCTTGATCCTTCATGTTTTTTTTATGTATTTTATCATCCTATCCGTTTTTAATTCTTTTAGTATTTTTGTTATTTGTTTAATAGACCTGAGCCTCATATTTTATTATTGACCCTGTTTTATTTATTGATTGTTTTTCTTTGGATATATATATGTTTATATATCTATATATATATATATATCTTTGTTTTGACTTGTGTATATTAGAACGAATTCTCATGAGCTCCATAGTGAAACAGGTCGTTGGGCAATTCCTAAAACACCATGGATCGAAAGGATCTACCATATATGTGAGAATAGGAATATCAAGGATGAAAACCACTTCCTCTTAGAGTGCCCTCATACAACCACATTAGATCTCAGTTTCAAAATCTTTGTTACAATACTAACTTTCCTAGCCTTTTACAATGTCAAAATTATAGTGAGCTCGTGAGGCTTAGACCAATGTTTGGTCTCAGCCCACGTTAACCACCATCATTATCATCATTTTGTTTTATTTTATTTATTTTTCCATTAATTATTTTTAATTTATTTTATTTTATTTCCATCAGTTATTTTATTTATGAAATGATCTTGGTTTTTATAATTTTTGAGTCCCCTCCTTTAAAGTTTGACTTTGACTATTTATTTATTTATTTTAAAAACTAGTTATTTAATATAGTGGTTACTTATTAATATTTGTTTTTAATAAATTAATAAACTAATACGACAGTTTAAATATTATTTTCCAAAAATTAGTAATATTTGGTTTTTAATAAATTAATTTAAATATTATTTCTCAAAAACTAGCCGTTTAATACAGCTGTTATCTATTAATATTTTTAATAAATTAATAAAATAATATCATTATTTAAATATTTTTTCAAAATCTAGTCGTTTAATATAGCGATTACATATTAATATTTTAATAAATTAATAAACTAATATCATTATTTAAATGTTATTTTTCAAGAACTAGTAATATTTGGTTTTAATAAATTAATTTAAATATTACTTTTCGAAAACTAGTTGTTTAATATAACCGTTACATATTAATATTTTGAATAAATTAATGAAATAATATCATTATTTCAATAATTTTTTTTCAAAAACTAGCCATTTAATATAACCGTTACTTAATAATATTTGTTTTTAATATATTAATAAATTAATATTCTAATTTAAACATTATTGTTCAAATATAGCCATTACTTGAAATTATGTCTCGCATTGCTCTGTATTTAAGCCTTTGCCATGGTCTCCTCTTCATCTCATCATGATGATGAACCACACTTCTTGGTTCAAAACGCGTCGGCCAAAAAAAATTCTTTCATGTGATTTCTACCGAAAGACTTTGTTTAATTCATTATGGATCACAAAAACTTGAATACAAAAATTTATTTATTAATAAGATATTATTATTAAAATTATAAAAAATTCAATTCAATTTCAAAAATAATTTTTATTCCAACCTCTTCTCATTAACTTCAAACTTAAAACTCTTCATTAACTTTAAACCAAATAAATTAATATTAATTTAGAAAACAACAATACCTTTAAACTATAACATATCACTTTTTAAAATAAATAATAAACACCCCTCTCATATCACATATCTCAATGACAAATCAGTGGTGATCACAATGACAAATTTGTAGTGATCACTATGAAAAATCAGCAGTGATCACTTGTTTTTAGTGTTGAAATGTGAACAACGCAACGGCATTTTCATAATTATACGTAAACTAAATTTATGTGATATGAATGATATCACATATCTTAATGAGAAATTTACATGTGATATGAGTCATATCACATATCTAAAAGACAAATTTGTAATGATCATTTTATTTTAATCTTGGACTCTAAATAACACGAGTTTTTTATTTTTCATAATCATATGCAAATTAAATTTAATCACTATTTATGTGATATGCCGTTTTAATAGAAAATTGGTATATTTCATATATTTTAATATGTGTAAGAAATGTTTTTTCAGAAAAAAAAGAAATATTTTAATATTTTTAAGAAATGTTATTTGTAAGGAATGTTATGTTATATTATTTAAAAATTTTAAGTTAGTTAATATATATATATATATATATAATAGAATTGGAGTTAATATGGATTTAGGTTGGTTATATATATAAGGATTGGTATAAATGGTTTAGAGTTATTTGTGAAGTTTTTTAATATTATCATTGATTGTGAGTTTCACTCTCTCTGATTCCCTTAAGGTGACACTCTCTAATTGATTTGCCATCAAGGAAATGTGGGAAAGTACTATGGAGTTTCTCATGCATCCCTATGGCAGTTGATATATCTGAAGTAGATGGATCTAGGTTGGTTTATAACTAAATAATGCTATATATCATTTGATTAACTCATCATTTTTTAAAAGACTTGAGGGTTAGCTCAATTGGTTAAATCTTGCCATTAAAGTACCTTTGTCATTGAGAAGTCATAGGTTCAATTCTCTTAACACTCTTGGGGTCAAGATTTGTGGTAGAGCAAACAATTATTATTAATTTTTTGTGACTAATCAAATTGGTAATTAGCATGGTTTCATGATGACGTGACACATGTTTAATTATGTCCACTAATATCATTATAAAAAAACTTATATATAACATGTAAACTAAATTAAAAAATTATTATTATTAAAATATAAAGTATATAACAAATTCACTTTTATAATTATATTACATTATTTACAAAGTGTCTAGAGGAATCAAATCTCTTTTCACTCTAAAATAGGTTTGCACCTCAAGAAATTTGATCTCTCTTGATGATTGGTAGATCTAGAGTTAAGATGGATCTAGGTTGGTTTAGTTTTTTTTTTAAAGCGGTTAAGTTTTATTCATAAGAAGAGGTTGGCCATGGCCAAACAACCTCGTCTATAGTCAAATGTGAGATTTCTGACTTTATAGAGTCCTCATATTCTGGCATTACTGTCAGAGAAGAGCTGCTGCTTTTGATGCTTTTATCATAGCTTAAAGTTCCTTGGTTCACTGATGGCATTTGAGTGTCCTATCATGCATTCTGCTTTCCTCGTTGCTTTGAAACTTTCCTGACTTAAGTTAATTCCGCATATACTTTAAGTTAAAACCTGCATATATTAAACTGTTTTAATATATACCCTATCCCCACCTTCGATATCGAGCTTCTCATCCGAACCCGACCCCACAACAAGGTTAAGATCCCATCTTAATCGAGACGCGATATCTATCAGATCTTCGTCTGCCCAGATCCAATACTTTTCGTGTCCTTCACTGATTGACCATTAATCCCTCAAGGGCGCTTGATATGGGCGATTTTGACCTTCCACACATTAGTCCCTAAGTGGAATCGCGTTTGTTTCATTCAAAACAGCCCAGCAGCCAAGAGCGATGCGATGAAAACTGCTTACCACTCCCAGCGTAATTAACTCCCCTCCACTTGCAATGCATAATGGTCGTCAGATCAACCCCCGCCGAGATCCAACGCATATCGTGTCCCTCCCTGTCCGGCCCTTAACCTGACCCCACCTCCGATATTCCAAGCCTCCTTCGTGCCCGACCCCACATCAAGGTTAAGACCCCTCAATAACCACTGCATGGTAACCATTAGATCAAGCCCCGCCCAGATCTGACACTTATCGCATCCTTCTCTGTCCGGCCCTTATCACCTCAGGAGTGCGTGATATGAGTGGTTTTGTCCTGCCACGCATTAGACCCTAAGGTACATCATGTCCATTTCATGAAATACTGCTCAGGGCTTGAAGCGGTGCGATGTATACCACTTACCACTCCCCGTGTTGTTAAATCTCCTCCTTTTCAAGAGCGCGATGACCGTCGGATCATCTCCCGCCCAGATCCTACACATCGCGTCTTTCATAACCTTCCTCTGTATGAAATCTGTTTTGCTCCATGCTAAAAAATCCAAAACTATTGTCCCATGCTGTAAACCAATTACCTTACTACTTTGTGCGATGTTAGACCAACAAGGAGTTTCCCACTCTCTCTCGTCAATGAAAATCAACCTGTGCCAGCTTGTGTTATGCGGAGTTTTGCCTTTGACCAGCTCTCCTTATCTGTTAAGGAATTGGTTGCCTTTCAACTTCTTCATCATTCTTTACTAGCATACCTTGAGCTAGAAGACATCCTTTGTTAGCCATTATATCAACTTCCTTGTTAAGAGATCGTAGGACATGGTAGTGTGAGCAAGATGTGAAGTTTTGAATAACCTTCTTACTATTTCAAGGGTCTTGTTTGGAGCCAAATTGTTAAGTTGGTTGGCCATGTTGAGAGTTTTAATCAGGATTTCAGAATCCTCAATGATTTGAAGATTTTCGACACAGCTAGCTGACATGCTTTGAGCATTCCGAGGATCTCTGCCTGGTTGTTGGTGCTCTAACCTAGGCCCCAACTGAAGTTGTCCTGTTTTTTTCCATCTGTGGAGTAAATTATTCCTCCTGCCCCTGATATCCCTGGGTTTCCTTTGGAGGCTCCATCGAAGAAAATCGTGACTTTTCCCTGACTTTCCACCATTTTTTAAAGTCTGCCTCAGAGATCTACAAGCGCCACTCTGGATTGGTGCTGGGCAAGGAAATTTTCTTTTTTATGCTTTCCTGTCTCTGGGAATCCCCTAACCAGTTGAGCTCTTTGGGGAGAAGGGTATTGTCTGAGTTGTGAGGTCTATTTTCAAAAGTTTCCAGCAGCAGAGCTTTGGCCTTGGCAGTCACTGTGTTGGAGGATTGTAGTCTGTTGTTGAAGATGGCTTCATTCCTAGCCAACCAGATTCCCCAGCAGATATATTTTGGGATTGCATTCTAGATTTTAATCCATATTGATTTTCTATTCAAAGAGTGAGGATAGCGTTCTTTCCAAGTTGCAAAAAGACTAACAACTGAAGTTTGTTGAGGGATTTGGGCATTGAGTCCCATAATTGCTTGCATCCAGACCTCTTGAGAAAAGGGGCAGTCTATGAATAGATGATTGATCGTTTCCTGGTCCTTGCAACAAAGAGGGAATCTTTGTGGTCCAATGATTCCTCTTTTCTCTAAGTTTTCCCCTGTGAGGGTCCTTCTGTGCATTAGAATATAGCAAAAGAAGTTGATTTTTGGGAGTCCAAATGGGTCCCAAACATGATGCCAAAGCTTTGTAGTATGGATCTGTTGTTGTTGTTGTTGTTCTTGAAGAGTTTCAAAGCCTAGTCAAGCTGAGTAAGCTCCGGTCTTCCCCCAGCCCCACTTGTCCCTCGAATGGAGATGCACTAGTGTAAGACCAATGAGTTTAGCTAATAATTGATGGAGTTGAGGGAGCATACAATTAGGGGGGCAATGGAGGGCCCAATTACTCCAGTTCCCTTCTAATTCCCATGTGCATATGTCAGCAAGTTTGTGGATACCTTTCTGGATGAACCAATTTTGCAAGTATGCTATTTCTGGAGCAAGATCTAGGGGATGAAGACCATGATCTTGTCCTCCCACAGTCTAATTCTTTTCCCATTTCCTAGAATTCTGTAGAGCTGGTCTTTGAAGAAATTCCAGCCTTGGCTACACAACTTCCACAGTGTGGTTCCTTTGTGGGAGAATCCTTCTTCCATATTCTTTATTATGAGTCTATGTAGATATTTTTTAATTAGAACTTGACTTACAGGGTGTCTTTGGTTTGAGAAGATTTTCCAGAGGATCTTCCCTCCCATTGCCAAATTGGCCAACACAAGATCTCTTACTTGAAGTCCACCTTTAGATATTGGTCTTTTCACTATGTCCCAGCTTACTATATGATATTTTTTTTGGTTCCCCTTTCCTCCTTGCCATAGAAAATTTGGAATCAACTTTGCTAACTGTTCTGTGACCATTTTTGAAGCTCAAAGGAATGAAGCCTGGTAGATAGGAAGGGATGAGAGAACTTACTTGACTAGAGTGAGATTTCCAACTCTGGTAAGCCACTATCCGCCCCAAGCAGTCATTTTTGCCTTGGTTTTGCTAATGATTTCCATCCAATGAGGGGCCTTTGTGGTAGCCAAGGTTAAAGGCAGGCCAAGATACTTGAATTTATCCCATGAGACATGACCAGTGAAACCCAGGGCTTGGGAAATCCTGAATATAGATTGTTGGTCTGCTGACCAGCCGTACACTGCACTTTTTTTCTTGTTGACCATAGCTCCAGAGACTTTGGAATTTTAATAGAGTCTCCTCCCATAAGAATAGAGTCATTGGCAAACAAGGCATGATTGATTGGGTTTGTTCCGGGTATCACCCTAATGCCAAGAAGTGTCCCATTGAGCTTCTCATCTTAGAGCTTTTGACTTAGAGAGTTTGCCATCATAATATATAGGAAGGGGGATATAGGCCAGCATTGCCTGATTCCCCTCCAAGCTTTGAAGTAGATTTTCGATCTACCATTTACTAGAGGGGCAATCCAGGGTTCTTCAATGCATGCCTTAATCAATTTTACAAATTCAGAACTAAAACCAAATGCAGAAAGTACATGGAGGAGGAAGGAGTGGCTTACTCTATCAAAGGCATTCACCATATCTGGTTTGAAGAGCATACCTTGCTCTTTGCATTGATGGCTAGAATGGATGATTTCCTGCACCAGTATCACATTGTCCAGGATATGCCTACCTTTGACAAACCCTCCTTAATTGGGAGAGATGAGTTTGTCCAACAGAGGCTTTATTCTGTTAGCAAGTAACTTGGAGAGTATTTTATAGGAAACATTGCAAAGCGAGATTGGTTTGAATCTGTCAAGATTCTCTGGGTCAGCTTCTTTGGGAATTAGGGCTAGGAAGGTGGAGTTTATGCTTCCTCCCACTTTGGCTTTTCGAAGGAAACCTTTGATCATTCAGAACAAGTCAGCCTTGATGATGTCCCAGCAGAGTCTATAGAAGTGTATTGAGAATCCATCAGGTCATGGGCTTTGTCTGGTTCCATCTTCCATATGACATTGCTAATTTCTTCTTCAGTGAATGGCATCAAGAGTGTTGAATTTTCCTCCTCGTTGACCTTCCTTGGAACGTACTTGAGGAAGTCATGTGCTTCCTCATCATCCTCATCACCTTATTATTTGAATAGCTGTTGAAAATGAGAGGTTGTAGCCTCTTTTATCAAAGATGAGCCTTTAAGAACAGTTCCATCAGGCAAGATGATTTCAGCTATGTGGTTTCTAGAAAGGCGGGTTCGAATTTGCTTGTGGAAGAAGGTTGTATTTTTGTCTTCAGAAACAAGCCATAGGTTGCGTGACGTGAGCCTCAAATATTCTTCCTCTTCTCTAAAAATCTGGAGGGTACTGATTTGGTGTTCTTGCTCACTATGAATTTATGCTCTGGTTATGTCTTGTATCTCCAGGCCCATTTGGAGATCCAGCAGCTGCTTTGTGCTCTGTTTTCGTAGGGAAGTGGGAGAGGCTGTGGGATTTTTTATCCATTGCTTCAAGGTTGTTTTGGTGGCTTTTATCTTTTGCTCCCAAACATAGCTGGGTGATCCAAGAACGTGGTTGGACCAAGCTTTATTCATTGTTTCCAAAAACCCTTCTATGTTTGTCCATAGTGGGCTAAACTGGAAGTGGATTTGACTCACGTTTTCTTCTTCTTCCAGCAGAAGGAGGATGGGATTATGGTCAAAGTTCCACTTAGGTAGAATTTTTGTGGAGATAATGATCTTCTTGGAGAGGAATGAATTTTGAAGAAGGAATCTATCTAGCCTGACTGAAATATGCTCCTCCCCTATTCTGTTGTTTTTCCATGTGTATAGCCCTTTTTTGCCTTGAAATCCATTAAATCCCATTGTTGAATTAGATTTTCCACTAAGGGGAGGAAGAGATCCCTGCTTCTAGTTCCTCCTCTTTTTTCGTTTGGTTCTAGGATTAGCTTGAAGTCTCTGGCAATAATTATGTTATTGAGGGAGTATGCTTCCAAAAAATCAGTCAGAGTCTGCCAACATTGTTCCTTTTCTGCATAGAGGACAGGTACATAGAGATTAAAGAGTGCAATGTTTATCTTACTTGGTATGTGTCGGAGTTCCGTGTAAATCCAGTGATGCGTTTGAAAGGAGCTCTCCATATAGAATTTATCAGCCTCCCAAATAGTGGCTAATCCGTTGCATGTACCTCTAGCACTAACATCTTTTCCAATTTTTGTTTTCCATTTTGCTTTGCTGAGTTCTAGAAGGGCTTCACCTTCTATTTTAGTCTCTTGGAGCATGAAGATCTCGGGAAGTTCTGATTTTATTAGGCTTTTGACTGCTTCACATTATTTACTGGTGGGGGTTTGGGGTAGCACCTCCCTTAGGAGGCTTGGTTCTAGTATTTCTGCCGATAGACATCTCTATAGTGGCCTGGCTGCCCTGCATTTTTTGTCTCTCTGCTTCTTCTTCTCTGGCCTCTCTGTGATATTTCCTCCCCACTCTTTTCAAGGGCCTCTCAGATGATTCATCTTCCGAGGATCCCGATATCTCAGGGGTCTTCTTTCTTGTCATTTCTGCATAGGAAGGGGAGCTAGAGCCACCTTTTGGGGTTTGGAGAGGGACTGATTCCTCTTGCCTTTTGACTTCTTCCATGTTTTTAGCTTGTTGTTCAACCTCGTTATCTGCTGGATCTTGGAGTTTTTCTGGTGTGCTGAGAACTTCAAAGGGATTTGTTGATATGTCTGCTATTGGTGGGACTGAACTTCCTTCTGCTTGGGTTTTGGGAGGAGGAACCTTCCCAGTGGAGATGACTTTCCCTTTATTCCTGTTGCTCTACTTAGTTGGTCCTAATTTCTGAACCTGAGTCCATTGATCTCCTTTCTCCTTCTTCGTTCTGTCCTCTGATTTCTTTTTACAATGCTTGGAAAAATGCCCATAGCCATGGCAGTGCTGGCATTTAAATGGGAGTTTCTCATAGTCTAACACTTGTATGTGTGTCCAGTCAGCCACTGTGAGTTTAATGGCTTTAGGGAGGCCTTCCTCCAGGTCTACTTCTACACAAATTCTCACACAGGAGTATTGGTCTCTTCTTTTTGCTCGATCGATGTATTTTCCTAGCTTGTTGCCTATGGTTTCTAAGGATTTAGGGTTCCAGCAGTGCAAAGGTAGATGGGGCAGTCGTACCAAGACTAGAACAGCCAAGGGCACATCCTAAGTCAGGTCGAAATCTGGAGTCCACTGATTCAAATAGAGACCCTGAGGCCCCATGAAATATGGGTTGTTTCTGAAAATGAGATTCCTGTCTTCTGCTGCTTCAAATACAAATACGAAGAAGCCTTTGCCGACGAAATGGCTTTTTATTCCTTCTTTGACCAGGGATCACCAGTTCCTTTGCACCCAAGCTTCTACCACTTTAGGCGAGGGCCATAAGCCTGTGAACTGGCCAATAAGCCCTCATTCAACTAGGTTTAGTGTCGCTTTGCAGGGTTCTTCAATCAGCAGAGCAACTGTGGGGATGGATTCCATTTTTTTAACAAATTTCTGTTGGTTTTCGGTTGCTAGTCATTTGTTGCATGCTACAACCAGGTCACGGAATGCAACTAGCTCAGGTTGCAAAGATGTTTCCTTTTCATGGCCCCCTCCTAGGGCCATGGCTCTGGAGGTGCACGTAGTCTCAAAGGTGGTTGTGGCTTTTTGCGCGCTCCCCGGGCTTCCTCCTACCAGCCCCAGAGGCTGCAACTGGCTCCCGCTATCTAGATCCTCTCACGCAGGTTGCACTAGGCTCCGAAGCTTAATTATTGCTTGAAAAAAAATCCAAATTTAGAGAACCAACTCCAATTGGTTTAGTTATTAAGTATAATTATAATTATTAATTTTATTTTATTTTTAATGTAATTTCACTGAGTCAAATGTTGGAAGTAATGCTTCCATGTAATGAGTGAGTTGTCATTGTGAGTCCCTAGGTGTCGATCTAGAAGTAGTCAATTTCCTATGTGTGAGTTGTAATATCTATCTAGATGTGTGGTTTTCAGTAATCTAGATACTATAAATATGTAACCCTTAAGATTAATAAAATAGAGTGTGTGATTTGTGTTGTGTGAACAATCTCTAGCTCTCTCTTTTCTATCATGGTATCAGAGCCTGGCTTGACTCCCCTCAAGGGAGGGCCAAGAAGATGAGAGAGCCTTGAATTTTATTGCTATGTAAATAGGTTAAAGTAATAATGTTTTTTTTGAGTGGTTGTGAGATTTATATACCTTTGTAAAAAAAATTGTGGAGTGTGCGTTAGAATTGGTTAGAATCACCTTGTTTCTCATCTCGAACTCGGATACAACACACTCTACTTGGTCTCTTCAGGAACGGGCACTTACAGGATGGTTTCCAGCGCTTGTGTGTTGTTTTTTCCCTAGTATTGAGCTATAGGTTTCCTTGTTGGGATATTCTTGTTGACGACTACTAAAATCTGAAAGGTCCGTTAATATTTGAGGAGGCATTGAGGGTTTTAATACTATTTGGCTTGTGTTTTGTGCATATATCACCATTTTTCTTTGCAGAATGGATATGTTCATTTGTTGTGAGTCGAGTGTATGCAATCGAAATGCATCATTGAGATCTGTCATCTAGAATCATCCAGATGTCTGCTACAGTGTTAGTATTGGTTGCACAACCCAGATCTGTGATTCTAAGAGGGCCCTCTTGGGTAAACCTGAGCTTCTTGATGGTGGCCTCAAAAAATAACTACAACATCCGGAAAACGTGTCGATGTCTATCAAAATTCCTGGCGTAACTTGCATCGTCATCTCCCTCGAGATTATTGCCTCTGCTTTTGTGAACCGCGTGGTTGTCCATTTCCATTATGAGGACTTCAATTGAATGGTGTTGCTTTTCAATGCCCCAATTGTCCATTGATAAATTTGAGTGATACAAATGTGAATTTCATAGTGATGTTTCGAGAACAAGAAGCCGAAATTTTATCCCCTATACGTGAGATTTCATTTGATAGATACGGTTCATAGAAATCATTTTTTGTTAGAGATCAAATGTGGGTTTCAAAAGATAAACAATTGTCATGAGACGGGGCACGGGACATGTTATTGTGACATCTATCTTATTTGGGATCTTAACATTCCAATCTCTTTCTCCATAGAAGTATTTGTTGGTGTTAGTTTGATTTTATAATAATGGTTTGTTCAAAAGTTAGAAGAAGGAAAAAAAAAAGGCAAAAAACGAAGAAGAAGTTGTTGGTAGAAATTTTAATGGTAAAAAGGAGTTGTTGGTAGAAATTTTAATGGTAAAAAGGAGTTGTTGGTAGAAATTTTAATGGTAAAAAGGAGTTGTTGTTAGAAATTTTAATGGTAAAAATGAGTTGTTGGTAAAAAATCAAATGATGTACAACCACAAAGAACAGGCCAACTATTGAACATACTAATGTGACCCATCGTGCTCTGGGAGCATTGGTTACATGTAGTTCTTAATAATGTAGGTTTTAAAACTGTACAGAAATTGGCTGAATACGAATTCTAAAACACAGAAAATAAACAATGAGAGAGCATAACACATAAAACACATATACATAGAGATTTTCTCCCTGGATCCCAAAATCGAGACTACGAGCTTGAATTTTCATTATGTTCCTTTCAATGTTACAATACATATTTATACATGCCGAAGCATCCAATACCATGGACCGAAAACCATCACGTCCAAAACCATGGACCGAAAACTATTGCGTCCAAAAAACATGTGCGAAAATCATGCATAAAACTATAGGTGGGTCTGCCCAACCTAACATAGGTTCCAAAACCAAAATTTTCCGAGGCGCTGCCCTGGACCCCATAGAGTGGGGTTACCTGCACCCCTCAAACCCCCTGTGAACCCCCCAACTACGCAATCGGCGCAACGAAGGGGGGGCTCCGCCCCCCTTCTAACCCCCCGATTAACTACATGGGCTAATCGTGGAAAGAATATAACACAACCCAACATTCTCCCACTTGTTTTTTTCTTTCCACAGGGGGCCATAAGAGAGATTAGTCATTTATCCAACCCTGCAATGTCCATTGTTTCTCTACACCAAGAGAACTTCTCAGAGCTCACAGATTTTGTCAATGCATTTGTAGTATTCTTCAAAGTGTCAACCTTTACTAGAAACACCTTTTTGTCTTCTATCATATCCCTCACACAGTGATGTTGAACATCAATGTGCTTTGTCTTTGAATGATATGCAGGGTTCTTTGCCAAGAAAATTGCACTTTGGCTGTCACGGTCTATCCTTATAGCTCCCTGTACTAACCCCATATTTGGACACAATCTCTGCAACTAAACTGCTTCCTTGCTTGCATCAGTGGTTGCCATGTATTCTGCCTCTGTAGTTGATAGTGTCACTATAGATTGTTTCTTAGTCATCCAACTGACTGCACCTCCAAATAGGTTAAACACATACTCACTTGTAGATCTTCTTTGATCTAGATCTCCAACCTAGTCTACATCAACAAATCCATGAATATCCAACACTCTGTCCAATCTTGGTCTTCCTTGGTAGCACAAACCATAATCACTAGTGCCACGCAAATACATGAAAACCCACTTCACTGCTGTCCAATGCTCCTTTCTTGGTTTTGACATAAACCTCCTCAATACTCCCACTGCATGTGCAATGTCTGGTCTAGTATAGACCATTGCATACATCAGGCTATCAACTGCACTTGCATATGGAACACGGGACATGTCCTCTTCCCCTTCTTGTGTCTTGAGACATTGTTCAGCAGATAAATTTACACCTACAGGAATAGGAACCTTCACCGGTTTAATATCCTGCATATTAAATCTCTGCAATATTGTCTCGACATACTTCCTCTGGTTTAACCAGAGCTTCCTCTTTGCCTGATCTCTATTTAATTTCCATGCCCAAAACATAGTTTACAGCACCAAGATCTTTCATGTCAAATTTGGAGGACAATTGGGTCTTCAAATCTTGGATAATTTCTTTGTCATTTCCAACCAGAAACATATCATCCACATACAAGATCAAATAAATAACACGGTCACCAACTAATTTAAAATACACATAGTGATCTGCTTTGCTTCTAGTGAAGCCAAGTCCCCGTATAAATGTATCAAATTTCTGATACCACATCCTTGGTGACTGTTTTAACCCATACATAGAATTCTTTAACTTGCATACCAATTCTTTCTTACCCTTCACCACAAAGCCTTTAGGTTGCTTCATGTAGATTTCCTCTTCCAGATCCCCGTGAAGAAATGTTGTCTTCACATCCATCTGTTCTACCTCAAAATCAAAAGCAACAACAACAGATAAAATTAATCTAATAGAAGTTACCTTGGCAACAGGAGAAAAAATATCACCAAAATCAATTTCCGGCACTTGGGAATAACCTTTTGCTACCAACCGAGCTTTGTATTTCTCCAACTTTCCTTCTACATTTGTCTTCTTCTTGAATACCCATTTGTTGCCAATGGGATTCCTTCCAGCCGGCAAGTCCACCAGATCCCATGCCTCATTTTTGTGCAAAGATGCCATTTCATCAACCATGGCCTCTTTCCAGAGTTTGCCATCCTCTGAATCTACTACTTCCTTCATAATTCTAGGATCATCATCAGTAATAGATAAAGAAAAATTTGAAAAGAAAGCATATGGACTATACCTTTATGGTTGCCTTCTTTCTCGAACTGATCTTCTCACACCCGGAGTTTGTGGCTCTTCATCTTTTGATTCCTCCTCTGCTATAGAGTCTGAATCTTCCTCCTTAAGCTCAAACTCTATCTTCTTAAGTTCCTTTGGTTGGACTTCATGTTTAATAACATCTTTCACCTCTCTGAACACCAAATCTCGGTTGTACACAACCTTCCTTGTTACTGGGTTCCAAATCTTATAACCCTTTAAACCATCCTTATACCCAATAAAGATGCACTTTTTAGATTTACTATCCAACTTTGTTTTTTCTCCTTTAGAACATGTACATATGCATCACATCCAAATATCCTCATATGTGAAAGAGAGGGTTTCTTACCAGTCCATACCTCTTGTGGAGTCTTATCCTCCAACACTGATGAAGGTGATCTATTGACCAGGTAACATGTTGTCTCCACTGCCTCTGCCCAGAATTCTTGTCCTAACCTAGCACCACTGAGCATGCTTCTTGCCCTTTCCATCAACGTCTTGTTCATTCTTTCTACAACTCCATTTTTCTAAGGTGTATATGGAGTAGTATTCTGCCACGCTATACCACACTTCTTATAGAATTCTTCAAATTCCTTACTACAAAACTCTCCATCGTTATCTGTCCTCAACACCTATATCTTCTTCTCTGTTTGGTTTTCCACCAGAGCCTTGAATTCTTTAAACCTTTCAAAGACTTTAGATTTCTTCTTAAGGAAATATATCCATGTATTCCTTGAGAAGTCATCTATAAATGATACATAGTACACAGACTTACCCAGTGATGGAACCTTCACAGGTCCAAACACATCACTGTGCACAAGTTCTAATATATGTTTTGCCCTCTTACCACCAGAGGGGAAACTCACCCGATTCTGCTTCCCATATACACAATTTTCATAGAAATCAAAATCTAGAGAGCTATTACTCATACATTCTACCATACCTTTACCATGAAGTATTCGAAGGCCCTTCTCTCCAATATATCCAAGCCTTTGATGCCACAACATGGTCTTCTCTCCAGAGACCACTAGATTTTCTGCTCCACTTTCAGGAACCACAGAACTATTGCACCCATCAACAACCGTGCTACCTTGCAGCTTGTACAGAGTTCCAATTTGAACTCCCCACATCAATACCAGTGCTCCCCAAACCATCTTGTAGGTATCCTTCTCGAACATTGTTTTTACACTTGCATCATCCAACTTGCTTATAGAAATTAGATTTTTGGCCAATGCAGGAATATGCAGAACACCCAGAAGTGTTCTAACCCTTCCACCTTGCAACTTCAACTTTACTTTTCTGCGACCAACAATTCTAGCCTTCCTATCATCCCCTAAGAAGACATCACCACCATCGTATTTCTCATACTCGCAGAACCACTCTCTATGGGGAGTGAAGTGAAAGGATGCACCTGAGTCAATCAACCAGGACTCATGATCTACATGTGTACTTGAAGAAACCAAGTACACCTCCCCACCTTCATCTAAGGTGGTTTTCACCTCTGCATAAGGAGCATCATCAGATCCCTTTCCTTTATCAGGAGGTTTAGATTTACAGTCCCTTTTGTAGTGCCCTTCCTTTCCGCATTTCTAGCACACCACCTTAATAGGTTTTCCTGGAGATTTAGATCTCCCACTCAATGACTTATTATTGTTTCTGCTCTAGGACCGTCCTCATACAGGCAAGGCATCACCATTCTGGCTCTCTATATTTTTCCATCTCATCTCCTCCGTCAGCAAGGATGAGACTATTTCATCAAACTGCAAAGCATTTGCATTGCTACCTATTGCAATAACCAGACTATCCCACGAATCTAGTAGAGAACACAACAAACTGATGCACTTATCTTCATCTGAAATTTTAATATCAACGGATGCTAATTGACTTACCACAGTATTAAATGTGTTCATATGCTCTATCATCAAGTCTCCATCTTTCATCCTCAGGTTATACAACTTTTTCCGCAGGAACAGTTTATTCACCAGAGACTTAGATTGGTACAAAGTCCCTAACTTGTCCCACAAAGCCTTCATCATAGCTTCCCCTGATACATTCAGCAATATTAAATCTGATACACACAATCGTATTGTGCTCTTTGCCTTCTAATCCAACTTCTTCCATTCTTCATTGGACACTCCCGTTGGTTTAGTACCCGGATCTACTGCGATCCAATGATCTTTATCGACCAATAGATCCTCCATCTTGAGTTTCCACAACTCAAAACTCTAACCATTAAATTTCTCGATCTCTATCTTTCCACTACTCGCCATCTTCTTTCACCACCAAAATCGATCTCGTAGATCTCCCACTGAACAGGGTCTACCACAGGTCCGAGCGAAACCCCTCAGCAACAAGGGCGTCCCCTTGAAGCCAAAACAGCTCTGATATAAAATGTAGGTTTTAACCTCGTACAGAAATTACCCGCATACGAATTCTAAAACATAGAAAATAAATAATGCGAGCGCATAACACATAAAACACATATACACATAGATTTTCCCCTGGATCCCAAAACCAGGAGTACCAGCTTGATTTTTCATTATGTTCCTTTAAATGTTACAATACATATTTATACATGCCGAAGCATCCAATACCATGGACCGAAAACCATCGCATCCAAAACCATGGACCAAAAACCATTGCGTCCAAAAAACATGTGCGAAAATCATGCACAAAACCATAGGTGGGTTCGCCCAACCTAACATAGGTTTCAAAACCAAAATTTTCATAGAGTGGGGTTACCTACACCCCTCAAACCCCCTGCTACGCAATCAACACAATGAAGGGGGGGCTCCACCCCCCTTCTAACCCCTTGGTTAACTAAGAGGGCTGGTCGTGGAAAGAATATAACACAACCAAACAAATAAGGGGAAGTTGGTGTGACTCGTCGTGCTTCAGGAGTGTCAGTACATGTTATTTTATAAGGTCAAGTTGTTGAATTGTCTGTTGAAGACATTCTATATCCAGAAAGCTATCCTAGATAACTGATGAAGGCTATGGAGGGCATTGGATTCACAAATGGTGGCAGTTCCATAGGATGGTTCAGTATCGAGACTGACCCGTTGCACTCTGGGAGGTTGAGAAGCATCAATTCTTCAAAGCTCATCAACGATTGTCAGAGGTAGTTACGTTTTAAAAGGAGATCAAGTGTCAACTCGAAGATGTGGTGGTGAAAGATCGGTGTTTTTGAGATTCCAGAGTGGATGTGGGTGCTCATGATGGCCATATTAGACAAATCTAACAGTTTTATTTATTGTTGTAATGTGGGTTTTTTAACATTTTCTACATGTAAGCATTAAGGGAGGGTGTTGGAAGTAATGCTTCCATGTAATGAGTGAGTTGTCACTGTGAGTCCCTACGTGTCGATCTAGAAGTAGTCAATTTCCTATGTGTGAGTTCTAATAGGTATCTAGATGTGTCGTTGTCAGTGATCTAGATACTATAAATATGTACCCTTGAGATCAATACAATATAGTGTGTGAAAAGATAGTGTGTGTGATTTGTGTTGTGTGAAAAATCTCTAGCTCTCTCTCTATTTTCTATTTTCTAGATCTAGAGTTAAGATGGATCTAGGTTGGTTTAGTTTTTAAGTATAAGTATAATTATTTATTTTAGACTGAGTCAAATTTTTTTAATTAATAATTATAATTACTAACAAATTAATTTATCCAATTATTAACCCTTTGATAGGGTGGATTGGATAAATATCAAGTTGTTATTATTTTAGTTGGGACTTAATACACAATTTGTAGATTAGATACCATGGCCCTATTAATCAATTCCTATGTTTCACCTTTTTTCAATCCTTAGAGGGGGCTTCATCATTTATTCCCTCTATCCCCTCTTCTCTTCCTCTTGGTCAAAGAAGCTCTATGTAGATCCATTATTGATGCAAAAATGACACATCTTATAAAAGGTATCTCTATCACACAAAATTGCTCCCTCATGCATCTCTTATTCTTAGATGATATGGTTATTTTTCTAGCTTTGGACTATGGAAGCCTCCAAACTATCAATCAAATTTCAGATAGATTATCCTTGGCCACTAAAATGAAAATAAATCATGAAAAATGTACCCTCCTTGGAAGTTAAATTTAGTTTAGTTATAAGATGGAACTTTGTTTTACTAATAATGAGATATTATTATTGAAACTATGAAAAAATAAATTAAACTTAGATGTTTTCTTAAAATAGTTTAATTTTTCAAAAATATTTTTTATTCTAACGTCTCCTCATTAGCCTCTGCGTAGAGTAAATTTTTATCTTATTTTGAAACCTTAGTGACAATACAGTGTCTCGTGCGTGGAGTACAACTCTTTTTGACTACTCAAACATGATGGGATTTATGCCTCAAGTACATCATATGCTTTTGCATCTACAAAATGTAATTTTCTTTGCTTAATGAAAATATAGGACTGTATTTGTACTGTCTACTATATGGTGTTGGTACTATCATTCATTTACTTGTTTGTCCAATACCTTTTAGCATGAGTAGCTTTATGTGTAACTAGATGTCTTTTATGTATTCATGTATTAGTTACCAAGGTTGTATGTTGTGATTATGCTTGCCTCTTCTATGTGCAAGACTTGATCTGGAGCCGGCTCAGGGGAATTCCACCTAGTTGCATTGCGCTCTCCAGAAAATCTACATAGAGGCTTGAGGTAATCAATGTAGAAATTCCCATTGTAGATCAACAGATTATGCAATATACTAAAGAAAAATACAAGATCTACTTCTACAACAAACTTTGCAGAAGCTTAAGCGAATATGAGCAAGATCAATGAGAACACATATAACTGAGAATGAGAAATCAATCACACATAACACAGAAGAAATAACCCGGGGAAAGCCTAAGCCTAAAACCCCAATCTCTGCATTATCATACAAGTGGAAATATGTTCGGATTACACAAAGCTTTAGCTCAAAAGCTACCCATCTCTCAGTACAATCTCTCTGCTGCTCATAGATAGTCAAAGGCTTCTCACAAGCCTTCTCCTTTTCCCTCCAAGCCTCCTATTTCCTTGTGCAGTTTCTCCTAGATCCTCCAGCTGCAACTTGTGTGATTCTCACCTCACACACAACACTAACCTCTAAAATAACTACACAAATCTGAAGGAGATAATTCCTTCTGCATGGATGAGTTTCCTATATAGGAAAATTCCTCCAACTGATAGTACACTGTCCCTTCCTCTGATCTCAACTGGGTCTCTGACTGAACTGACATGCATGAGTTATTTATGAGAGAATATTCAGTTATTTGAAGTGCAGCAATTACATGCATGCATGCATTAATTAACTGAACTCATAATTAGTTCAACAAACTATTTTAACTAATGTAACTGGACTTGACTCAGTTAACTAAGATAACTAATTACAACTCAAATACAACTCATCCTTATCTCTTTAACTGATGGATAAATTCCTCGATCAATGGAGAAACTGCTGCATGTCCCCACATAGACTTCATGTTTGATTTTCTACAACTAATTAACTCAAGATAAATTAATTAATTAATTTACAAACAGCTGCTAAGATCAAATTCGAATTTTACTTCTCAATTTTAGTTCAGGGACTAACTAAAATCGGAATCTATCCCAACATTCTATTTATAGCAAAGCTATTTTTAGCATTTCCATTTTTCATTCTTGTTTCTATGTCCAACACTGGTACCTGAACTGCTATTTATAACAGTGCTATTTTTAGTACTTCTATTTTTAGCATTTATTGTTGCCATTTTCAACACTTCCTCTCAACAAGAAAGGAATTCAACTCGAACCTGATCTTGAACGTTTGGAATGTTTTTCATGCAACAGTTCTCCCAAGTGTTATTTCTCCAGCAACTCTAGAAACAAAAAAAAACTCCCAACTGACCTCTCTGTTGGGCTAGAAACACCCTCTGATGCTGAAGCTCCCTCTACTGCTGACAAGTGCTCCTTCTCTGACCTCTAAGCTGCTGCAACACTCCATGCATCTCACACCATTACACACTTCTCTGTGCCATCCTGCACTAGTGCAACACTCCTGTGCCTCTCGCATTGTTGCAACCTGCTAGCTCTGTGTTGTCCTGGGATTCCTGCATTGTAGCTCTCTCTACCTCTCCATCTGTATCTGTCTCTACCCACTCAGCCAATCCTGCTACTCCTCGTCGAGGCTCCCGTAGCAAGGTCTAATCAAAGAGGTTGGGTACCTCAATGATCCTGCCCTTATTCTAGCCTTCTTGAGAATGTCACTCCACATCGCCCCACCTCCTACCTGGAGGTATGGATGCATGTGATCCCTTTGTCCACTTGGCTCGAAATTTCCCCCTACTGGAGGTCTCTGCATGAGTGGATGCCTCCACTCAATCTCCTCTTGACTTCTCCAGTTGCGGCTGCTCCACAACCTCCTGAAGCTGCTTCACCAATTGTGGCTTCTCCACAATTTTTTTAGACTTCTTCTAGTGCTACATGTTGAGAGGTAATTTACTCTCCCTCTCAACCAAGTATCTAACATTTACCTTTCTCCTCAAGGCTTTGCATGCATCTTGAACCTCAAGAGCATACAGGTTCTTGGCTACCACACCAATATGTTTTATCTTTCCCGCCATCACGAAATTTTCTAGAAAAAGTGCTAATTTTAAATTAGCGATATCTCCCTCATCCGAACTTCGATTCAGCCGATTTGTTTTTTGAACTTTGGTCTTTTTCCACAAGGAATCCGGATCTGCTATTTGTTTCTGAAATTTTTTCACAAAAATTTTCATATCTGCTCTGAAAACTCGCAACCCTTTTTTTTTTTAACTTCAAATTTTCTTCTTCGTATATTGTTCACTCCTTCGATCACCTTTGCTCTGATACCACGTTAGAAATTTCTCTATATATCAGCTAACTATGATACCATGTAGAAATTCCCAATGTAGATCAATAAATTATTCAATATACTAAAGAAAAATACAAGATCTACTTCTACAACAAACTTTGCGGAAGCTTAATCGAATATGAGCAAGATCAATGAGAACACATATAACTGAGAATGAGAAATCAATCACACATAACACAAAAGAAATAACCTGGGGAAAGCCTCAGCCTAAAACCCCAATCTCTTTATTATCATACAAGTGGAAATATATTCGGATTACACAAAGCTTTAGCTCAAAAGCTACCCATCTCTCAGTACAATCCCTCTGTTGCTCATAGATAGTCAAAGGCTTCTCACAAACCTTCTCCTCTACCCTCCAAGCCTCCTATTTCCTTGTGTAGTTTCTCCTAGGTCCTCTAGCTGCAACCTGTGTGATTCTCACCTCACACACAACACTGACCTTTGAAATAATTGCACAAACCTGAAGGAGATAATTCCTTCTGCATGGATGAGTTTCCTATATAGGAAAATTCCTCCAACTGATAGTACATTGTCTCTTCCTCTTATCTCAACTGGGTCTTTGATTGAACTGACATGCATGAGTTATTTATGAGAGAATATTCAGTTATCTGAAGTGCAGCAGTTACATGCATGCATGCATTAACTAATTGAACTCACAATTAGTTCAACAAACTATTTGAGCTAATCTAACTGGACTTGACTTAGTTAACTGACCTAACTAATTACAACTCATCCTTATCTCTTTAATTGATGGATAAATTCCTCAATCAATGGAGAAACTATTGCATGTCCCCACATAGAATTCATGTTTGATTTTCTACAACTAATTAACTCAATATGAATTAATTAATTATTTTACAAACAACTGCTAAGATCAAATTCGAATTTTACTTCTCAATTTTAGTTTAGGGACTGTTATGAAACCAGCTCACAAAAAGATAGAAAAGATAGATCAACGCCTTAGAATTCAGACTCTTCGAGGGGCAACCTCCTTTACATTACATAAATGAACAATTCTTGGATGATTCAAATGACAAAACCTCCTTTCTATATATAAGAGTCTAAGGGGTCCCAATATAACCAAGCCGACCTAACAATAATAATATAAAGGCACAAAAATAACAATAGAGGGATTCTATGGGGCACAGTAATAAAAATATGGGGACAATAGGGGCACAACAATATTAATAAGGGATACAACTACAATATTAATGGGGGCATCACTAGTATTATAGGGACCTAATATGCCCCTCTCCTTAAAAAAGTGTTGTCCTCAACGCTTGAGTAGTTCTGATGCTTCTATATAAAATTCTCATCCTCCCATGTGGAATCTTCAATGGATAAGTTCTTCCACTTGATGAGATACTCTGGAATGGATTGATTTCGTAGTTGTCAAGTTCTTATTTCTATGACTTATTCCGGTTCCAATATAATTTTTCCTTCCTCATCAAGTTCTGGCAATATTGTTTGAACTGGGAGCTTGTCACCTATAACCTTCTTTAAACATGAAACATGGAAAACTAGGTGCAATCGAGAAGCCGCAGGAAGCTCCAATTTGTATGCCATAGTACCAATCTTTTGCAACACCTTGTACGGACCATATTACTTTGGTGAAAATTTGTTATCCTTATTAGCTTGCTTGAGGGACATTTGTTTATATGGTTATAGCCATAGGAATACCCAATCAACTACATCAAAACTTCTTTCACTGCGATGTTGATCTGCATGTTGTTTCATTCTATTATGTGCCAACACGAGGTTATCCTTTAAGATTTGGAGAACTTTTTGTTGATGCTCGATGTGATGTTCCACTGATTGAACCTTAGAATTTTTTCTTAAATATGATGTGATGGATGGTGGCTGATATCCATAAAGTGCCATAAATGGGGTCATTTTTGTTGCAGTATGGAAGGAAGTGTTATACCATCATTCAGCCAGAGGCAACCATTTGACCCATTGTGTCTTTTTATTAGATACAAAGCAATGAAGATATCCTTCCAAACATTTGTTTACTATCTCCGTTTGCCCATCAGATTGAGGATGATAAGATGAGCTATGAGCTAACTAAGTACCAAGACAAGAAAATAATTTTGTCCAAAAATTTCTTGTAAAAATGGGATCTCTGTCACTTACAATAATCTTTGGGTTTCCATGTAGCTTTTGAATTGTTTCCATAAATGTTGTAGAAACTGTACTTGCTTTAAATGGATGTGATAATGCACAAAAGTGTGCATACTTGGTAAGTCTGTCAACTACCACCATGATGACACTCTTTCCCTCAGACTTGGGTAAACTTGTGATAAAATCCATTGAAACCTCCTCCCAATGTTGGCTTGGAATGGATAAAGGTTGTAATAGACTTGGTGTATTAATTATTTCAGCTTTATTTTGTTGGCATACCAAACATTCCGCCACAAACTTTTGAATATTTGATTTAAGGCCATCCCAAAAAAAATCCTTCCTAACCCTGTGGTAAGTTTTTAAAAATCTTGAGTGCCCTCATAAGGGAAAAGTGTGCAATTCTAGAAGAATATTTTGTTTGAGCTGGGAATTCTTATAGAGGTATAAGCGATCTTTGTAACATAATGAATCATTTTTCCAGCTAAATGTATCAGATGTACTGGAATCTTGTTGTAACTTTCAAATAAGTTCCCACACTTCTTTTTCATTCTTCGATTCCTCCCTTGCTTCATTTATCTAATTTGGTTGGATAATAGAAATGGCGCGCAGCAATGCTTCCACATCCTCATCCTTTCTTGAGAGTGCATCTACCACAATGTTTTTCTTCCCTTTTTTGTATATGATTTCAAAGTCATAACCCAACATCTTTGTGACCCACTTTTGTTGTTCTTCAGAGGATAATATTTGTTCTAAAAAGTATTTAAGTCTATCATGATCCGTTTTTACCTTGAAGTGTCTTCCCATTAGGTAGGGTCGCCATTTCTTAAGCGCATGTAGTATTGCCAACATTTCCTTCTCATAAATAGCTTTGTGTAAATACTTTCCCTTTATTGGATGACTTTCGAAAGCAATGGGTCTTTCCTCTTGCATTAAAACAACACCAATTCCATTTTCGGAAGCATCACATTCCACAATAAAGGTTTTTGTGAAGTCTGGTGTAGCTAAGACCAGTGCTTGGCACATTTCCTATTTAAGATATTCGAAGGCCTTTGTTGCTTTTGGAGTCTATGAAAATGCATCTTTCTTCAACAATGTTGTTAGAGGTGCTGCTATTTTCCCATAATTCTTAACAAACTTGCGATAATACCCTGTCAGCCCGAGAAATCCTCACAAATGCTTTATGGATGTGGGGATTTCCCATTCCTTAATGGCTTTAATTTTGCTAGGGTCTACCTTAACTCCTTCATGAGATACAATATGACCCAGATATTCCACCTCTTGTACTCCAAAGAAACATTTGGATCTTTTTGCATATAATTGTTTCTCCTCCAATAGTTGTAGTACCCTGTCAACGTGTTCAACATGATCCTTCCAAGACTTGTTGTAGATTAGTATATCATCAAAAAATACTAACACAAATTTTCTAAGGAAGGGTTTGAAAATGGAATTCATCAAACCTTGAAATGTAGAAGGTGCATTAGTAAGGCCAAAAGGCATGACCAAAAACTCATAGTGACCCTCATGAGTTCTAAATGTTGTTTTCGAAATGTCTTCAGTGTTCATTCTGATTTGATGATATCCTGAACGAAGATCTAACTTTGTGAAGTAAATTGATCCATGCAATTCATCCAATAATTCATCAATGACAGGAATGGGAAACTTATCTTTAATAGTGAGCTTGTTGAGCTCCCTATAATCCGGACACATGCACCATGATCCATCCTTCTTGTGCACCAATACTATTGGAGCAGAGAAAGAACTTTGGCTAGGTTGAATTATACCAGCCTCAAGAATTTCTCCAACCATACGTTCAATTTCACTCTTTTGGGCATAGGGATATATGTACGGCATGATGTTTGGAGGAACACCTCCTGGAATCAAATGAATAGCATGATCATGATCACAAATATGTGGGAGATATTTGGGAGTCTCAAATACCTTGGAATGATTATCCAAGACTTTTTGGAGATTTGGAGAAATAGATGATTTCAATGTGGAAACATCTAGTGAACATAATTGTGCAATTACACCTCATTGTTCCTTTTTTAGAAGCTTTGTCATACCTTTAGAGCTTATTATCTTTCTCAGTTTCCCGACAATACCCATTAATTCAACTTCCTTTCCTTCTGCATAAAATTTCATGAAAACTTCTTGAAAGTTAAAAGCTATTGTACCCAAGGATTGTAGCCATTGGACTCCTAGTACACCTCTCATTGGAATGGAAAGCATTGGGATTTTCAATAGATATTCTCCCATGGATAGCTTGATATTATGGCACTTTCCAGAGAAATTTATCATTCTTCCACTTGCAACCATTACTTGACACTCTGGTGCTAGATATAGGAAGCAATTCAATTCTTTTGTTATCTTACAATGAATAAAATTGTGGGTACTTCCTGAATGAATCAACACTATTACCTTTTTTTCTTGATTTTTCCTTCTATCTTGATGGTTTGAGGAGTGGTAACTCCAGCCAATGCATTACAAGATATGGTCAGATTTATTTCTTCTTTATCTAAGCTTTGTTCCTGGAGTATATCCTCTTCTTTTGACCTTTCTTGCTCCTTTTCTTCTTCCTCTTCACAATCTATGTAGAATAATTTCTTCTATACACACTTATGACCTTTAGTGTATTTTCTATCACAACTGTAACAAAGCCCTTTTGCTCTTTTTTCTTCCAATTGTTGTGGTGTTAACCTTATAGGTTGTGGAAGGCTAGGGGCAACAACACTTCCATCTTTATAGTTGTGAGTGGTATGCTTCCTGGTTGCCATAATTTTGCTTTCCATTTTTCTTGCTAACCTGAATGCCTTCTCTAATGAATCAGGTTCCCAAAGGCAAACATCATGTTGGATATTACCTTTAAATTCCCTATGAACACATAATCCTATGCTCCTCTCGGATATTTTTTACGCTTATGTTCAATTTTTGGAACTCCTCAATGTGCTCCATTATTGAACCATTTTGTTTGAGACTTATCAATTGGCTAAAAAAAGTGTTTCTTTTTGTATCCTCATAATGTGCTGTCAATTCTTCTGTAAAAATTGCCCAAGTGATAATTTGTTTACGAGAGCAAAGCCATTGATACCATAGAAACTGATTTGGTTCCAAATATAAATTTGCAATACGTACCTTTTGTGTGTTTTTCACATTATTGAGATTGAAAAATTGCTCCATTTGTAATATCCATGTTGCGGGATCCTTGCCATCAAACTTCCTCATATCGATTTTTGGAAGATGGTGGGTCTTCGATCCAACATTAGAGTCTATGGAATCATGATTAACATTTATTTTGTTCTACTCATGAGTTTCCTTTATTACCCTTTCACCATTAGTGACCATTTCTTGTAGCAACTTATTCATATTTATCTTTAGTTCTTCCATCTTATCATCCATGCCATCCATTTTAGCGTCCATGCCATTCACCTTAGCTTCCATATCTTTCTTTAAACAATCCATCTTAGCTTCTACACCTTTCTTTAAACCGTCCATCTTAGATTCTGTTAATTTTTGTGCAATTGACACTTGTTGCACTTGTTCTCGTAATTTTGATATATCATGTTGCATTTCTTCCTCTTCTTCATGAGTCATGCTAGAGCTTTCAGGTTGCTTACTAGGTGTTTTCATTTTCTTTCCTCGGGGCATCCATTACCGATAATAATTCTTTACTATGTCCTTTGAATTCCTTCAAACTAATTTTTCAAACCAAGCTTATGCAAAGATTTAAAAAAAACTACACACCTTTTTTCACTTTGTAGGAGCTTGATATTGAATCTAATGTATCTCTGTAATTTTGTATCATCCAGTTCTAAAATTGCGATCAATAGTATCCCTCTGCATCCTCTTTCCAATGCCACTAGTCTAATCCAAATTGGATTCTCCAAGGAAGAATTATGCACAATCTCCCAAGAGGACCTGATTATATACCTTTCCAAAAGAGCAAACTTGTATGAAGTGCCATGTGTCACTATTTTTACCTTTGGCTCTGAAAAATATATACAAGAAACTATAGTCCATCCTCTTTCTGTACCTTCTTACAAAATTTCAATCCAATTCTCAGAGAGAAAGTTATGATGATTTTCCCCAGGTCACTTGTTTGGAATGTAATTCAGGAGTCTGCAAAAAGACCAACTTCCTTAGATCATATCTGCGCAAATATAGTGTGAAAAGCTCTGAAATTCAGACCGGAGGTTCAGTGAGATTTTTTCTCAGATGGGTTTTTTTTTCACTTCTGAAACATCGTAGAAAAAAGTTATAGCGAAAATGCCACAATGACCTATTTGGAGCAACGAAACCTTAGAATCCAAAGCTCTGATACGAAATGTTATGAAACCAGCTCACAAAAATATAGAAAAGATAGATCAACGCCTTATAATTTAGCCTCTTCGAGGGGGAAACCTCCTTTACATTACATAAATGAACAATTCTTGGATGATTCAAGTGACAAAACCTCTTTTCTATATATGGGAGTCTAAGGGGTCTCAATATAACCGAGCCGACCTAACAATAATAATATAAAGGCACAAAAATAACAATAGAGGGATTCTATGGGGCACAGTAATAACAATATGGGGACAATAGGGGCACACCAATATTAATAAGGGATACAATTACAATATTAATGGGGGCATCACTAGTATTATAGGGACCTAATAGGAACTAACTAAAATTGGAATCTATCCCGAAATGATATTTATAGCAAAGCTATTTTTAGCACTTCCATTTTTCATTCCTTGTTGCTATGTCCAACATTGGTACTCGAACTGCTATTTTTAGCACTTCTATTTTTAGCATTTCTTATTGCTATTTTCAACAATCAATCTGTTTTTCTTTGATAGTTAGTTATTATTTATGGACATGCATGTATATTTGTGACAGTTGCAGATAATCTTACAGTCTACCAAAGGTCCCAAGAAGACCTTTGAGGGTATCTCCATTCTCCATACACCGTGCCTTTTATCCTATAGCATTCCAGTTTTTATCTCTAATATCTCAAGCCTTGTATTAGATCTCATGGTGTTTCACAAAATTCTTCAAATATTTCCAGGAATGAACTAGGCAAGTAAATAATGGAATTATGTTTTCTTATGTTGATTGGAAATCTTTCTTGTTTGACATGATTCATGGGTAAATGCCAGTGATGTGTGTATTGCAGGAGTTTCAATTGTGCAGGAAGATCTCATGTCAATAGCCCCAACCTAACCTCATCTATCCATGATCACTAAGATCCACTAAGTCCATCAACCAATTTATCAATCCACAAGAACAACTTTCCATGTTTTTTGAGCAAATCCAACCATCTAACAAACTTTGGTTTGAGTTCTGAGGAAGTCCTAGCCACTCTCTTGCCTTATTTCTTCCATCATTCACCTTCCCTAAGCCCTATACCACCTTTCAAATCACTCCTATTACTTTTATCCAGATCCTATAGGAATACAAGGGATCCTGTAGGACCATTAGGACATCTTGTAGGTGTATTAGGTCATCCTCTAGGACAAACTGTAGTGGCCTGTTTTGAGGCCGATTTGTGGAAAAAGCATCCATAAAGATAGGAGAAGGCCCCTATTTGCCTCCCAAGCCATATGACCTTTCACTACCATCTCTAACCCACCTGCCATACCAACAAGAAGAATTAACATTCATATTTTCACCAAAAATGAGAAAAAAGGAAAAAATTTATTGTTTTCATTCATATGCACAATAGTAAAGTGTTTGATTATCTCAGATTGCATGCCTAGGATAGTTAGGATTGCATACATGTTAGCTTAGGATTCTTTTGAAGCAATATCTCTTAACAAGTAGTTAGATGAGCGGTGTGTTTAAAGCACTTATTTCAGTCTTTCATTACTGTAGTAGACAATATTGCAATGCTCTCAATTAGGGTAAAATCCCCCTTTCTCCATTGGTAGTCAAACTTCTTCTGAATCAATAGAAGGTTGGTTTGAGAAACCCTAATGGTCTATCGCCAGCTCAGAAGTGACAAAGAATGGACCCATTGCATCCACTTGTGTATACAACACTGTCACCTCCAAGTTTGTACGAAACCCGAGTTGATAAAGTAAAGTTGGTAGCCCAGGAGTTGAAGCACTCTTGCTGCAATATTGGTGCTCATTAGCAACAATCTTAGAGGATTCATTATCCATGAATTTGTTGAGATAGAAGATGTTTTAAGTGTCGAACATTTCATGTGGTTAGAATGGTTTGATACTTGTGGGTGTCCCAAACCTCACTAGGGTGAGGGAGTACTCACGCAACTCTATGAGTGATTAGAGGAATGACTCTACATATGTAATTATTAAAAGGATAGTTTCATGTCATTTAATGGAAGTGAGGGTACAAGATTTAACATTAGTTTTATGAGTAGATTTTCTCTACACTTTTTAAGTTTTGTTGCAATTGACATCAACATCCTTCACTTTCATAAAATTAATGTTACTTAAGGTAATATATTTAAAGGTGTTTTTTTTTATTTGTGTCTGGAATTGAGAGTATGGTTCTTCACTTTTATATCAGTAATTATCATGGCAATTTTAATGTGGGGGGGGTGTGGGAAATTCCACACAATGAGTAAGGCCCTCTTTTCTATCAATAGAAGGTGTGGAAGATTTCTCTTCAAATTGTTACTTTTGTGAAAAGAAAGCATACTAGAACCCTTGTTATCTTTGAACTTGCGACCTCATACAAACTTGGATCAAGTTATGTTTGAACCCACAATCTATAATATTGAGATCCTTTAAAGCTAAATAATCTCAAATTTTTAGAGGTAGAGATGTGTGTGATAAGGGAATTGTTGTTTCAAATGATGAGTGAAGTAAAAGGCATGATCTAGTTAAACCGGTCACAACTTTTACACTTAGATATATTGGTGGTGTCCTTTCCTATGGGTGTTTTTCCCACCCTTCAATATCTCATAATGGAGTTTTTCAACACTCTGGTGGAGGTGGTAACCTTGCCAACAACAATAAATCACTCTTTTCTCTTTATTGCAATGAATTCAGGCAAATAAGAGGGCTTCATAGTCCTAAAAATATTCAATGTTTGGACATTAGTTATTGTCAAAAGATCGAATTACCAAATGTTGAAATTTTGATGTCTTTGGAGGTCCTATGTGTCACTGAATGTTACAAGCTCAAGGTAATACAAGGGTTGAAGCAACTCAACCATCTTAGAGGACTAGTTATTCATGAATGCAATTGGATAGAAGAGGCACATAGTATTGAACATTTGATGTGGTTGGAATGGCTCGATGCTCATGGTTGTCTCAAACTATTGTGAAGTGAGGGAGTACTCAAGTAGCATTATGAGCGATTAAAGGAATGACTTTATGTATAATTAAGAAACACCATGTTTTTGTTGGGGTTAGCTGAGTACTGGTTAATTGCATATTTTGATTATATTTCATGGTGTATCAATCCATCCAATTAAGGTTAGATAAAACTATAATATAACAATAGAAATTGAACTTTTTATCTATAAAATGAATATCAAGATATATCATTACTTATTTCCATATATTAAAAATAAAAAAATGAAAAACATATTTTACAATGTATTTATGTTTATAACCATATTTTATAATATATTGAAAGCACATTATTAAGTTATGTGTCATTGACCCAAAAAAAACATGTATGTATTCATATTATATCATAATATTATAAATGCTATATACATATATTTCTTTAAAAAAAAACTTGGTATATTTATATTAATTATAGTTTTTCAAAATTTACATATATTTAATACTTTGGAATATATAAGAATTTAATCTTGTTAAAAATTTTGTATGTAGGTTTTCATAGTTATAATTATGTTGATGTTGAGAGTTTCTTCCGGAATACTATGTAGTATCCCTGAGGTGTTTGAAATTTTGGGTGAACACTTAACCCATCTTCAAGGATAGAAAACTATAATATTGATACAAAAAGTACTAGACCATGAATAAATATATAAAGAATCTTACCGTTAGGGGATGTAAAGAAAATTTGTGAACGATAATGAAAGTTATATATATATATATATATATATATAAAGGAGAAAGTCAAATTAGAATAAATATTTTCGGCTATAAGAATAAAATTATCAAATAATTAGATTAGGCAGAATAACATTAAATTAAAACATTAGTGAAATTCACCAAAAACAACAAATGGCCTTAAGGGGATGTAAATTAAAATAAATAAGAAAATTTATAAGAAAAAGATTACTAAAATTAACGAGGAATAAAATTAAAATTTGTAAATTAAAAATTTTGGTTAAAGTGACAATAAATTAATAATATTTTATTTAAAAAATATGCTAGTTTAAACATGATAAATCTCTATAGTTTTACTATAAAGTATTATTCTAAGGGTAAAATCAACTAATAATAATAATAACAAGTATTACAAGGTAGCTAAACTGCTATTTAGGTGGAACTTATGCTTTCATAAAAATTGCAAATTGATATATAAAATAGAAAAATAAATTGCCAACTAATGGCTAAGGATTTACATAATTGTTGGTGGGTTGGTGGGTAGTAACCACTAGTAAGTGTGCACATTTACATTTTTACTCCTAATTATTAAAGTGCTAAAGAACACATATATAATGTTGTTGGTGAGTATATTTCTTTATATCTTCTTCCCATCCATTTTTTATGCAAATACTTGTTTAAATTATGGTGGGCAGTAACTGATCGTAAATATGTTTTTTACCTGAGTCTGAACTATTTTTAAAGATTTTAATTTTGGTTTATTTCCCTAGGAAGCTTAAACAATGAAAAAACGATTCATAAATATATAAAATTCATGGCATTAATATTGCAACCGCATCAAAATATTATGGAGAAAGAATTTGAGGCAGTTAACGATCAACACCAATCAAACCTTGCAAGCCATTTTTCAACTAAACTCTCCAATAACTAATACCATTTTTCAAATTCAATTACCATTTTTTAAGATACCTAATAGGTGGAACCCTTATTAAAAAATATGATTCTTAGTGATACAGTGCTGAGAAATGGCAACAAGAAATTCCAGTTTAATTTGTCCTTAATTTAAATTGAGAATTAAAATCAAATTCTATTCTCATAGCAACTTGTAAATAGTTAATTAAGTTTAATTGACTTAATTAGCTTAGGAATTTCAAGTTGGAATTCTTTCTGTAGTCATGTATATGTTTTCCCTAAATTTTAGGGGTCTAGGATGAGTTCATTTGAGTTGTAATTAGAAAACTCGGTTTGACTCAGTTATTGACATTTAAACTAGTTCTAATTGTTTGTGGAACTAGTAGAGGATTAGTAGTAAGTTGGTGAATTGGTGCATCCTTAGGTGCTAATCTAGCTAACTGAAGATTCCCTCATGACAAACTCATGCATGTCAGTTCAAAGAAAGGCCTAGTTGAGACTAGAGTGCAAGGACAAGGTACTATCAGTTGAAAATGATCCGAGTTTTACAAATCATGCATGCAATCAGAAGAGGACCTAGTTTTGGATTGCACATTTATGTAGGAAGGATTTCCCAATTAAATAAGGGCTAATCCTCAGAGGAACAATGCAAGGAAATAGGGGCTTGGCAGGCAGCATAATTGATTAAGTGTTGGCTAGAGCGGGCTTGTGAGGCAGAGAGCTAATCATACTTGTGGAGGAATTGTTCTAGTGAGAACAAGCTTTATATTATTACTCATATTTCTGATTAATGCAATAGATAGTCAGGGTTTAGATCAAAGACGAGACCATTCCAAAATACTTGACCAAGTTCATGGCCTATCGCGGTGAGATTGGAAGTGTTGGAATAACCGTTCCCGAGGATGATATGGTGAGCCTAGCTCTCCTAGGAATTCCCAAGAATTGGAATAGCTATCAGGACTCTGTGAATGGGAGGGAGAAGCTTTCAGATTGGGAATGACCATGGTCGGATTTTATGCAAGAGGAGATCAGAAGGAACACCAGAGATGGTTCCTCATGAAAGACTGGTGATGAGGAAAATTGTGCCTTAACAAGTAAGGAAAAGAAAGGGAAAGGGGAGGCATCCCATTCCAAATAAAATTATTTCCATGGGGGTAAGAAGAAATACATGCTGAAATTTAAGTGCTTTAATTGTCATGAGTTGGGACATTTTGCTACAAATTTTCCACTCAAGAAGTCCAAGAAGAAGTCCTCAGGAGAAGCGGTGGGTGAGGCTTTGACCTCTCAATTTGAATTGTATTTTACTCTCATTGCATGCATGGTGTAATCAACGATGGGTAGCATATGGTACCTTGACAATGGAGCTTCATTCTACATGATTGGTGACAAGGAGTTGTTCATTGACTTGGAGGAGAAGGATCTCCAGATGCATATCAAGATGGGTGACGTCGGAGGTATAGTGTTGCAGGATTGGGCATGGTTACTTTTTAGAGGGAGTATGGTGCTCCTCTGACCTTGATAGATGTTATGTATGTACCCATGTTGAAGAAGACACATAGCCACGGGTCTAGTAAAGAAGATAGGGATTCGAGTTAAGAATCTTTATAAGTTGGAGGTAGAGGATTGTGATGCTTTGAGCACGAAAGCAGAGATGGTACAGAGCCAATATGTTGGCAAGTTGTGGCACAGGTAATTAGGTCACTTGCATCATGGGGCTTCGAAAATCATGAAACATATTTGTATTGGTCTTCCAAAAGGTACAATATAGTGATTTGATACATGCAAGGGATGTACTTTGTGAGAATATACCAAGGCTTCCTTTCACGAAAGAAACAATGAAGCAGAGGCTATTTTAGAGTGAGTCCATTCATATGTGTGTGGACCATTCTTGACAACATCCACATCCAAACACAGGTATTATGTTATATTTTTTGATGAATTTTTTCGTAAATGATGGATATTTTTCATGCAGAAGAAGGATCAAACTTTCACAAAGTTTTTTGAATTTAAAGCATTGGTTGAGAAAGAGTCGGGCAAGAAGGTTAAAGATCTGAGGAGTGATAACAGTGGTGAGTATGTCTCAAATTAGTTTAAGAACTTTTGTGCAGTAGAAGGGATTAAATGGAAGTTGATGACACCCCATAACCCACAATAGAATGGGGTGACTGAGAGGAAGAACATAAGAATTATAGGCAAACATGGGTGATGTTGAATGATAAGGGCCTACCACTACACTTGTGGGCTGAGGCATGCAACACAACTATTTATTTGCAGAATAGAAGCCTGCATCAAAAACTTGGGATGAAGACACCAGAGGAGGATTTCTCTGATAAGAGGCTGAATGTTGGTCACTTCAGGATTTTTAGGTCATCGATATATTTCCATGTGGCCAAAGATGCACGGAAGAAGCTTGATCCAACATCATGGTTGTGGATATTTGTGGGGTACACTGATACACCTCACAACTATCGGGTGTACTTGTTGACCAACAGGACGAAAATGGTTTGCAGGGATGTCAGGTGCGATGAGTAGAAGCCCATGCGAATTTCCCTTGAGAGGGAGCTACAACTACATGCATTTGAGGAACTTTTGGTTCCTAATATTGAGGAGTCTGAGATTGATGTGGAACAACCACATGTAGATCATCCGAGAGTGGAGACATCCACTCAGACCGAGTCTTCCAAAGATGGGAGAAAGCGCACCAGAGAGGCTGGCAGGTTTATGCATGATGCACAGGAGAATGTGGGACCACCCACATCTTAGCGCAGGAAGAGAAGGTCACTTGAGAGGAACACTAGATACATGGATCTTATGAGTGAATTTGTTGAGACAGAGCCGTCTTCCTTTGAGGAAGCAGTGCACGAGCCAGTTTGGGTTGATTCCATGGTGGCGGAGTATGACTCCATAGTTCATAACATTTTTTGGGATGTGATCCCGAGACCAGAGGACAAGTCAGTGGTGAGCTCCCGATGGCTTTACAAGGTAAAGCAAGTTGCAGATGGTGGTGTGGAGAAGCATAAAGCCAGGTTTGTGTCCAATGGATTTTCACAGGTAGAGGGGATTGACTATGATGAGACCTTTTCTCCTATTGCAAGGTACTCTTCGATCAAATCTCTACTAACACTATCAGTGAAGATGGGTTGGAAGATACATCAGATGGATATAAAGGCAACCTTCCTTAACAACATGATTGAGGAAGATTTGTACATAGAGCATCGTGAAGCTTTTGAGACCTTCAACTGTGGGTTGCATATGTGTTGGCTCAAGAGAGTGTTGTATGGGCCGAAGCAAGCACCTCGTGCTTTGTACACTAGGATCGATAGCTACTTCGCCGAGTTGGTCTTCACCAAGAGTGAAGCAAATGCGAACCTGTACCACATAGTGGTGGAAGGTAAATTGTTGATCATAGTTTTGTATGTTGATGATTTGATTCTGACAGGTGATGATCAGTTGATCAAGTCTTGCAAGGAGGATCTTGCAAGAGAGTTTGAGATGAAGGACATGGAGCTCATGCATTACTTTATGGGCATGAAAGTATGGCAGGGTGATGGGAAATTTTTTGTATCTCAGGGCATGTATGTCAATGAGATACTTAGGAGGTTCTGTATGGAGAGTAAGAAACCCATGGAGACTCCTCTAGAAGGTAACTGGAGGAAAGAGGATGCTACTTCAGGGGAAGTAATGGAAGCTACTGTTTACATGTAGCCTTTGGGTTCACTCATGTATCTAGTGAACACACAGCCGGATATGTGCTATGCAGTTAACCAACTTAGTCAAGCGATGATTAGGTGTACCAAGCTGTATTGGTAGAGGGAAAAGCATGTGTACAGATACCTCAGGGGCACTACTCAGTATGGATTGTGGTATAGACAAAAAAAGAGAGTGAAGCTTCAAGGCTTCACCGATGCAAATTGGTAAGGGATTCCATCCGAAAGGAAGAGCACATTAAGAGGGATCTTCAATGTTGGGTTAGTGACAGTTTCTTAGTATAGCATGAAAGGAGATCGATTTCACTCAGTTCGGAAGAGGTAAAGCACATGGTTGCAAGTCGGGCAACATGTGAGGCCATCTGGATGAGGAAGATCCTAGTTGGCTTGTTTGGTCAGCAGATGGATCCAACTATGATTTACTGTGATAATCAGAGTTGTATCAAACTCTCTGAAAATCCACTTTTTAATGATCGGTTCAAGCATATTAATATATGATATCATCATCTTAGAGATTGTGTATTGAGGCAGATTATATTGTTAGAGTACATTCCTATAGAGGAGCAAGATGCTGACATTTTGACAAAGGCATTGTCAAGATGTAAATTTGAGTTTCACAGAGACATGATAGGGGTAGTTGATAATCCCTTTCTTATTGAGAGAGAGTGTCGAGAAATGGCAATAAGAAATTCCAGTTTAATTTGTCCTTGAATTAAACTGAGAATTAAAATTGAATTCTATTCTCATATAAACTTATAAATAATTAATTAAGTTTAATTGACCTAATTAGTTTGTGAATTTTGATTTGGAAATATTTCTGTAGTCATGTATATGTTCTCCCTAAATTTTAGGGGTCCAGGGTGAGTTTATTTCAGTTGTAATTAGATAACTCGGTTTGACTGAGTTATAGACAATTAAACTAGTTCTAACTGATTATGGAACTAGTAGAGGATTAGTAGAGTTGGTGCACTAGTGCATCCTTGGGTCCTACTTTAGCTAACTAATTATTCCCTCATGAGAAAATCATGCATGTCAGTTCAGAGAAAGATCTAGTTGAGACTAGAGTGCAAAGACAATGTACTATCAGTTGTAGAATGATCCGAGTTGCACAAATCATGCATGCAATCAAAATAGGACCTAGTTTTGGATTGTATAGTTATGGAGGAAGGATTTCCAAATTAAATATGGTCTAATCCTCACAGGAACAATGAAAGAAAATAGGGGCTTGATAGGCAACAAAATTGGCTAAGTTTCGGCTAGAGCGGGCTTGTGAGGTAGAGAGTTGATCATACTTGTGCAAAAATTGTTCTAGTGAGAATAAGCTTTGTATTATGACTCAGATTTCTAATTAATGCAATAGATAGTTAGGGTTTTGAGCAGTGGATTTCCCCATAGAAATTATTGTGTTATGTGCCATTGATTATCTTCCTCTTGTCGATTATTGTTTTTATCAATCTATTGGTTTCCGATGTTTAAAGAGTAGAGTAGATTCTTGTCTTGTGCTTTATCATTACATGAGCTATGAATCTACATGAAAACCTACATAAAATGTGTTATTGGTCAACATTCCATTGGATAAGAATTATGCATTATGATTATAATAAATCACATGGTTAGTTAAAAAAACACATAGATTACGATTATTAACCCATGGAGAAGCATGTGGCATCATTATTCACGTGATTTTGCAAATATTAGAAGAATGGGGTATTGTTTCGATGCAAAAGAGTTTTTTGGCTTAACCTGGATTATTATGGTATGCAGTCGACAAGGGTATTTGGTTATTTGGTTTGATTGATGTTACATTTTACATTGTATAATATAGTTGTGGGTCCTTCAACGCCCAGCTGAAAAAGAGGACAGAAATGTGATTTTTGAGGTGTTTTTGGCCATTTCTGCTCGTCATATTACCCAATTTTGGTGTGCCAATAGTCAAAATTGCATGTTTACTACCTCATGAATCCAATGGTGGTCTTGGTTTTGTATTTGGAGGCGCCTATAAGGTGCGCAACGCCTAGGGTTCTGCACATAGGACAATCAAATTGTGCAAAAACTGTCAAAGTTTGCACAAAATCCCAAAAATTTCAAAAAATGCCCAGAAACTTGTCAAAATTGATACATGAAATTCTGATGAAGTATGTCAAGCATGGAAAGAGGCCTCAGCAAGGATATCATGTTTCCTTTTCTCTTCTTGCATGATTAGGGTTTCAATTTGGCATTTTCCCTCTTAAGCTTTGACCTTGCAATTTTGTTCCTCATGGCATAATGCTTTGCCATCTTTCTTTGAATGTCATTTTCTTTGTTGGCCTTGTCCAGGAGCTTCTCCAAATTCTGGTTAATCCTTCCTCCCTTATGTGGCCTTCTCTCTTCCCTCTCTTCTTCCTCCATGAAATCTATGTTTCTCTTCTTCCATAGTGTCTTGGCTAGAAACCCTAGGGAGATGAATTGGGAGTGAAATGTAGGTTTAGGGAGTGGGGAATGGGATGTAAAAAATTAGGGAGATGGGGGAAGGGATTATCAAATTGAGGAAGGTGACAGGGAGTAGAAATGTTGTGGGATTTGGGAGCCTAGGGAATTGAGATACCTAGGTCTTAGGGTTTAGAGGATAAAGGGATCTGGGGAAAGGGAATGGTAGTGTAAGGGTAGGGATAGGGTTTTTAGATATGTAGGAAGGGTAGTGAAAGTCTTAGGAAGTATATTTGGAAATTGGGAATGAAACTAGGGTTTTTAGCAAGGAAGACACCAAATTTTTATAGAAGATTCAAACACCACTAAAATTTGCCTTTAGGAATGCTAAGAGGTGGCATTAGATGTTACTTACTTGCTAGGAGGTGGAGAAACCCTTTGCTAAGGGTTTTGAGGACCTACACAAAGTTTGGAAGCTTGCAAGTGAAATTGGGCAGGTGCGCAACGCCTGTTACAGGTGCGCCCTCAATCTGCCATGTGCGCAACACCAACTTCAAATCAACGTTTGAGTGCCTTCCCGAAGTCCAAATTGAGCTCATGATAGCTTGTTGGAAAGATATCTCTCTTGGCTACATAATGGACCTATCAAGAACTGAAAATGATCAAGTATAGCCTCTCAAAAATCAATTCTCCCAAGACTGGTCAAAAAGTGTAGAATGGGGGTGCAAAAATGCAGTGTGCTCTTGCAGGCAACTTTTGGAGGCCTTCCTCAACTCCAAATTGAGCTCATGATAGCTCATTGGAAAGCTCTTCCAATATAGTTGTCATTTTACTTTGAAATTTTGATGCTTGGCATGTGGAACTCTGAGTTGGTAGCTTGGGAGTCATGAACTTATTACAAATTGAATAACATAAAATTACATGATGAAATAAGTGTTTCTCTTTACAAATAATCTTCACATGGTGAAGAGATGTTATTTGATCACCTTTTACTTGTTGGTCTTATGCAATGGAATGGAGTTTTATTGGAATCTTGGAAACCCGAATTACCTAATGAAACCTTAAAAAACCCTAAAAGACCTAATGAGACCTTGAAGGACTGAATTCAAGATGACATGATGACCTCATTACTAATACAAATGGCATGATAAATTTAACTTTATGGATGATGTACAATCAACAAGATATGAAACTATGCCAGCAAGTAATCACATTTGGGGAAGAGTGATGTTTTTGGACTAGGACTATCATCAGTGACTAATTTTTTGCATGACCTAGTGGAATGATAAAAAAATTCTGAATGGGACCCGTAAAATGATATGAAAAGAGGATTTTTTATCACTAATGGCATGATGCAAATATTGACACTAAAAAATTCAACTTTGAATTTTGTCTTTTTTTAGTCTTTGTTAATCATTTATATCATTGTGAATATCATGTTTCAAATGTATACCTACCGACTTCTCCTTTCTTTTAGTTAATACATCTGCAACGTAAATACATCCAAAAACAAAAACAAAAAATATCAATAAATTCACTTTACACTGTATATTTTGTTTTGAGCAAATTGTCTCATTATCTTGTTGGGATAATAAGATTCGAGGGGTTGATTGGTTTAGTTTGTTTAACTTAAACCAAATTATCAACATTATCTACATGGCACAAAGGCTACAATAAGACCTTCAACTTTATGGTCCAGTCAAATATGTGAAAAATAACTTTTACAATAATATTGAAAAATAAATATATTTTTTTTCAAAATTAAACATTATAAGTTCCATTGACTAAATTAATAATGATAAAGAAACAAATCAAATAATAAATATAATAATAATAATAATATATAGTATGATTTGTCCACCTGGGGTAGCTCAAGTGGCCATGGCCATGGAATAAAGTCTCACAGAACCAAAATCTTAAGTTCAAATCTTATAGGTGAATAATAAACATGTAAAATCGAAAATTAAAAAGTACGACCAAACTTAAAAAAAATAATATATAGTATAATTTAATTAATAATATTATTAATGTGCAAACTTAATTACAAAGTAAGTTGAGCATGCATCTTGTCGAATTAGATAATGACGTTCGACTCAACCACATGCCCTATTGCAACACAACTTTTAGTCTCAAAAAATGTTACAGTTTTGGGAATACAAAACGCGTGAAATCACAAAGAGAATATGGGTAATTTAGTTGCAGATGGAAAACGATTTATTTATTAGTGAACTATTATTATTAAAATTATAAAAAATTTAATTGAATTTCAAAAATAATTTTTATTCTAACCTCTCCTCATTAACTTCAAACTTGAAACTCTTCATTAACTTTAAACCAACTAAATTAATATTAATTTAGAAAAAAACAATACCTTTAAACTTTAACAACATAACCTTAAAAATAAATAATAAACACCCCCTCATATCACATATCTCAATGACAAATCAGCAGTGATCACTTGATTTTAGTGTTGAAATGTGAACAGCGCAACGGCTTTTTCATAATTATACGTAAACTAAATTTATGTGATATGAATGATATCACATATCTTAATGAGAAATTTACGTGTGATCTGAGTCATATCATATATCTAAATGACAAATTTGTAATGATCATTTGATTTTAATCTTGGAATCTAAACAACACGAGTTTTTTATTTTTCATAATCATATGTAAATTAAATTTAATCACTATTTACGTGATATGATATTTTAATAGAAAATTGGTATTATATCATTTATTTTAATATTTGTAAGGAATGTTAGGTTAGATTATTTACATATTTTAGGTTAGTTTATATATAATAGAATTGGAGTTAATATGGATTTAGGTTGGTTATATATATATATATATATATATATATATATATATATAAGGGTTGGAATAAGTGGTTTAGAGTTATTTGTGAAGTTTTTTGATATTGTCATTGATCATGAGTTTGATTCTTTTTTATTCCCTTAAGGTGAGACTCTCTAATTAGGGTTGATGGTTTACCCGATTTACCATCCATGAAATGTGGGAAAGTACCGTGCATCCCTATGGCAGTTGATAGATCTGAAGTTAAGATGGATCTAGGTTGGTTTATAACTAAATAATGTTATATATCATTTGATTAACTCATCATTTTTAAAATGACTTGAGGGTTAGCTCAATTGGTTGAGTCTCGCCATTAAAGTACCTTTGTTATTGAGAAGGCATAGGTTCAATTCTCTCAACACTCTTGGGGTCAAGCTTTGTGGTACAACAAACAATTATTATTAATTTTTTGTGACTAATCGAATTGGTAATTAGGACGGTTTCATGTTGACGTGACACACGTTTAATTATGTCCACTAATACCAGTATAAATAGTAGGGGCAGGACACTCACTCTTAAAGTTAATAAACATGAAATTTAAACCAAAAAACTTATATATAACATGCAAACTAAATTAAATAAATATTATTATTAAAATATAAAGTATATAACAAATTCATATAACAAATTCACCTTTATAATTATATTACATTATTTATGAAGTGTCTATCGGGATCAAATCTCTTTTCACTCTAAAAGAGGTTTGCACCTCAAGAAATTTGATCTCTCTTGATGATTGGTAGATCTAGACTTAAGATGGATCTAGGTTGGTTTAGTTTTTTTTTTTTAAAACAAAAGAGGTTAAGTTTTATTCATAAGAAGAGGTTGGTCATGGCCAAACAACCTCGATTACAGTCAAATGTGAGATTTCTGACTTTATAGAGTCCTCATATTCTGGCATTAGTGTCAGAGAAGAGTTGCTTCTTTTGACGCTTTTATCATGGCTTAGAGTTCCTTGGTTTGTTGATGGCATCTGAGTGTCCTATCTTGCATTCCGCTTTCCTTCATTGCTTTGAAACTTTCCTGCCTTAAGTTAATTCCGCATATACTTTAACTTAAAACTCGCATATATTAAACTGTTTTAATATATACCTTGTCCCTACCTCCGATATTGAGCTTCTCATTCGAACCTGACCCCACAAGAAGGTTAAGACCCCACCTTAGTCGACGCGCAATAACTGTCAGATCTTCCTCCGCCCACGTCCAACGCTTTTCGCGTCCTTCACTGATCGACCATTAATTCCTCAGGGGCACGTGATATGGGTGGTTTTGACCTGCCATGCATTAGCCCCTAAGTGGAATCACATTCATTTCATTCAAAATAGCCCAGCAGCCAGGAGCGGTGTGATGAAAACCACTTACCACTCCCAACATAATTAACTCCCCTCCACTTGCAATGCACGATGGTCGTTAGATCAACCCCCGCCTAGATCTGACACATATTGTGTCCCTCCCTATCTGGCCCTTAACCTGACCCCACCTCCGATATTCCAAGCCTCCTCCGTGCCCGACCCCACATCAAGGTTAAGACCCCTCAATAACCACCGCGCGATAACCGTCAGATCAAGCCCCGCCCAGATCCAATGCTTATCGCGTCCTTCTCTGTCCGGCCCTTATCACCTCAGGAGCGCGTGATATGAGCGGTTTTGTCCTGCCATGCGTCAGACCCTAAGGTACATCGTGTCCATTTCATGAAATACTGCCCAGGGGCCTGAAGCGGTGCGATGTATACCGCTTACCACTCCCCATGTCATTAACTCCCCTCCTTTTCAAGTGCGCGATGACCGTTGGATCATCTCCCACCCAGATCCTACACATCGCGTCTTTCATAACCTTCCTCCGTATGAAATATGTTTTGCTCCATGCTAAAAAAACCAAAACTGTTGTCCCATGTTGAAAACTAATTACTTGACTACTCCATGTGATGTTAGACCAGCGAGGAGTTTCCCACTCTCTCTCATCAATGAAAGTCAACTTGTGTTGGCTTGTGCTCTGCGGAGTTTTTCCCTTGACCAACTCTCCTTGTCTGTTAAGGAATTGGTTGCCTTTCAGCTTCTTCATCATTCTTTACCAGCATACCTTGAGCTAGAAGACATCCTTTGTTAGCCATTATATCAGCTTCCTTGTTAAGAGATCGCAGGACATGGTAGTATGAGCAGGATGTGAAGTTTTGAATAACCTTTATTACTATTTCAAGGGTCTTGTTTAGGGCCAAACTATTAAGTTGGTTGCCAATGTCAAGAGTTTTAATCAGGATTTCAAAATCCCTAATGATTTGAAGATTTTCCCCTCTGTTCCTTTGAGCTAGCTAACACGCTTTGAGCATTCTGAGGATCTCTGCCTGGTTGTTGGTGCTCTGACCTAGGCCCCAACTGAAGTTGTCATGTTTTTGTCCATTTGTGGAGTAAATTATTCCTCCTGCCCCTGATATCCCCAGGTTTCCTTTGGAGGCTCCATCGAAGAAAATCGTGACTTTGCCCTGACTTTTCCACCATTTTTTAAAGTCCACCTCAGAGATCCGCAGGTGCCACTCTGGATTGTGGTTGGGTGAGGAATTTTTTTTTATGCTTTCCTGTCTCTGGGAATCCCCTAGCCAGCTGAGCTCTTCAGGGAGAAGGGTATTGTCTGAGTTGTGAGGTCTATTTTCAAAAGTTTCTAGCAGCAGAGCTTTGGCCTTAGCAGTCACTGTGTTGGAGGATTGTAGTCTATTGTTGAAGATGGTTTCATTCCTAGCCAACCAAATTCCCCAGTAGATGTATTTTGGGATTGCATTCCAGATTTTAATCCATATTGATTTGCTATTCGAAGAGTGAGGATAGAGTTCTCTCCAAGTTGCGAAAAGACTAACAACTAAAGTTTGCTGAGGGATTTGGGCATTGAGTCCCATAATTGCTTGCATCTAGACCTCTTGAGAAAAGGGGCAGTCTATGAATAGATGATCGATTGTTTCCTGGTCCTTGCATCAAAGAGGGAATCTGTGTGGTCCAATGATTCCTCTTTTCTCTAAGTTTTCCCCTGTGAGGGTCCTTCTGTGCATTAGAATCCAACAAAAGAAGTTGATTTTTGGGAGTCCAAATGGGTTCCAAACATGCTGCCAAAGCTTTGTAGTATGGATCTGTTGTTCTTATTCTTTAAGAGTTGCAAAGCCCAGTCGAGCTGAGTAAGCTCCGGTCTTCCCCCAACCCCACTTGTCCCTCAAATGGAGATGCACTGGTGCAAGACTAGTGTGTTTAGCTAATAATTGATGGAGTTGAGGGAGAATCCAATCAAGGGGGCAATGGAGGGCCCAATTACTCTAGTTCCCTTCTGAATCCCATGTGCATATGTCAGCAAGTTTGTGGATACCTTTCTGGATGAGCCAATTTCACAAGTCTGCTATTTTCGGAGCAAGATTTAGGGGATGAAGACCCATGATCTTGTCCTCCCACAGTCTAATTATTTTCCCATTTCCTAGAATTCTGTAGAGTTGATCTTTGAAGAAATTCCAGCCTTGGCTGCACAACTTCCACAGTGTGGTTCCTTTGTGGGAGACTCCTTCTTCCATATTCTTTATTGTGAGTCTATGCAAATATTTTTTAATTAGAACTTGACTTACAGGGTGTCTTTGGTTTGAGAAGATTTTCCAGAGGATCTTCCCTCCCATTTCCAAATTGGCCAACACAAGATCTCTTACTTGAAGTCCACCTTCAAAAATTAGTATTTTCACTATGTCCCAACGTACTATATGATATTTTTTTTGGTTCCCCTTTCCTCCTTGCCATAGAAAATTTCGAATCAACTTTGCTAACTGTTCGGTGATCATTTTTGGAGCTAAAAGGAATGAAGCATGGTAGATAGAAAGAGATGAGATAACTGAATTAACCAGAGTGAGCTTTCTGGCTGTGGTAAGCCACTGGCCGCCCCAAGCAGTCATTTTTGCCTTGATTTTGCTGATGATTTCCATCCAATGAGGGGCCTTTGTGGTACCCAAGGTTAAAGGCAGGCCAAGATACTTGAATTTATCCCATGAGACATGACCGGTGAAACCCAGGGCTTGGGCAATCCTGAGTATAGATTGTTGGTCTGCTGACCAATGGTACACTGCACTTTTTTTCTTGTTGAACATAGCTCCAGAGACTCTGCAGAAGCTTTGGATAACTCCACTGAAGGCTCTTTTAATTTTAATAGAGGCTCATCCCATAAGAATAGAGTCATCGATGAACAAGGCATGATTGATTGGGTTTGTTCCGAGTATCACCCTAATGCCAGGAAGTGTCCCATTGAGCTTCTCATTTGAGAGCTTTTGGCTTAGAGAGTCTGCCATTAAAATATACAGGAAGGGGGACAGAGGGAAACCTTGCTTGATTCCCCTCGAAGCTTTGAATTATTTTGCCAGCCTACCATTTACTAGAGGGGCAATCCAGGGTTCTCCAATGCATGCCTTAATCAATTTTACAAATTCAGAACTGAAACCAAATGTAGAAAGTACATGGAGGAGGAAGGAGTGGCTTACTCTATCGAAGGCGTTCACCATATCCAGTTTGATGAGCATACCTTGCTCTTTGCGTTGATGGCTGGAATGGATGATTTCCTGCACCAGTATCACATTGTCCAAGATATGTCTGCCTTTGACAAACCCTCCTTGATTGGGAGAGATGAGTTTGTCCAACAGAGGCTTTATTCTGTTAGCAAGTAACTTGGTGAGTATTTTGTAGGACGCATTGCTAGGACGCATTGCAAAGCGAGATTAGTCTGAATCTGTCAAGAGTCTCCAGGTTGGCTTATTTGGGAATTAGGGCTAGGAAGGTGGAGTTTATGCTTCCTCCCACTTTGGCTTTTCGAAGGAAACCTTTGATCATTCGGAACAAGTCAGCCTTGATGATGTCCCAGCAGAGTCTATAGAAGTGTATTAAGAATCCATCAGGTCCTGGGGCTTTGTCTGGTTCCATCTTCCATATGACATTGCTAATTTCTTCTTCAATGAATGGCATCAGGAGTGTTGAATTGTCCTCCTCATTGACCATCCTTGGAATGTGCTTGAGGAATTCATGTGCTTCCTCATCATCACCCTCACCTTATTCTTTGAACAGCCATTGAAAATGAGAGGTTACAACCTCTTTTATCATAGATGAGCCTTTAAGAACAATTCCATCAGGCAAGGTGATTTCAACTATGTGGTTTCTAGAAAGGCGGGTTCGAATTTGCTTATGGAAGAAGGTTGTATTTTTGTCTCTAGACACAAGCCAGAGGTTGCGTGACTTGAGCCTCAAATATTCTTCCTCTTCTCTAAAAGTCCAGAGGGTACTGATTTGGTGTTCTTTCTCACTATGAATTTCTGCTCTGGTTATGTCTTGTATCTCCATGCCCATTTGGAGATCCAGCAGCTGCTTTGTGCTCTGTTTTCATAGGGAAGTGGGAGAGGTTGTGGGATTTTTTATCCATTGCTTCAGTGCTATTTTGGTGGCTTTTATATTTTTCTCCCATACATAGTTGGGTGATCCAAGAATGTGGTTGGACCAAGCTTTATTCATTATTTCCAAAAACCCTTCTCTGTTTGCCCATAGTGGGCTGACCAGAAGGGGATTGGTCCTAGGTTTTCTTCTTCTTCTAGCAGAAGGAGGATGGGTTTATGGTCAGAGTTCCACTTAGGGAGAATTTTTGTGGAGATAATGATCTTCTCGGAGAGGAATGAACTCTGAAGAAGGAATCTATCTAGCCTGGCTGAAATATGCTCCTCCCCTATTCTGTTGTTTGTCCATGTGTATAGCCCTTTTTTTGGCTTGAAATCCATTAAATTCCATTGTTGAATTAGATTTTCCACGAAGGGGAGGAAACGATCCCTGCTGCTAGTTCTTCCTCTTTTTTCCTTTGGTTATAGGTTTAGGTTGAAATCTCCGGCAATAATTATGTTATTGAGGGAGTATGCCTCCAAAAACTCAGTGAGAGTTTGCCAACATTGTTCCTTTTTTGCATAGAGGATAGGTACATAAAGATTAAAGAGTGCAATGTTTATCTTACTTGGTAGGTGTCGGATTTCCATGTAAATCCAGTGTTGCGTTTGAAAGGAGATCTCCAGCTGGAATTTATCAACCTCCCAAAGAGTGGCTAATCTGCCGCATGTACCTCTAGCACTAACAGCTTTTCTAGTTTTTGTTTTCCATTTTGCTTTGCTGAGTTCCAGAAGGGCTTCACCTTCTATTTTAGTCTCTTCGAGCATGAGGATCTGAGGAAGTTCTGATTTTATTGGGCTCTTGACTGATTTGCATTATTTACTAGTGGGGGTTGGGCAGCACCTCCCTTAGGAGTCTTGGTTCTAGTATTTCTGATGATAGACATCTCTATAGTGGCCTGGATACCCTGCATTTTTTGTTTCTCTGCTTCTTCTTCTTTGGCTTCTTTGTGAGATTTCCTCACCACTATTTTCAAGGGCCTCTCAGATGATTCATCTTCTGAGGATCTCGATATCTCAGGGGTCTTCTTTATTGTCATTTCTACAAGGAAGGGGAGGTAGAGTTACCTTTTGGGGTTTGGAGAGGGACTGATTCCTCTTGCCTTTTGACTTCTTCCATGTTTTTAGATTGTTTTTCAGCCTCATTATGTACTGGATCTTGGAGTTTTTCTGCTATGTTGAGAACTTCAAAGGGATTCGTTGATATGTCTGCTATTCATGGGACTGAACTTCCTTCTGCTTAGGTTTCGAGAGGAGGAACCTTCCCAGTGGAGATGACTTTCCCTTTGTTCTTGTTGCTCTACTTAGTTGGTCCTAATTTCTGAACCTGAGTCCATTGATCTCCTTTCTCCTTCTTCGTTCTATCCTCTAATTTCTTTTTACAATGCTTGGCAAAATGCCTATAGCCATGGAAGTGGCGAAATTTAAATGGGAGTTTCTCATAGTCTAGCACTTGTATGTGTGTCTAGTCAGCCATTGTGAGTTTAATGGCTTCAGGGAGGCCTTCCTCCAGGTATATTTCTACACAAATTCTCGCATAGGAGTACTAGTCTCTTCTTTTTGCTCAATCGATGTATTTGCCTAGTTTGTTGCCTATGGTTTCTAAGGATTGAGGGTTCCAACAGTGTAAAGGTAGATGGGGTAGTCACACCTAGACCAAAACAATCGAGGGCACATCCTCAGTCGAATCAAAATCTGGAGTCCGTTGATTCAGATAGAGACCCTGAGGCTCCATGAAATATGGCCCGTTTCGGAAAAAGAGATTCCTATCTTCTGCTACAAATACGAATATGAAGAAGCCTTTACCAACAAAATGGCTTTTTATTCCTTCTTTGACTAGGGATCGCCAGTTCCTTTGTACCCAGGATTCTTCCGCTTTAGGCGAGGGCCATAAGCCTGTGAACTAGCCAATAAGCCCTCGTTCAGCTAGGTTTAGTGCCGCTTTGCAAGGTTCTTCAATCGGCAGAGCAATTGTGGGGATGGATTCCGTTTTTTTAACAAATTTCTGCTTGTTTTTGGTTGTTGGTTGTTTGTTTCATACTGCAACCAAGTCACGGAATGCAGCTAGCTCAGGTTGCAAAGATGTTTCCTTTTCACGGCCCCCTCCTCGGGCCATGGTTGTGGAGGTGCGTGTAGTCTCGAAGGTGGTTGTGGCTCTTTGCGCACTCCTCGGGCTTCCTCCTACCGGCCCCAAATGCTACACCAAGCTCCCGCTATCTGGATCCTCTCGCGCAGGCTGCACGAGGCTCTAGAGCTTAATCTATGCTTGAAAAAAAAAATCCAAATTTAGAGAACCAACTCCAACTAGTTTAGTTATTAAGTATAGTTATAATTATTTATTTTATTTTATTTTTAATGTAACTTCACTGAGTCAAATGTTGGAAGTAATGCTTCCATGTAATGAGCGAGTTGTCATTGTCAGTCCCTAGGTTTCAACCGAGATGTAGTCAATTTCCTATGTGTGATTTTTAATAGCTATCTAGATGTGTGGTTATCAGTGATCTAGATACTATAAATATGTAACCCTTAAGATTAATAAAACAAAGTGTGTGATTTGTGTTGTTTGAACAATCTCTAGCTCTCTGTTTTCTATCATGGTATCAGAGCCTGGCTTGAATCCCCTCAAGGGAGGGCCAGGAATATGAGAGAGCCTTGAATTTTATTGCTATGTAAATAGGTTAAAGTAAGAATGTTGTTTTTGAGTGGTTGTGAGATTTATATATATTTGTAAAAAAAAATTGTGGAGTGTGCGTTAGAATTGGTTAGAATCACTTGTTTCTCATCTCGAACTCAGATACATCGCACTCTATGCGGTCTCTTCAGGAACGGGCACTTCCAGGACGGTTTCCAGCACTTGTGTGTTGTTGTTTTCCTAGTATTGAGCTGTTGGGTTCCTTGTTGGGATATTCTTGTTGACAACTCATGAAATCTGAAACGTCTATCAATATTTGAGGAGGCATTGAGGGTTTTAATACTAGTTGGCTTGCATTTTGTGCACCTATCACCATTTTTCTTTGTGGAATGGATATGCTCGTTTGTTGTGAGTCGAGTGTATGCAGTCGAAACGTGTCATTGAGATCCGTCAACTAGAATCATCTAGATGTATGCTACAGTGTTAGTACCAGTTGCACAACCCAGATCCGTGATTCTGAGAGGGCCCTCTCGGGGAAATATGAGCTTCTCGATGGTGGCCTCAAACAACAACTACAACATCCAGAAAACATTCCGTTGTCTATCAAAATTCTCGGCGTAACTTGCATCATCATGTCACTCGAGATTATTTCCTTTTCTTTTGTGAACCATGTGGTTTTCCATTGCCATTCTAAGGACTTCAATTGAATGGTGTTTCTTTTCAATGCCCCAATTGTCCATTGATAAATTTGAGTGATACAAATGTGAATGTCAGAGTGATGATTCGAGAACAAGAAGCTAAAATTTTAGCTCCTATACCTGAGATCTCATTTGCAGAGGCCAATACACTGCTGGTCTTCTTGTTTGGTTTGCAAACATCGGATTAATGGAGCCATGTCCAGCCCTGCCACAAATTTCCACCGCGTGTTGTGGCTCTTCAACGAACACTATACAAACACTGATTGTGATGTCCGTTTTTTTAATATGATGATAGGGACTGTCCTCTTAAGTTTCCGGTGGCATGCCCAATTTTGAAAATCCTTGAGAGGTCTGGTTTGTTGAAATCATTTTTTATTAGAGCTCAAATGTGGGTTTCAAAAGATAAACAATTTTCATGAGACGGGGCATGGGACATGTTATTTTGACATCTATCTTATTTGGGATGTTAAAATTCCAATATCTTTCTCCATAGAAGTATTTGTTGGTGTTAGTTTGAATTTATAATAAGGGTTTGTTCAAAAGTTAGAAGAAGAAAAAAAAAAGGAAAAAAATGAAGAAGAAGTTGTTGGTAGAAATTTTAATGGTAAAAAGGAGTTTTTGGTAGAAATTTTAATGGTAAAAATGAGTTGTTGGTAAAAAATCAAATGATGCAGAACCACAAAGAATAGGCCAACTATTGAACATATTAATGTGACCCGTTATGCTCTGGAAGCATTGGTTACAAGTAGTTCTTAATAAGGGGAAGTTGGTGTGACCCGTCATGCTCTGGGAGCATTGGTTGCACGTAGTTCTTAAGAAGGGGAAGTTGGTGTGACCCGTCGTGCTCCGGGAGCATCAGTACATGTTATTTTATAAGATCAAGTTGTCGAATTGTCTGTTGATGACATTCTATATCCAAAATGCTATCCTAGATAATTGGTGAAGGTTGCGGAGGTGTTGTGGTCACCAACAACCCCCCTCTTTGTTTGATATTAGTAATAGCGTCAAGCAAAGGGGGACCCTTAACCAAGAATCCAAAAAATATTTTGTTTTAAAAAAAAATTTGTATTAACTCCCTAAGAGCTATATCGCATCGCAAAGATAGAGAGAAGCGTTTTCCCAAAGCGCATAAATACACTGAAAAGAAGCGACGCGAGAACCCATCGCATCGCGTGAATTAAAAACGCTCAAAAAGGGAAAACCTAAGGAATCGCCGACGGCCGATATGCGACGTCGCACGTCGCAATGTCGCATAAGCAGCACAGAGTGATAAAGTGAAAACCTTGCGATCTTGCGATCTTGCGATCTGCGATCATACAAAGCTGCGATCTGCGATATTGGCAATTTGCGATAACACTTAATGACGTCGCAGTCCTCGATACTGCGATTCCAATCGCAGAAAGGACTCATCGCAAGAATTCTCCGACATAAACGGTAAACCCAAAATTGAGCGCGCACCTTAAGGGAAATTAATGATCGCATGCTTCAGTATCCAAGAATGATTGTATCGCGTTTTTCAAAGAGTCAAATCATGATGAGTGTCAAAATTACGCATTCATTAGAACTTAATGCTTTCATGTCAATCTTTTCGTCATTTCTCTTCTTCTTTGCGTAAACTGCAAGACATGTTACTGATATAAATCTATATGCAAGAAACATCCAAGGAAAAGAGGAAAGTGCCAATGGGGTAACAGAGAGAAGATGCCTCCGCAAATGGATGTCGCATGCAGCAAGACCGCGGATTCCAGAGTATCACCCAACAGGCGCTGATGAAAATAGACTATCTAAGACTCGGAGTCAAAGGCGCACAAAAGCAGCGTGTTTGCAAAAGATCTTGAAGCTCAGACTGGGTAAAGCAAAAAGAGAAACGCAATAGAAGGAGGACGCTCCAGAAAAGCCTGGAACAAAGAACGGAAGCAATTCTCGATACAAGGGATTGTCCATACAACGCGACTCCTAACTCATTGAGTCATTCGCATGACCGGAAACCGAAATAGCAACAGCAAAATCAGTTCGAAAGGAACCTGGGTTGTACTAAGTGTACGCACAGCGAATACACCCAGCTAGAGAAAGGTTTTCGAAAATATCTTCTAGTCTATCAGAAAGAGGTGCCAGCTCTTGTTATTTCTAATTTTCAAGCTCGAACAAAAGGAAAGGACAACCAACCGACTCTTTCACAACGAACAGCGCATTGCTTACAGCACTAAGGAGCAGATACAAAAATGGTTAGAAATTAGATTTGATTTTTAGAAATAAATTTGCTTTTAGTAAAAGGGCGGTCATTTCAAGCCGTTCCCTAAATTTGTGTAATTAAGATTAATTAGTTAGTAGTATTTAACCCTTCTCATGGCATTTGAAGAAGGGTCCGGAAATCTGTCAAAAAACTTGTCCTCAGAACATGCACTTTTGCACCCTCGGAGGGGGTTTTTGATGAATGGATGGATCGAGCTTTATTTATGTTTGCATTTTAATGTCTGTTACTGATTTTGCACTTCTGTACTCTTAGCAGATATTAGAACAAGTAGAAATAAATCGTTATTGCTTGAAGTTTATTAGTGAAATCAGTCATAAATGGTACTTTTATCTCTTGACTAATTTCTGCTTGTATTCCTAAAGTGATATGCAGCTGAGTTCTTTATATGTTAATGTATGAATGTGTGTATTACCATTTGGCACTTCTGTACGGTGGAGTCATTTATTTGTGCTTGACATATGAATAACTAATTATGCGATATGCTGTTCACAACTGTTTTGCCTAACTTCTTATGCAGAATAGTTCATCTTAATTGATTTATATTCTTATGATAGCTGAATGATCTTTATTACCAACTATTGTTTGAAATCTTTTTAGATCACATAATGAAAGAATTTTACCCCGGGTTAGCGTAGATTAGATGTATTGTTTTTCATTAGATTACAATAACATAGAGTTAGTTTAGAAGTTAGAATTAAATTAGCTTAAAATACCCCTAAATCAATACCATCAAACTCTACACACACACACACCCCTCATATTGGGAAACTGGTCCCATTACCCCCAGTCGGACCCGCTACTCCAAACAGGCACGGAGCCGCCAACCAGGTTCCCGACCGGGTGGGTATCCCCCTTGTTGTTGACCCGATTCCGGGGCCCTCAACATATTTGGTGCTAGAAGGAGGGCACGAACTATGAATGGCGCATAAGTCAAAATCTGAATACCATTCTGAGAGCAAATCACCCTCACCAACTCCCCCGACTTCTCCGGTACGATTAAACTCGAAGCTAGAAGTCGCTCGGGCATCCACCGCTGCTACACACTCTAATATATCATACCAACTTATCATTGATCCCCCTGAACTTCAAACTTTGATTCGTAAACTCCAGGGATTCTCTATTTTTACTCAGAGGTCTGATAAATCGAAAGGCAGCGTGACTTCGCAGTACAATCCTGCTCATCCCCTGACCAGATTGAAGAGTGAAAAGTTTGGCATCCAGCCAACTGAAATCCCTCTCCCCACTAGGAAAAGAGCAAGGAAAGCACTTCCAGAGTCTGATAGAGAGACTCTTTCATCTACCTCGTCCATTTCAACTCCCTCACCGTGAATTCAACCACCCACATCTTCAACCCAGATCACTCATCCATCTTCCACAACCCTTCCTCTTCGAACATCAAAGACCTTAATATCTCCATCTTCTCAGCATCATGGATAATCTTCTGCACTTCCATTGACTAGCAGCTCAACGATGGCCCAGTCTCCATGGAACAATCCTGGGGCGGTCTTAATGCCTCCACCCCTGAGCCCTATACCGGCCCATCCTGAGAAATGGATGCCTAAATTCAATCCAGAAGCAGGCATGATAGTCGAAGAACATATCAATAATTTCATGCTTTCTGTTAATCTCAACGGAGTTACTAACGAAGACACTGTTGTCCGGCTTTTCCCTTATACAATGCAAGGAACAACCGGGTCGTGGTACTTTTCGTTACCTTCCGGATCCATCACAAGCTGGGACATTTTTCAAAGTCAGTTCCTCACCAAGTTTGGTGATGACAGATCCATGGCGACATTGATCAATGACCTATCTAATCTTAAGGCTGAGGCTAGAGAATCCATTAAAGATTTTAACTTACGGTTCAATAAGATCCTCAACAAAATCCCCGCTGCTTCACAACCCAGCGAGGAAGTAAGATGTGAATGGTACATCACGGCCTTACCATCTAACTTGGCTATCTTCGTAGATAGGGCAAGCAAGACAACCTTAGTTGAAAACTTAACAGAGGCGTTAGCAGTTGAAAAACGTGTAGTAGCCCTTGAAAAGAGATCTGCAATTGAAGAACGTAAATCTAAGAAGATCTCTTTCAAAGAAGACACCAAGAAGAAGCAAACGAAATTTCCTTTCGATATTGAAGGATTACAAAAAATATTAAAGGCCATGTCCAATGAGATGATGGATATAAGAAAACAAGTAGCAGAAACGTCTTCAAGAAAGCCTTTCAAGACTTTTAAAAGAAACCCTCCCATGGAGACGAAGCCACCCAATGTTGTCTCAAACGTTGAATCTGAAGAAGAAGAAGAAGAGAATACCACTGAAGGGCAGACCGGCGATGAAGAGGTGGTGGAACTACAAGGAATGTGGGATTTCATCCTCCCACAAGAAGAGGATCAAGAAGCATTTCCTATTAGCACGAGAAGCAGAAATCAACTTGATCCTCCCCAAACTACCCCAAAACAAAAGGGCGCAAGCCCTGCAACAAAAGATAAGGTCGCAACAAAGAAGACAACTGCTAAAGCGACCCAGTTTAGCCCAGTCCAATCTAATCAAGCACCTCCATCAAGAACACTGATAGTGTCGGATGAAATGGAGTATAACATCATTGACGACATGAAGAAGACTAGGGCTAACATCACTCTTTATGAATTGAGTAAATTGAAACACCAGCAGAAAATAATGATGAAAGAATTACATGTTGTGCCTACTACATCTTTACCTACAGCTGTAGCTTCCCACAATCTGGGAAGGCCTCCAACCAACGCGATCAATAAGATTGATCCAAATGACATCGCCTTGATTGGAGGAAGATTAAGATCTCATACTCCTCCTTTTCTTCTCACATACGAAATCTTCAATAAAAACGTGCACAATTGCTTGGTCGATTCTGGTGCTTCAACGAATATTTTACCCAGGTCAATATGCGCCAAATTGAATGTGCAACCTCAAAAATCCGCAGTACGTATAGTTCAACTTGATCGATCCCAAGTCGAAGTGATTGGTGAACTTAATCAGGTGACCATAAGATTGTCGTCTAACCCAAAAGTGTGTCAGGTTATCGACATTCTAGTAGCTGATATCCCTGAGTTCTATGGTTTGATTCTTAGCAGGGATTGGTCGGAGAAAATCCACGGATATTTCTTAACCGACTGGTTGCACATGTGGTTACCATACAATGGTAAACCAAATCAGATAAAGGTTGAACAAGAGTTGCACCAAAAATACATAGTGACAGAACTGGAAAGAGAAAATGAGGCCATAACATACAATAGCAGCATTGTAGGCAATTAAGCAGTAGATTCTTTCCTCGGCAATTTCAATGCTCATATTTCACCTTACTTAGAGAATTCAGTTTTATCCCAAGTTGAAAATTTCTCCCAAACTGATGACTCAAAATGTTTTAGTTTTTTAGATAATTCTGTAAATACATCTTTATTTTGGAAATTATATTTTGACGGGTCTAAATCCAATGAGGGAGCAGGAGCAGGATGCGTTCTGATCAGCCCGGACAGGAACAATATTATGCTCACATGCAGACTTGAGTTCGATTGCACGAACAACACAACGGAGTACGAAGCCTTGGTTCAAGGCCTATACAAAGCAATCGGATTGAACGTTAAGTATCTTCAAGTCTTTGGAGATTCTGAGATCGTCGTAAAACAGGTACGTAACACCATACACTGCCTTTCAAGTCATTTAAAGCACTATCAATCGTTAGTTCAAGATCTCACTGCACATTTCATAGCATTCAACATCTCGTCAATTCCAAGAATTCAAAACACAAGCGCAGACCTGTTAGCTAACGTAGCCTCTAGACTTATTCCTTCCGAAGATTTTAGTCCTGATAGGTTTACAATAGAATTAATCTTTAGACCGTCCATCCCTGACAACATCACCAACTGGAGAGTATTCAACGACGATCCAGACATCGTAAGTTTCCTCACCTCTGAAGGATCCTACTCAAATCAGATAATCAACGAAGGCCATCATGATCACCAAATACAACAAAGTAGCACTGACAATGCTATACCGAAATCAGTGGTCAAGTTAGAAGATTTATATGATTTGAAAAGTCGGTTCAAAAGGTCAGCTAATGCCAAACTATATAGTTCAACTCTGAACTATGAATCGGTGAACCTAGGAACCGATGAGAAGCCACAAAACGTTAACCTAGGCCACGGCCTAGCCCCTGAAGAGAAATCAGCATATATCCGTCTTCTGAGACAGTACAAAAACGTTTTTGCCTGGAATTACGATGAGCTGAAGACTTACAACACTTCTATCATTCAACACACTATCCCTATGATTGACAATGAAAAACCTGTCCAGCAGAAGCTCAGAAAAATACACCCTAACTTAGAAAATCAGATAAAAACTGAGCTTAATAAGTTGTTGAGAGCCAGAATAATTTTCCCCGTCAGGCATTCCAAATGGGTATCCAATATGGTACCCGTTAGGAAGAAAAACGGAGACATTAGAATCTGTATCGATTTCCGAAATCTCAAAAAAGCCTGTCAGAAAGATAACTTTCCCCTCCCACCTATGGAACAAATATTACAGGCAGTAGCAGGCTCAGAATTAATGTCTTTCCTGGATGGATTTTCAGGATACAATCAAGTACTGGTGCATCCCGATGATCAGTTAAAGACTACGTTCCGAACCAAATGGGGCACTTATGCATATCGGAAGATGCCATTTGGTCTTATCAATTCCGGAGCTACCTTTCAGAGAGCCATGGACATTGCGTTTAAAGGGTTAGTCAATAAATCAGTAGTGACTTACCTGGATGATATAACAGTGTACTCCAAAAAACGAAGCAACCATCTCAAAGATTTGAAGCAAATCTTTCAAAGGTGTTTGAGGTATGGGATTTCGCTCAACCCAAAGAAATCTTTCTTTGCATTAAGCGAAGTGAAATTGCTCGGATTCATAGTGTCAAAATCTGGTATTCACATTGAACCTGACAGAATCAAAGAAATTTTCGAGATATCCATGCCCCATGACAAAAATACCATGCAATCCTTCCTTGGACAGATCAATTTTGTCAAAAGATTTGTCCCGGATTTTTCACGTATTATTTCTCCCTTACAAAATATGATAAAAAAGAATTCAAATTTCAAATGGGGTCTAGATGAGCACGAAGCATTCAACTTAATCAAACAAGCTATCATCAACGCTCCATCTTTAGCAACCCCAAATTTTTCAGAACCTTTTATCCTATACACGTTTGCCTCAGAGAAATCTTATGCTGCGATCTTAACTCAAGCGAATCAAGAAAAGGCAGAAGCTCCAATCGCATTCTTTAGCTCGAACTTACAAGGTGCTGAACTTAATTACTCAGACGTAGAGAAATAGGCATATGCCGTTTTCAAAGCAATCAAATATTTCAGACCTTTCTTGCTAAAAGCCCATACCAAAGTCATAGTACCGTTCCCAGCGGTAAGAAACCTCCTGATACAGAAGGACGTGGGCGAAAAGAGAGCGAACTGGATCACCGCCTTACAAGAATACGATCTTGAGATCAAGCCAGCACACATCATGAGAGGTCAAGGCTTCTGCAAGATGTTAGCTGGAGCATCGCAAATTCCTGAGAACTCGTCTGAAGAGGTACACACTTATGAGGTAAGCCTAAACGACGCAGAATCATTATATGCTGACACCATTTATTTTCTTAAGAACGGGTATGCTCCATTTCACCTGGATCACACCAAGAAGAGAGCCCTGAGGTTGAAAGCTAAACAATACCAGCTCATAAATGATGTTTTGTTTAAAAGAAATTACGATTCTGTGCTTCTTAGATGTCTTGAGAAACCTGAAGCCGAAAAGGTTTTGCAGGAACTTCACGATGGACCAGCAGGTGGACACTATGTTGGAGAAGCCACCGCACATAAAATCTTGCGTGCAGGGTATTACTGGCCCACGCTGTTCAAAGACTCATACAATTACATAAGGAAATGCCAAGTCTGCCAGACTGCTGCAGGGAAACAAAAGAAGTCATCCATGCCACTGCAGCTGGTTAACATTGAGCAACCGTTTAGTCAATGGGGCCTGGACATAATAGGTGAGATCGTTCCTCACTCTTCTAAACAACATAGGTATATCCTCACAGCAACTAACTATTTTACCAAATGGGTAGAAGCAGTTCCTCTCAAGACAGCTAATTCTGAAAACATTATTGAATTCATAGATTAGTTTATCATCACTAACTTTGGATTGCCAACGGCCTTAATGTTTGATAATGCATCATATTTTTCTGGAAATGCAATGACTGAGTTTGCGCTCAAAAGAGGGTTCAAACTGAAATATTCTGCCAACTACTATCCGCAAGGTAACGGGTTGGCCGAATCAACAAACAAGAACCTAATCAGGATTATTAAAAAGACAGTCGACCAAAACCAAAAGAATTGGCACAAAGCGCTGGTAAATGCCTTATGGGCAGATAGAATTACAAGGAAAGCTTCTATCGGCACTTCTCCCTTTAATTTAGTTTATGGGAGAGAAGTGGTTCTTCCGACTCACCTAGTCATTCCCTCTTTTTCTTTAGTGCAATATATCGATGAAGTATCTACTTCCTCTTTACGATTAAGACAAATGGAAATAATCAAACTAGAAGAGCAAAGAGAACAAGCTAGGAAAACCCATGCTCATCACCAAGCGCTAATAAAATCTTCTTTTGACTCAAGCATCATGACCAGAAAAAACTTTTAGATGGGTGATTTAGTTTTAAAATGGGATAAGGCTCATGAAGAAAAGGGCAAACATACGAAATTCCAGAAGTTGTGGCTTGGTCCTTTTCAGATTGTAGAAGTCATAGGGCCATCGACTTTTGTGTTGCAGGATTTAACAGGCAAGAGAGATTCTCTGCTTGTGAATGGACAAATTCTCAAAATGTATTTTCCATAGAAGAGAAATCTTCTAATTTTTGTAGGATAGATTTAATTTTTAGTTTTTATTTTGTTTTGTTTTTCTCTTTTTATGAATAAAACCCGTTGTAAATGATCATTTAAAAAGGATTCATGAAAGAGCACGCCAGTTCTCTATCAGATTTTGATTTCGCTTGTACAAATAGCAAAATTTTTGAAAAATCTGAATTTTATTATTGACAAATAGAGTTAAATTCACCTTGATTACGATATTAGTTTCAACCTCAAAAAACTTTGACGAAAGCAACCTTTGGTAAAGAATTGTTTTGTATCAGCACAATGAAAGCTATCATCAATAATAAAATAAGTATTCTCTGCAAAACTGTTGTTTTCAAAAACTCTATTATTTTCGTCCAGAGCTTTCTTAAGGAAAAACAATGACTTCCTCCCTGCTAAAAGGAAATTGCAGCATTCAGAGAAACAATCCAAGGAAAACACTATATCTCAAAGAATAAGAGGTCTCATCATGAGCCGACTTATCATGATCACAGATATTATAACTTGCTGACTTTGCCAATACTGTCTATCAAAATAGGGCAATGACTTAAGATTGTTGCAATCAAAAGACAAGAGGTCTCATCACGAGCCGGCTTGTTCAGCAAAAGTGTAAATCAAGTGAATGACTGTGTCATAATTTGGCCACCAAACCAAGACATTGTTCTTTAGAGAATTAAAAAAGGAAAAGTGTGTCAAAAAGGATTTTTTTTCTCTGGAATGTTGCAAGTAACCTCAAGTAGGAAAAAGGATCATTGCTGGATAACATGGTAACCCTATCGAGGCTATGGACGCTTGCGGGCAGCAGAGGCTCTACCTACGACAAATGAGCATACTTTTAAGCCAGTACGCAGAGAAGACCTTATTTTATCTTTAATCAAGACCAAGTAATGTCTGGTGCGAATGCAAGAAAAAGCCTGGGGAAGCAAGCAATTGGGATATAAAAAGGTTGAGACAAAGTATCGTTGACAAGGTGAGGGGTAATCTACTCTATCTGTCCATAACAAAATTTAGACATATAAAAATTTTGTTGTTTCGGAAGTGAACGGTCAATAGAAAAGCAGAGATAACTGGTTCTTCACAGTGAATCGCCATTGTTGTGGTCACCAACAACCCCCCTCTTTGTTTGATATTAGTAATAACGTCAAGCAAAGGGGGACCCTTAACCAAGAATCCAAAAAATATTTTGTTTTAAAAAATATTTTGTATTAACTCCCTAAGAGCTATATCGCGTCGCAAAGATAGAGAGAAGCGTTTTCCCAAAGTGCATAAATACACTGAAAAGGAGCGACGCGAGAACCCATCGCATCGCGTGCATTAAAAACGCTCAAAAAGGGAAACCCTAAGGAATCGCCGATGGCCGATATGCGACGTTGCACGTCGCAATGTCGCATAAGCAGCACAGAGTGATAAAGCGAAAACCTTGCGATCTGCGATATTGGCAATTTGCGATAACACTTAATGACATCGCAGTCCTCGATACTGCGATTCCAATCGCAGAAAGACTCATCGCAAGAATTCTCCGACATAAACGGTAAACCCAAAATTGAGCGCGCACCTTAAGGGAAATTAATGATCGCATGCTTCAGTATCCAAGAATGATTGTATTGCGTTTTTCGAAGAGTCAAATCATGATGAGTGTCAGAATTACGCATTCATTAGAACTTAATGCTTTCATGTCAATCTTTTCGTCATTTCTCTTCTTCTTTGCGTAAACTGCAAGACATGTTACCGATATAAATCTATATGCAGGAAACATCCAAGGAAAAGAGGAAAGTGCCAATGGGGTAACAGAGAGAAGATGCCTCCGCAAATGGATGCCGCATGCAGCAGGACCGCGGATTCCAGAGTATCACCCAACAGGCGCTGATGAAAATAGACTATCTAAGACTCAGAGTCAAAGGCGCACAAAAGCAACGTGTTTGCAAAAGATCTTGAAGCTCAGACTAGGTAAAGAAAAAAGAGAAACGCAATAGAAGGAGGACGCTCCAGAAAAGCCTGGAACAAAGAACGGAAGCAATTCTCGATACAGGGGATTGTCCATACAACGCGACTCCTAACTCATTGAGTCATTCGCACGACCGGAAACCGAAATAGCAACAGCAAAATCAGTTCGAAAGGAACCTGGGTTGTACTAAGTGTACGCACAGCGAATACACCCAGCTAGAGAAAGGTTTTCGAAAATATCTTCTAGTCTATCAGAAAGAGGTGCCAGCTCTTGTTATTTCTAATTTTCAAGCTCGAACAAAAGGAAAGGACAACCAGCCGACTCTTTCACAGCGAACAGCGCATTTCTTACAGTACTAAGGAGCAGATACAAAAATGGTTAGAAATTAGATTTGATTTTTAGAAATAAATTTGCTTTTAGTAAAAGGGCGGTCATTTCAAGCCGTTCCCTAAATTTGTGTAATTAAGATTAATTAGTTAGTAGTATTTAACCCTTCTCATGGCATTTGAAGAGGGGTCTGGAAATCTGTCAAAAAACTTGTCCTCAGAACATGCACTTTTGCACCCTCGGAGGGGGTTTTTGATGAATGGATGGATCAAGATTTATTTATGTTTGCATTTTAATGTCTGTTACTGATGTTGCACTTCTATACTCTTAGAAGATATTAGAACAAGTAGAAATAAATCGTTATTGCTTGAAGTTTATTAGTGAAATCAATCATAAATGGTACTTTTATCTCTTGACTAAATTCTGCTTGTATTCCTAAAGTGATATGCAGCTGAGTTATTTATATGTTAATGTATGAATGTGTGTATTACCATTTGGCACTTCTGTACGGTAGAGTCATTTATTTGTGCTTGACATATGAATAAATAATTATGCGATATGCTATTCACAACTGTTTTGCCTAACTTCTTATGCAGAATAGTTCATCTTAATTGATTTATATTCTTATGATAGCTGAATGATCTTTATTACCAGCTATTGTTCGAAATCTTTTTAGATCGCATAATGAAAGAATTTTACCCCGGGTTAGCGTAGATTAGATGTATTGTTTTTCATTAGATTACAATAGCATAGAGTTAGTTTAGAAGTTAGAATTAAATTAGCTTAAAATACCCCTAAATCAATACCATCAAACTCTACACACACACACACCCCTCATATTGGGAAACTGGTCCCATTACCCCCAGTCGGACCCGCTACTCCAAACAGGCACGGAGCCGCCAACCAGGTTCCCGACCGGGTGGGTATCCCCCTTGTTGTTGACCCGATTCCGGGGCCCTCAACAGGAGGGCAGTGGGTTCACAGATGGTGACAGTTCCATAGGATGGTCAGTATCGAGACTGACCCATTGCACTCCGGGAGCTTGAGAAGCATCAATTCTGCAAAGCTCATCAATGATTGTCAGAGGCGATTATGTTTTAAATGGAGATCAAGTGACAACTCGAAGATGTGGTGGTGAAAGAGAGGTGTTTGCGAGATTCTAGAGTGGATGTGGGTGCTCATTGTTGAGAACTGGAGAAGATATGTTATTTTCAATTACTTTGTTATCTTTTCTTCAAAACTCATAACCTTTTTACATCAAGAGCTAGGTATATGACAAGAGAATATGATAAAATCTAGAAGATTTATATGTAACGTGAAATATCTAATAATTACCCTTTTTCCTATGCAGAAAGAGGAGAAAATGGAAGACTGCCATCCCAAAGGAAAGAACGAGACCAAGTTAATTGTTGTCCCTTTGACATGGAACCGCGTTCAAACAAGGCGATCCAAATTGGAGCGTAACAGCCAGAAAAAGGAAAAGGAGATATCCAATCGACGCAAAAGAATAAGAGGATAACTGAGAACTAACAGTTTGGCGAATCCCTCAAGATCCTTTGATCTTGAGGGATCGCTATCTTAACAATCCTCTGTATCATTGATATCATCGCTCGACTGTTATAAGAAGGGGTAGCACTGTTAGCTTGGGGGAGAACTATTGTTATTTTTATGAAATTCTTCTTGGTACTTGAACTTTGATCATCAACTCTCTTTGAAGAGCAATTCATTGTAACTCTGTTTAATGTTTTAATATAAAAACCTTGTTGCCGTTCTATCATTGATTCTGGAGTAACCTTAAGCAGTGAGTCCCTGGAGGCTAAGGGCCCGGCCCTGGTGGATCACTTGCTCCTGTACCATTATTTCTGATTCATGTGTGGTTTGATTTCTTCCATTTACTCTATTCTGTAATCTGATGTGCTTTACTATTTTACATATCGGCTCTGTTATATATACTTGACTAAGTAATATTATTATCTGCAACAAGAATGCTATGTTATTCATTCTAACTTTATATCGCATTGTTGTTCCTTTTGACAATTGATATAACATTGTTGTTCCTTACAGATTGCCATTCGATTACAGATTAACAGTGTTGTATGTTCCTAAATTGGTACTACTGTATGGTTTATTCTTAAATTGTGATTGCTGTTCATTCAGGATTGCTATTCCGTTGTGATTGCAATTGTTGTTACTTTATAGTTGTGATTCATGCTTATTGTATCGAAGCTCAGATTATTGTTCCTTTTAATGTTAAGTGTGTCACGTGTTTAATCTGGTTTGTTGTACATTCATATTTGATCTAAGTTGTTGTTCTATATTTTATTTCTGTTAGTTCGCTATTCCATTTCTGTTTGCTGCTCAATTCAAAGGTTGTTACTTAATTCCTATAGGTTATAATTATTGTTGCATTCATTTCCGTAGGTTAAGGTTTTTCTGTTCAATCCTGTTTATAAAGATAGTTGTTCCATTTCTTTTCATTTGAAGTTATCATCGCTTTGGTGTGCAGAAGGTCTGAAACTGTAGTGAACATCGACATATGCTGTCTAGTTCCCAGATTGATGATCCTTTCTTTGAGTGCTTTTTGATTGCATCAGTTTATAGAGGGAAGAGTTACCATTACTGTACCCGTGACCGATAAATTGTTGTAGCTTTCTGAATGTATGATTTGAGTCTTAGGTTTCTTTTTGCAAGTAGATTTTATTCCAAGCATCCGTTTACTCTTGTATTTAGAGCACTATACTATTAGCATTACTCTAAAAAATGACCACCTCAAACTAAGTACACTTTTTGAGATAACAAATCGTTCTTGGATTGACAATTAATTTAGGGTAAAGAGAGGTGAAAAAGACCCTTTTTACTGCTCGACATTTTGGTGCTATTGCTGGGGAAGAGTGTATCCATTTGTTTCTTTTCCATAGTGTAAGAACCTGCGAGGAGAGAATGTGTTTTTAAAAATGGAAGGTAAGAACCTACGTACGGAGCATGTAATAGCCCTGCTCCCCTACCCGCTTTCCTACAGATTTGTTGCTGTTTTTTTGGGTAGAAATTAGCATTTGATGTGTGTGCATGACTAAGCAGAAAAAGCCTAAAAAGAATCCTAAACCTCTACCCAAACCTGATAAAGCTAAGGGGCCGGTGACCCTTGGCCGATCAACCTTTATAGACGAAATCCTTAAGAAAGCAGAATATCAGCCTTCAGTAGGACCTAGAAAAGTTGCTTCTAGGCAACCTACTAGTTCCCTTCAGGCCACAAGATCACCATCTGTAGCCTTTACTGAGGTGCATAGTCACATCGAAAAGCAAGATTTTCAAGAAATTGAGAATTCTAGCCCAAAATCATTGCAAGAAGGGAACCTTAACAACCTCTGTGAAGGGAGAGGAGAAACCAGGGAAATTGAAGAACCAAGATCTCCTCTTGGGATGATTCTGCCATTAAGCAGCCCAAATAAGGCAAGTGCTGCAAAAATCATCCATAATGAAGTTGAAGAACCTGAAGAACCAAAATCCCCCCAGACATTAGGAACTCTCATCATCCTAGATAAAGGAAGTGTTGTTAAGGCCATTCCTGTTGAAGCCAATCCCCCTCGTCAGCCTAGGAATACCCTCCTAGACATCCTAGAAGATTATTGGCACATATTTGACCAAATGGCCCAAAACCAGCCAAACACCCAAACTTCTACACTGCAATATCCCATTGTGGACACTGCAGCTAATGCTCCTATGAAAGCAATTCCTCTCCATCATATCCCTACATTCCATGGCCTTACATCAAAAGATCCAGATGCATTCTTGTTTGAATTTGATGTGCTGTGTAGAGGTTATGATTATACCACCGATCCCCAGACACTGAAATTATTTCCCTCTACATTAAAAGGGGCTACTTTAAGATGGTTTATGGGGTTGGGTGGTGGTGTTATAAATAATTGGGATCAAATGAAAGAGTCTTTTCTAAAAAAATATCAGGATTATTGCAGGTCTAGAGAGTTAAAAGATGAAATATTTCAGATGGTAGCTAGACCAAATGAAACATTAGAAGAATATGTTGAGCGTTTTCAGTATAATCTTCAAAGATATCCTTATGCATCATTACCCTTACCTGATAATGTATTAAAAACAACATTAATTAGAGGAATGAAGGAACAATGGATTGAAACACTAAATATTATGGGAAAAGGAGATATTTATCATGAAAATTTTGCTGACATTATTAATTTATGTATCAGGAGTTCAAGAGGCAGCACAAGACTAAAACCAACAAAACATGATAGGTTTGCAAGAGATAACAAAATTTCTGCAGAAGGAGTAACTCACGCAGAAATTGGAAATTTATTAGAAAATTTCAAAACCAACATATTGGGGACTCTGACAATGCAACTTGATATTATGCAAGCCAAGTAGAAACAAGCAGAGGTAGAACAAAATTTGGCAATCTTCTGTCCCAGATGCAGAAAGAAGCACAGCCGCAAAGAGTGTCCATTAGATGCGATTCAAGTTTGCGCCATCTGTACAAAATACCATTCTACAGAGAGCTATCCCTCATTCCTGGATTGAAAACAGTTTACAAGGAAGCGAAAGAAGAGCCAGAATCGGGGTACCTACTTAATCAACGCTGTCAATGGCAGCTACGACAATCAGGTATGTTCTCCGATCCAGCTTCTTCTTTTCAGCCTCCACAATATCATGCTTAGCAATATAATACTATGTGGCAAAATCAACCTCCATTCTCAAATTGGTCACAACAACCATTTCCTTCATCATCACCATGGCCGAATCAAGCAAGTCAACCCAATTGGCCAAATTTTCCCTATGCCCCACCATATTGGCAAAACAATGTATATCCAGCGCAATGGTCCCCTCCTACTTCACAGAGTCAAGCCTGGCAGATGAACTAGCAAAGACCGATAAATCAGCCAGTAGGAACCATTCCGCTCCCTCAACCTCCACTGCCAGCATTACAACAAAACCCCTAGTATAACTTAAGACCACAACTCCTAGCCCAACCCAACCCTAATCCAAATAACATACCGGTCCAATCCACTCAAATAATTGAAACACCAGAGATAGAAATCGATCTAAGGGAGTGTAATGACCTTCAATTAAGATCTAGGTGCATCATAGAAACAGAGGGAGATAAAACCACTCAAGTTGAAAACCAGTTACCTATAGAACAACCACTGCAAGAAGAGGATGTGATTAGACAACAAACTCATGATCAAGTAATCACATTTTCTCCTCCATTCCCAGAATGATTAACTATACCTCAACCTATACAACATCCTGATTTTTACATTCTGGGAGAATTTAAAAATTTGTACAATAAAAATTCCACTCCTCCAAGCCATCTAAGACATCCCAATATATGAAAAGACCATCAAAGAGCTATGTATAAAAAAACCAAGGAGGATAATAACAAATAACCCAACAGTCCAAGTAGTTGGCACCTTATCCGACCTATTATCAAGAAAAGAAACACCCGTTAAATATGAAGACCCAAGAAATCCAATAGTAACAGTACAAATCAATGGGAATTTTTTTTCAAATGCCTTAGTTGATTTAGGGGCTGCAATTAATATCCTAACAACCACCACTTGTCAAAAACTAGGCATTACATCAGTAGGACCAACTTCCACTTTATTAGAACTGGCTGACCAATCTGTGGTTAGGCCAGAAGGCACACTACATGATGTCATGGTATCTGTTGATTCCTCGGAGTATCCTACCAACTTTTTGATAATAAACCCCAAAAACCGACCTGATGGACATCCATTGATTTTAGGCAGACCTTGGCTTGCAACTGCTGACACTTATATTGGCTGCCGACAAGGCAGTATGACCATAACTCGAGGGGCTAATATCAAGAATCTAGCCTTGTATCCTCCAGCCCAGCCAAGTGTCACAATAATGAAAACTAACAAACATCCTGTATTATATCTCACTGAAAATATTAGATCCCCATTAACCATAGAAGATGCCCTCGATTTCAAAGATCAAACAAAGGATGATGTCATTAACAACTTTCTTAGCCAGACTAAATCTAGATCCCACATACAATGTCATATGATAGAAGCAGCATTTGATAATGAATTAGAAGAAGATCCTCTCAAAGATACTCATGATCAAACAATACCTACTACCTCTGTATCAAATAGAAAAACTGTAGAAATTGAGCTAGGAAAAACTTTAAACATTAATGGCAACCTGACTCTGGAACAAGAAGAGAAGCTAATCCAGCTACTGAGAGAATACAAAGAAGCATTTGCATGGGATTATCCTGACATGGAAGGAATCAATCCCCAATTATGTACACACCACATTTACATAGAAAAGGATGCAAGACTTGTTCGCCAACCACAAAGGAGACTTAACCCTCACGTAAAAGACATTGTAAAAGTTGAACTTCAAAAACTTTTAGATGTGAAATTTATTTATCTTATCTCTAATAGCTAATGGGTCTCTCTGCTTGTAGTGGTGCCAAAGAAGAATGGAAAATGGATGATTTGTGTAGATTATAGAGAGCTAAATAAAGCAACAAAAAAAGACCACTTTCCCCTTCCATTCATTGACCAGGTATTAAATACGTTAGCAGGAAATAAATTCTTTTCTTTCTTGGATCGCTTCAGTGGACACAATCAAATTCATATTACCCCTGAAGACCAAGACAAAACTACTTTTACCTATCCTTGGGGAACATTTGCCTACAGAGTTTTACCTTTTGGCCTATGCAATGCCCCTGCCACATTTCAAAGGGCTATCCTCAGCATCTTTTCAGATTTAATAAATGAAGGGATCGAAGTATATATGGATGACTTTACACCATACAGAGATGATTTTGACCCAACATTGGACACACTACAAAAAGTGCTACAGCGATGCATTGCCACCAGGCTCTGTCTGAGCCATGAAAAATGCTATATGATGATGACTGAAGGACTTATTCTAGGCCATTATATTTCAGTAGCTAGAATATAGGTAGATCCGGCCAAAATTCAAATAATATTGTTAATACCTACTCCTACCACTCAGACAGAGGTACATAGTTTTCTTGGATTTTCTAGTTATTATAGAAGATTTATAGAACATTTTTCTCATATTGCTACACCTTTATATGCACTGACAGGGAATGTTGACTTTGTTTGGACAGAAAAATGTGATCGCGCTTTTGAGGATCTGAAAAATCTTGTGTCAACAACCCTAGTACTCCAAGGACCAAATTGGGACCTTCCATTTCAAATTTCATCAGATGCTTCAGACACAGCTATTGGAGCAATCCTTGGGTAGGAAGAAGATAAAAAACCATATGCAATTTATTATATTAGCAAAAACTTGTCTCCTGCCGAATTGAACTATACTGTGATTGAAAAGGAATTTTTAGCTATAATACATGTCATCAATAAATTTAGGCATTATATCATTGGATATCCTGTTATTTTATATACAGATCACTCTGCCATAAAATATTTAGTGAATAAACCAATCACAAATGGTAGAGTAACCAGATGGCTGATTTTATTGCAGGAATTTGATATCACAATAAATTACCGACCTGGAAAAGAAATCCTGTAGTTTATTTTCTCTCATGAATGCCAAAACCAGTGGATGCAGCGACAGTCGAAGATCAATTTCCAGATGAACATTTGTTCGTTGTCACTGTTAAAACACCCTGGTATGCTGATGTTGCGAATTATTTAGCAGTAGGCAAATTACCAAAACATCTGACCCCCAATGAACGAAAGCAGATTGTCCAACGTAGTACTCGATTTTCTTGGATTGGGGGCTACCTGTTTCATACAGGGGTAGATATGCACATCAGGAGATGCGTCCGTGAAGATGAAATTTTTGACATCTTGAAAGCTTGTCACGACGGACCATGTGGCAGAAATTTCGCAGATCGGAGAACTGGTCACAAGGTGCTACAAATAGGGTATTATTGGCCCACGATCTTCAAAGATGTAAAGAAGTTCGTTCAAGTTTGTGATAGCTGCCAAAGAGCAGGATGCCCGGGACAGTCTGATGAAATTCCCCTGAACCCACAGCTAGTTATTGAACCATTTGAACAATGGGCACTTGATTTTGTTGGTCCAATTAACCCATCATCAAATCAAAAAACATATATTCTGGTAGCAACAGAATATGTCACCAAATGGGTTGAAGCAAAGGCATTGCCGAGAGCTACAGAGGATTCCATCATACAGTTCTTGTTCCACATATTTGTGTGATATGGCCTCCCAGGAGATATAATTACAGATGAAGGACCACATTTTGCTGGTAATAAAATTGCTGCAACACTAAAATAATATCATATTCAACATAAAATTACTACTCCATACCACCCACAGGAAAATGGTCAAGTAGAAAGCACAAATAAAATAATAGAAGCAATACTGACAAAAACCATTGCATCACATAGACGCGATTGGGTTGCAAGACTACCAGAAGCATTGTGGGCATACAAAACAACATGGAGAAGTACTACCGGTTATTCACCATACCAGCTAGTATTTGGAAAGGAACCCATCTTTCCAATAGAATTTGAAATACAGACACTACGAACAACACAAGAAGTCGGTCTAGATTTAGACGAGGCCCAGATTAATAGATTACAACAGATCAATGAGCTAGATGAAATCAGGCTCTCTGCCCTTCAACATACTGCATTAATCCAACAACAACGAGCCAAATGGCATGATGCCCTCATTAAAAAGAAAGTCTTCCGCAAAGGAGATTGGGTGCTCCTATAGGATTCCAGGTTTCAGGATTTTCCGGGGAAACTTCAGACTTGTTGGCTAGGACCATACGAAATCCAGAAGGTGCATGATAATGGCACCATTACTCTTACCACAATTGATGGATCCGGATATACCTTTAAGGCAAACGACCACCGAGTTTGATTATACCGCAAACCACTTACTCGGGAATCCTTCTACCAGCAACTCCGCGAAGACTCTGACATGCAGATTCTGGTTGAGGAAGAGAAATCTTCCTCACCTTTGGTTCATTAAGTAATTCGACTACTCTTACACATTGTACATAATTTTTTTGTTTTGTATATATTTTTGCAGTTGTATAACATTTGCACTTTGTTGTTCCTTTCGAAAGGAACAACATTTTCACCACTTTGTTGTTCCTTTTTCAAGGAACCACACTTCTACACTTTGTTGTTCCTTTCGAAAGGAACAACATTTCACCATTTTGTTGTTCCTTTTATAAGGAATAGCACTTGTGCACTCTACTGTTCCTTTTTCCAAAGGAACAACATTTCCACCGTTTTGTTGTTCCTCTTTAGAAGGAACAATGCTTGCATTTTTTTTGTTGTTCCTTTTCCCAAAGGAACAACACTTTCATTTTTTGTTGTTCCTTTTTCCCACAGGAACAACATTTTCATTTGTTGTTGTTCCTTTTTCTGAAGGAACATCATTTTCGTTTTCGATTGTTCCTTTTTCCGAAGGAACGACGCATTTTCATTTTTTTGTTGTTCCTTTTTCTGAAGGAACAACGCATTTTCATTTTCTGATGTTCCTTTTCCTAAAGGAACAACATTTTCATTTTCTGTTGTTCCTTTTCCCAAAGGAACAACATTTTCGTTTTCTGTTATTCCTTTTTCCGAAGGAACGACGCATTTTCATTTTTTTGTTGTTCCTTTTTCCGAAGGAACAACAATTTCTTTTTTTGTTGTTCCTTTTCCCAAAGGAACAACATTTTTGTTTCCTGTTGTTCCTTTTTCTAAAGGAACGACGCATTTTCGTTTTCTACTGTTTCTTTTTTCGAAGGAACAAAATTTTCATTTTCTGCTATTCCTTTTCTCGAAAGAACAACATTTTTGTTTTTTGCTGTTCCTTTTTACGGAGCATTTTTGTTTTCTCTTATTCCTTTTCCTGAAGGAACAACATTTTTGTTTTCTGCTGTTCCTTTTTCCGAAGGAACAACACTTGCATTTTCTGTTGTTCCTTTTTTCGAAAAGACAGTATTTTCGCATTGTTTGCTTGCGCTTGTTTTCTTTGTTGTTGTTCTTCTTAATGCACAACAGTTTCGAGTTTTTTTTTTTTTTTTTTGCTTGCAATTTTGTGAACAATACTTGTTTTATCTTTTTCCTCTTTGTGTGTTTTATCATTTGGATCACTTCTGAGACATAGCTATACACCTATGCAATGAATATAAGAACTAGAGGATACTTAAATCAGCAAATTACATAGAAGTTGCTATCTTTACAAGAAATTTCTCTGAATTGATAAGAGGAAAGAGGAAAGGACACAACTATTGATCATCTTGTTGTCACTGTTCTACTAATACCGATATGATTGGTTATTTTTATCATGATGGTTCCTTCTAAAATCCAATAATCCTCTTTGATCATTATTAAGGAATAACGAAGGGCATATTTTTCTATTGAGATGTTAAGACTTCTTCCACCATCCCTACTCTTAAGGAGTGTTGAACCACCCTTTGTGTATAAATAGAAAATTACTTTATAAAAGAAAAAAAATAAAAAATAAAAATAAAAATGTTTATATAATTTGCTAACATGGTTTGTCAAATGAAGGATAGGGGATCTCATTGAGAGCCAACCTACCATGATCATAAGGAAGAAAGTGAAGTGGCATTCCCACTCTGGCCACCACACCAGGGATATGATCCAATCACATCCGGAGGTCTCATCACGAGCCGGCCTGCCCACCTTTCACTCCTTCCTAGTGAATGGCATTATGATTTATCTGGTTATCAAGCCAGCATAATGGCCTCCATTTTGACATTCCACAACACTTTCCTAAGAATACACAAAGGATCATGGTTCCATGGGTGAAATAAACAACTCTGTCAAGGTTATGGACACTTGTGGGCAACATAAATTTTTTGATGGTATTGAAGTCACATTCTTTATACACCAATAGAAGTTATGAATCCCTTCTTCTAACTTTGTAATGGGTCAAATAAGATTATGAACATCACTTCTCCGAACCTTTAAAACATGAAATCTATAACAATCAATCATGACAGAAAAAGTTGATCGTGACCGCATTGAACTTTTTGTGCACGTCAGTTGTCCTATCCTCCAAATCTCGCATCATATCACGACATTCTCTTATTTATTAAGTGATTCTATTATATACCTCGATTTTGGCAATCTGATCGTTCTTGTAAACATGGCATCTTGGTATACGTTGTTCCTCTCTGACTCTGTACAATGTCAGTCCAGCATGCCGCTCCCTCATTTGACAGTCAAGGATGACCTATCACATTGCGGGGGGGGGGAAGGTGACCTCATAATTCACTAGCATATGTGTCAGTTTATCATTTGGAGAATTTTTACTTGGGAATAACAAGGCTTAACGGTATATTGTTTTCCAATTTGCATGGCTTGCTGTTTCAAAGTTATTTCCATGTTATGCTCTGCAACAATTAGCAGTAATTTGAAATTTGAACAAGCTTGTTGTTCCGTCATTTTCTCTGTGGTTGCTAACAGCTTGAACAACCTATTGTTCCATTGTCATCTCTGTGTTTTTACAGTGTGCTAAGCATGGGAGGAAGATCAATTCGTAGAGAACCACAAGTGTTGACAGTCTTTGATGCTGCACGAGAAATCCTAACAAGGGCAGGATGGATAGTTTATCTCAATCGTCTACAACAATCCAACGAGACTGTGGCAATTGAATTTTTGCAGAACCTGCAAGAATATCACTCCATGGTAAGAGGGAGACAGATAGCAGTCACCGATGACATAATTGCAAAGGTTTCGTTGGCATTATGATGCATGCATTGTACTTGATGGCAACCCACTCATAGAAGAACATCTCACTTATATATATCTAGATGAATCTTCAAGAAGAGATATCGGATGTGACTGAATGCCTGGGGTGCAGGACAGCTCAAAGGAATCAGATGATAGTTCTACGTGTGACAAGTTAGCTTTGCCATCAAGTCCAAAGGGAGAGATTGTTGGCATTATGAGACAAGTGTTGTCCTTGATGGAAAATCACTTAGATGATAAATTATAGTGCAACAAAGTTATTTTCAAGTTCACGCACTTTCATGCAGAGAAAAGTTTCTTTCATGTAGAGAAAAGTTCACGCAATTTCATGCAGGGAAAAGTTTCTTTCATGTAGAGAAAAGTTCACGCACTTTCATGCAGAGAAAAGTTTCCTTCATGTAGAGAAAAGTTCATGCACTTTCATGCAGAGAAAAGTTTCTTTCATGTAGAGAAAAGTTCACGCACTTTCATGCAGAGAAAAGTTTATTCCATATAGAGAAAAGTTCACGCACTTTCATGCAGAGAAAAGTTCCTTTCATGAAGAGAAAAGTTCACGCACTTTCATGGTTGGCTCATGGTATTAGTCCGACATTTTTTGATCCTATGGTTTTGGTTCGTGGTATTGCATCGAAAAGTGTTGATCTCATGCACTTTCATGGTTGGTTCATGGTATTAGTCCAACATTTTTTGATCCTATGGTTTTGGTCCGTGGTATTGCATCCAAAAGTGTTGATCCCAAGTATTGGGTCCATGGTATTGTGTTATTATGGTTTTGGACCGTGGTATTGTGAAAGGCGTAATAATATAAGAGAGGAAGGAGATCATTTGGAAAAGCATGATCCGAATTATTGAATATCTGATAAAGTGCTAGATCTAGAATACTGTTATTGGGTTTTGGTGCAGATCTGGATCTGAGCTAAAGAGGGATCTCATCGGTTGATGGAGAACAAGATCTAAGGATAGATCAGGATCAAATGGTTTGAAACGAACTATCTCTATATATTTGATTATGCTTATTCTAGATCTGTATACTGATGCTTGTAATGATCTAAACTGGGTATAACTTAAGTTTGAAATCGCTGCAAGTCATGTTTGAATATTTATAGATCTGTACGCAGATTGGCTTTGGTGTAAGTACGTATGTATGCAGGTTTGGTTCATTGTAGTAGCGTATAAAATTTGAGATATGATATTTGAAGTCACAGGGGGTTCTGGTTGTTGATGGGTTCTGATGACAGCTTAAAGGTGTCAGTATTCTGCATATCCTATTTGGTTGATTGTGTTTAGCTTCAGTATTGATGGATGAGAACTAATATTGGATTAGGATCATAATGACTCATATTTATGTGATCTGATGGACTAGATCTGGGTGCTAACACATATATTATCCTTGTATATGTAATGATCTGGGTATGTCTGAAGTCAGAAAGTGCAACTAAGTTATGAATAAGTAATTAATTACATATATGTTGGTTCACCTTGGTGATGTTGCGTATACACGCTGGTTCGGCACTTCCAAGTAGCGTATGCACTCTGATGCATGATTTTGATGATATAGTTGGTTCTGAATATTACTGCAGAGTTCAGTGTTCTCCTCTCTGTTCTGGGGACTGTGTTGTTGACAGGGTTTAAGTGTTTAAGTGATTCAGAAATTGATGATGCTAGTATTGACTGTTTTGTGCTTTAATGATATTTATGGGTCCAGTATGAAAATTTGATTATAGTGTTGTGCTTCAGGAGTATCCAGTCTGAAAATGTATGAAATGTGGTCCCTGGAGGATGAAAGGAGCATTCATTTGGCAGGAACCTACGTACTGGTAAATGGATCAGCTAGTACAAGAGCTAAGGGGGTTGTAGCTCCCATCCAGGAGAATCTGGAAAACGAGAGAGGGTTGTAGCCCTCCGCAGGTTGCAGCCTGCATACTGGTAAAGGACTGCACCAGTACAAAATATTGTAAAATGAAGTTTCTTATTGAAAGAAGATAGAGACGACTTGCAGCAGGTGGTTTTCACCCACATTGGGTTTCCACCTTATATCATTGTGTTCATGTGTGCTTCTTGTGTGTGATGATATGTTATATTTTACTGCACCTGCTTACTATACATATGGTTAATGAAGTTCTGATGCACTAACTAAAGATCAACATTTAATGGATTAATTGAATCATAAGTATTCTGGATATACGCTAGTTGCATTAGACACAGTTGCGTATACACGCGGGTTCCATTAATTGAAGTAGCTTATATGTAACTAAGTATGGAAATGAAAAAGTTTTATTGATTTGATAATACTAATTCACCCCCCCCCCCCACTCTCAGTGTTATTTCCAACAATTGGTATCAGAGCAGGTCCTTTTGTAGAAGCTTGATCGCTTGAAGGAGATCCATGGAACAATGGGAAAGAAGCTTAAGAAGAAAGCGCCTAAGCAGAATAAGACATCTCAAAAGAACTATGACAGTGGGAGAATCGATTGGGGATTATGTGGAAGAAGCACTTCAGATTCAGAATCATTTCAGAATGAAGATGAACTATCAGGTATGAATGTGTTATCCTCTGATGTTCCAACTATCTATCCTTTTGGAAAAGATGAAAGTGATAGCAAAACAAATGAATTTGCTTTTATGGGTGAGAAAGAAAGATAACAAATAGAGACAAAATTTAAAAGGCTTACAGACAAAATTAGAGATCAACAAGATCTATTGAACAAAAGGGAATGTGTCTTCAAAGAAGAAGTTACCAAACTAAAAGCTCAACTAGAGGAAGGAAACAAGGTAAGGAAGTTATTCAAGGACAAATATCAAAAGTTGCAGGATGAAGTAACATCACTAAGAGATGAAGTCAACGAAAGAAGCACAACCATCAAGAAACTCAGAGATAGATCCAGTTACTATGAAATTCTTGAAGCCACGATCCGCTTGCTAAAAGAAGATCTTGAAGAATCAAAGAAGCAGAATAAAGAACTACTCCAAGCTCCTGAAAATGAAGTTCTTGAACTAAGATGTCAGTTGGAAGAAGAAAGAAATGCTGAAGAAAACGTGAAGAAGCAGTATCTTGAAAAGGAAGAGCAACTTCAGGTTGAGGTAAATATCTTGAAAGGTAAATTAGAAGAAAAGGATAAGCTTTTACGATTTCAAGATAGTACTAAAGTCTTGGATGATATTCTTAATAGTCAAAGGTCTCCTGCTATCAAAACTGGTCTTGGTTTTCATGAATCTATTGAAGGTGAATCTAGTTCACAAAGTAAGACAAGGGACTCTACTGCAAAATCTGAAATGCTCAATAAGGAGATGATAGGTCAATCTCATCATCAACCAAGGAAAGAAATTCTTCAAAGAAAATCTTTTACTCCTCCTATGAATAATGTTGAATGTTATGTATGCCATAATCTTGGACACGTTGCAGCTAGATGTAGAAGAAGAAGGTTTCAAGACCATCATGCAGAAAGATCATCACATTCAAGGTACTTTAATGGATATTGCTTTGCTTGCAATATGTTTGGTCACAGAGCTGTTGATTGCTATAGAAGAAATATGAGACATGTAGGATGTTACACATGTAACAAGATTGGACATATAGCTAAGGAATGCAGGAATAAAGTATCAGAACCATACCAAAAGGAGAAAACATCATCATCACACTTGAAGATGTGGAAGAAGAAAGAAGTACAGTCAAAAAGAGGTGGCACAACACAACATACAGACATAACAAAATCAGAGGGAGCTGGAAGTGTAAAACTTCAATGTCTTAAATCTCATACGCAAGTTTCTTAAAGAGAAGTCATGTATATACGCGATTTGGTTATGGCATAGTCACGTATATGATTGTTTGAGGAAAGGCAGTAGGGACAGGTTCAGGAAAAGGATCAGTTATGATTCGGTTTATTATTTGCGTTGTTTGATAATGGTTACAATTTGCTGATGATGTGTGGAAATTACTTGATGGTTAGAAGTGTTTTGTTTCTAACTTGATGATGACTTGATACTTCTTGCTGATATGCATGATCAGATCTGACAGTAAACAAGATGGCACAAGTTTGGGGGGAGCATATGCTTTTAATGCATTGTTGGCATTATGGTTAATAGTCCTTGGTGATGATGCTTATATGGCTAAATGATATATCTTGCTATGATGTGGTTATGAGTTGTCCATGATAAAATCTCATATGATTCTTGGGGTTACATAGTAGATGTTCAGATCATATTTGTGGATTAATTAATTGATGGTGCATATATGATGCTTACATGGTGATCTTCATAAGGATAAGGAGAAGTACAAAGCTTGAATTCACAACGTCATTACTTGATGATGAGTCTCTCATATGTTGTTGTTGTCATATGCATAAAGATCATATAATACAGTTTTGATGCAGGATTCCTATAGTTCTTGGTGCTCATGTGAATGAGGATTGTTGATGTTGATCTTGAGCTCAAGATACATAGCATTAGATACATGAATGATTACTCAAAGTTGCATTGTTGGAGACATGATGATGATGAGTTCTTACCTATATGTTGATAGGTTGATACTTACATATGTTGGTTGATTCAGATATTCCCAAGTGATGATACATGGATGATCCTGTTGATAAGATGGCTATGGTGTTTTACACATATGATATAATGAGAATGATTTTATGATGATGAGTTGATATCTATATGCAGACATACGCTGTCATAGACAATTTACAGGTTGCTGATCTGTAAATGGTTGTACGCGAGTTTCATAAGGAGTATCCGCGTACATACATCGGTTTGTGTAGAGACAGTCGCGTATATGGAGGTTTGATGGATATCAGTAGGGACAGGTTCTGGTTGAAGATATTCTAATATGGGTCTGGCAGATACCATCCGGCACAGGTTCAGGGGGAGCAGATAAACTTATAATGATGCATTGTTTCCATTATCTTAGAAGCTTTTGGTTCTAGTTCATAGCTGTTGTTGGTTTCAGGTGGAACAAATGTAGAGGGAGAACAGAAGGAAATCATGGTTGCTGATCTGAATGATGATTGACAGATGCTGCTGGTGACTTTCATAAGTCTTGCTCTAGTTATTTCGTCTCTATGTCATGTATCTCTTTTATGGTGTCAAGGTCATTTAACGGCCTATTTTGGTTTCCCCACTATGCCTGGGATGAAAATGTAATATACTTTGTTGTCACATGTAAATTTCTGATGTATCCCCACTTGTTTGGGTGGATGATCCCCACTTGGTGGGGTGATGGATGTATGTATTGAGTCTTTTGGTGATAGGAAGGTCTTTTATGATGTATAAGTCATAGTTCTTCTTGAAGAACATCTTTTTGCAGATGTTGCTTACAGTCAGGGGGAGCATGAACGACACAGAGCAGAAACTTCAGCATGTACTTAGAGGGAGCATGGTAATATTGGTACACCTTGGCATATACAAAGGGGTAGCTCATTCAGATATTTCAGCAAGTACTCAGGGGGAGTATGGACAGCGGAATGTTTATCTAGCAAAGAGAATATCTTGGTTCGCCCTTTGCCCTTGATGTCAAAGGGGGAGAGTGATTTGGTGTTGCTGCCATCAAGTCCAAAGGGGGAGATTGTTGGCATTATGATGCAGGTGTTGTACTTGATGGCAACCCACTCATAGAAGAACATCTCACTTATATATATCTAGATGAATCTTCAAGAAGAGATATCAGATGTGACTGAATGCCTGGGGTGCAGGATAGCTCAAAGGAATCAGATGATAGTTCTACGTGTGACAAGTTAACTTTGCCATCAAGTCCAAAGGGGGAGATTGTTGGCATTATGATACAAGTGTTGTCCTTGATGGCAAATCACTCAAATGATAAATTATAGTGCAGCAAAGTTATTTTCAAGTTCACGCACTTTCATGCAGAGAAAGGTTTCTTTCATGTAGAGAAAAGTTCACGCATTTTCATGCAGAGAAAAGTTTCTTTCATGTAGAGAAAAGTTCGCGCACTTTCATGCAGAGAAAAGTTTCTTTCATGTAGAGAAACTTTCACGCACTTTCATGCAGAGAAAAGTTTCTTTCATGTAGAGAAAAGTTCACGCACTTTCATGCAGAGAAAAGTTTATTTCATATAGAGAAAATTTCACGCACTTTCATGCAGAGAAAAGTTCCTTTCATGAAGAGAAAAGTTCACGCACTTTCATGGTTGGCTTATGGTATTAGTCCGACAATTTTTGATCCTATGGTTTTGGTCCATGGTATTGCATCCAAAAGTGTTGGTCTCACGCACTTTCATGGTTGGTTCATGGTATTAGTCCGACAGTTTTTGATCCTATGGTTTTGGTCCGTGGTATTGCATCCAAAAGTTTTGATCCCAAGTATTGGGTTCATGGTTTTGTACCGTGGTATTGTGAAAGGCATAATACTATAAAAGAGGAAGGAGATCATTTGGCAAAGCATCATCTGAATTAAATTGAATATCTGATAAAGTGCTAGATCTGGAATACTGTGATTGGGTTATGGTGTAGATCTAGATCTGAGCTAAAGAGGGATCTCACCGGTTGATGGAGAACAAGATCTAAGGATAGATCAGGATCAAATGGTTTGAAATGGACTATCTCTATATATTTGATTATGCTTATTCTAGATCTGTATACTGACGCTTGTAATGATCTCAACTGGGTATAACTTAAGTTTGAAATCGCTGCAAGTCATGTTTGAATATTTATAGATCTGTACGTGGGTTGGCTTTGGTGTAAGCGCGTATGTACACAGGTTTGGTTCAATGTAGTAGCGTATACAATTTGAGCTATGATATTTGAAGTCACAGGTGGTTCTGGTTGTTGATGGGTTCTGATGACAGTTTAAAGGTGTCAGTATTCTGCATATCCTATTTGGTTGATTGTGTTTAGCTTCAGTATTGATGGATGAGAACTAATATTGGATCAGGATCATAATGACTCATATTTATGTGATCTGATGGACTAGATCTGGGTGCTAACACATATATTATCCTTGTATATGTAATGATCTGGGTATGTCCGAAGTCAGGAAGTGCAGTGAAGTTATGAATAAGTAATTAATGACATATATGCTGGTTCACCTTGGTGATGTTGCGTATACACGCTGGTTCGGCACTTCCAAGTAGCGTATGTAGTCTGATGCATGATTTTGATGATACAATTGCTTTTGAATATTGTTGCAGAGTTCAGTGTTCTGCTCTGTGTTCTGGCGACTGTGTTGTTGACAAGGTTTCAGTGTTTAAGTGATTCAAAAATTGATGATGCTAGTATTGACTATTTTGTGCTTCAATGATATTTATGGGTCCAGTATGAAAATTTGATTATAGTGTTGTGCTTCAGGAGTATCCAGTCTGAAAATGTATGAAATGTGGTCCCTGGAGGATGAAAGGAGCATTCAGTAGGCAGGCACCTACGTACTGGTAAATGGATCAGCTAGTACAAGAGCTAAGGGGGTTGTAGCTCCCATCCAGGAGAGTCTGGAAAACGAGAGAGGGTTGTAGCCCTCTACAGGTTGCAGCCTGCGTACTGGTAAAGGACTGCACCAGTACAAAATATTGTAAAATGAAGTTTCTTATTGAAAGAAGATAGAGACGACTTGCAGCAGGTGGTTTTCACCCACATTGGGTTTCCACCTTATATCATGGTGTTCATGTGTGCTTCTTGTGTGTGATGATATGTTCTATTTTACTGCACCTGCTCACTATACATATGGTTAATGAAGTTCTGATGCACTAACTAAAGATCAACATTTAATGGATTAACTGAATCATAAGTATTCTGGATATACGCTAGTTGCATTAGACACAGTTGCGTATACACGCGGGTTCCATTAACTGAAGTAGCGTATATGTAACTAAGTATGGAAATGAAAAAGTTTTATTGATTTTATAATATTGATTCACCCCCCCCTCTCAGTATTAATTCCAACAGTTTCGAGACTGCCAACCACCAGATCTGTGTGGACTCTAAAGAAGGTAAGATTGCGAGACGCCATAAAAATCTTCCAAGATGAAGGTCAGAACCTGACTCGAAGTGGGAAGGGAGTTCTACCAGCAGCCTTGGGAGAACCATGGGCAGAATTGGTGAAAATCATCCAGAATTACATTACCTGTGAAGGCAGAAAAGACGTGGTAAGACCACGCCACCTTAAGCTTTTAGTTGTATTAAAACAAGAAGGCCCTGTGAATTTGTCTGCGTTTTTAAATTATTTATTACATGATGTTGCCCGAAGCATGAAGAAATCTCGTCACGTAGAATCGGTAGTAAGTCACCATTGATTGATACGACTGATAGTTAGCTACAGTCTTGCTTAGCAACAGAGCAGTTGGGAAGAACTAATTTTTACAATAGACAAGGGACTGGCCTTGACATCCCCCAAACGAAAGCATACTGCAAGTGCATCGAATAGACCATTGAAACGAAGGAAATCCATTAGATTGGCATGGGTCAGAGGGAGGCTAGAAAATTCCCAAGGGAACACCAGTCAACCGGTGGAGATAGATGATTCAAGGTACGAGCAACCCCTGCAATTGGAAGGAGGAGAGAACGAAAGAGAATTGAATGATGAGGGAGAAACAGAGGGAGAGACCGAGCAATCTGGTCAGGCGGAAGACGAAATAGAGAAACGTGAGGGAAGCTCGTTGCAAAATCCGCTGCGAGAAGATGAATTGGCTCAAATTTTGGCCAATATGGGAGAATATACTCAACCTCTTAGCCCACTAAACCTCCACACTGAAGAAGAACCATAGGAGCACTCTGTTCATGATAAGAGTGCATCTAAAGAGTTATGTGATGAGGAAGAAGAAGAAGAAAATCACTCCGGCTATGATGAAAGTGCATCTGGAGAGGAAAATGATGAGGATGAAGAAGAGGAACAATTTGTTCCGAGTAAGAATACACCAGAAGAATTTTATGAAGAAGAAGGGGGGAAGAAGAAGTTAGCCAGGAAATTGCAGAACAAGCTAGGGTTTCTACCCCCAAACAACCTGATCAACAGAATAATGAGGAAGCTCCCCAAGAAATTGGTCAAGGAGAAAGTCCAGGCCCAAGTGAGCGAACGGTTGTTCCTTCCAATAAAATGGAAGAAATCAAAAGATTACGAAAGGAACAACAAAGACTGCCTAATGTAATAGCGCGACTTCGACAACAAATTAGGATTTTGAAGATGGGGAAGAAAGCAAAAAGGACCCCGGTGGTAAAGCATGCTATCACTCCGGAAAAACCCCTTAGGAAAAAGGTTAAGAGGACTCAGGTCTAGCCTACCGTTCAAAATCAAAAGGAACAACATTCGGCTGTTACCCATGTCAAAATACAAACAGATAACATAACAGCCTATGACAAAGAAATTCAGATAGAGGCACAGTCCTCTGAGGAAATTCGAACCATAACTACGGAATGACGCAATAAGAAGATTCAAGTGAACCTCCCGCTTACAACTACTATGTGGGATACTGACTCGAGGACAATAATCCTATGAGAGGGTTTGATGCAAGCCCAACAGGCAGTAGAAAAACTTACAGAACAAACTGTCTCTCGAGAAAAGTATGAAGAATTACAAAAACAAATAAGGTATGTCAATTTATCCGAAATTCTGGCTTTTGAAGGATGGTGAAAGGAAGAAGAAAGAGTCACAAAGGTAAATCATAGGCTAGATGTAGTCATCAAACAAATAAAAAATAAAAATAAAAATGTTTATATAATTTGCTAACATGTTTTGTGAAATGAAGGATAGGGGATCTCATTGAGAGCCAACCTACCATGATCATAAGGAAGAAAGTGAATTGGCATTCCCACTATGGCCACCACACCAGGGAAATGATCCAAGAGGCACATCAGAAAAAATAAAAATTCCTTGGAACAGGAGGTCTCATCACGAGCCGGCTTTCCCACCTTTCACTCCTTCCTAGTGAATGTCATTATGATTTATCTAGTTATCAAGCCAGCATAATGGCCTCCATTTTGACATTCCACAACACTTTCCTAAGAATACACAAAGGATCATGGTTCCATGGGTGAAATAAACAACTCTGTCAAGGTTATGGACACCTGTGGGCAACAGAGCTTTGTTGATGGTATTGAAGTCACATTCTTTATACACCAATAGAAGTTATGAATCCCTTCTTCTAAATTTGTAATGGGTCAAATAAGATTATGAACATAACTTTTCCGAACCTTTAAAACATGAAATCTATAACAATCAATCATGACAGAAAAAGTTGATCGTGACCGCATTGAACTTTTTGTGCACGTCAGTTGTCCTATCCTCCAAATCTCGCATCATATCACGACATTCTCTTATTTATTAAGCGATTCTATTATATACCTCGATTTTGGCAATCTGATCGTTCTTGTAAACATGGCATATTGGTATACATTGTTCCTCTCTGACTCTGTACCATGTCAGTCCAGCACACCGCTCCCTCATTTGACAGTTGAGGATGAACTATCACATTGCGGGGGGGGGGGGGCAGGTGACCTCATAATTCACTGGCATACGTGTCAGTTTATCATTTGGAGAATTTTTACTTGGGAATAGTAAGGCTTAATGGTATATCATTTTCCAATTTGCATGGCTTGTTGTTTCAAAGTTATTTCCATGTTATGCTCTCCAACAATTAGCAGTAATTTAAAATTTTAACAAGCTTGTTGTTCCGTCATTTTCTCTGTGGTTGCTAACAGCTTGAACAACCCATTGTTCCATTGCCATCTCTGTTTTTTTACAGTGTGCTAAGCATGGGAGGAAGATCAATTCGTAGAGAACCACAAGTGTTGACAGTCTTTGATGCTGCACGAGAAATCCTAACAAGGGCAAGATGGATAGTTTATCTCAATCGTCTACAACAATCCAACGAGACTGTGGCAATTGAATTTTTGCAGAACCTGCAAGAATATCACTCCATGGTAAGAGGGAGACAGATAGCAGTCACCAATGACATAATTGCAGAGGTTTCCTTGGCATTATGATGCATGTGTTGTACTTGATGGCAACCCACTCATAGAAGAACATCTCACTTATATATATCTAGATGAATCTTCAAGAAGAGATATCAGCCGTGACTGAATGCCTGGGGTGTAGGACAGCTCAAAGGAATCAGATGATAGTTCTACATGTGACAAGTTAGCTTTGCCATCAAGTCCAAAGGGGGAGATTGTTGGCATTATGAGACAAGTGTTGTCCTTGATGGAAAATCACTCAGATGATAAATTATAGTGCAGCAAAGTTATTTTCAAGTTCACGCACTTTCATGCAGAGAAAATTTTCTTTCATGTAGAGAAAAGTTCACGCACTTTCATGCAGAGAAAAGTTTCTTTCATGTAGAGAAATGTTCACGCACTTTCATGCAGAGAAAAGTTTCTTTCATGTAGAGAAATGTTCACGCACTTTCATGCAGAGAAAAGTTTCTTTCATGTAGAGAAACGTTCATGCACTTTCATGCAGAGAAAAGTTTATTTCATATAGAGAAAAGTTCACGTACTTTCATGCAGAGAAAAGTTCCTTTCATGAAGAGAAAGTTTCACGCACTTTCATGGTTGGCTCATGGTATTAGTCCGACAGTTTTTGATCCTATGGTTTTGGTCCATGGTATTGCATCCAAAAGTGTTGATCTCATGCACTTTCATGGTTGGTTCATGGTATTAGTCTGACAGTTTTTGATCCTATGGTTTTGGTCCGTGGTATTGCATCCAAAAGTGTTGATCTCAAGTATTGGGTCCGTGGTATTATGTTATTATGGTTTTTGACCGTGGTATTGTGAAATGCGTAATACTATAAAAGAGGAAGGAGATCATTTGGCAAAGCATCATCTGAATTATTGAATATATGATAAAGTGCTAGATCTGGAATATTGTGATTGGGTTATGGTGCAGATCTAGATCTGAGCTAAAGAGGGATCTCACCAGTTGATGGAGAACAAGATCTAAGGATAGATCAGGATCAAATGGTTTGAAATGAACTATCTCTATATATTTGATTATGCTTATTCTAGATCTGTATACTGACGCTTGTAATGATCTGAACTGGGTATAACTTAAGTTTGAAATTGTTGCAAGTCATGTTTGAATATTTATAGATATGTACGCGGGTTGGCTTTGGTGTAAGCGCGTATGTATGTAGGTTTGGTTCATTGTAGTAGTGTATACAATTTGAGCTATGATATTTGAAGTCACAGGTGGTTCTGGTTGTTGATGGGTTCTGATGACAGTTTAAAGGTGTCAGTATTCTGCATATCCTGTTTGGTTGATTGTGTTTAGCTTCAGTATTGATGGATGAGAACTAATATTGGATCAGGATCATAATGACTCATATTTATGTGATTTGATGGACTAGATCTGGGTGCTAACGCATATATTATCCTTGTATATGTAATGATCTGGGTATGTCTGAAGTCAGGAAGTGCAGCGAAGTTATGAATAAGTAATTAATGACATATACGCTGGTTCACCTTGGTGATGTTACGTATACACGCTGGTTTGGCACTTCCAAGTAGTGTATGCACTTTGATGCATGATTTTGATGATATAGTTGGTTCTGAATATTGTTGCAGAGTTCAGTGTTCTGCTCTGTGTTCTGGGGACTGTGTTGTTGACAGGGTTTCAGTGTTTAAGTGATTCAGAAATTGATGCTGCTAATATTGATTGTTTTGTGCTTCAATGATATTTATGAGTCCAGTATGAAAATTTGATTATAGTGTTGTGCTTCAGGAGTATCCAGTCTGAAAATGTATGAAATTTGGTCCCTGGAGGATGAAAGGAGCATTCAATAGGCAGGAACCTACATACTGGTAAATGGATCAGCTAGCACAAGAGCTAAGGGGGTTGTAGCTCCCATCCAGGAGAGTCTGGAAAACGAGAGAGGGTTGTAGCCCACTGCAGGTTGTAGCCTGCGTACTGGTAAAGGACTGCACCAGTACAAAATATTGTAAAATGAAGTTTCTTATTGAAATAAGATAGAGACGACTTGCAACATGTGGTTTTCACCCACATTGGGTTTCCACCTTATATCATGGTGTTCATGTGTGCTTCTTGTGGGTGATGATTTGTTCTATTTTACTGCACCTGCTTACTATACATATGGTTAATGAAGTTCTGATGCACTAACTAAAGATCAACATTTAATGGATTAACTGAATCATAAGTATTCTGGATATACGCTAGTTGCATTAGACACAGTTGCGTATACACGCGGGTTCCATTAACTGAAGTAGCGTATATGTAACTAAGTATGGAAATGAAAAAGTTTTATTGATTTGATAATACTGATTCACCCCATCCCTCTCAGTATTATTTCCAACAATTGGTATCAGAGCAGGTCCTTTTGTAGAAGCTTGATCGCTTGAAGGAGATCCATGGAACAATGGGAAAGAAGCTTAAGAAGAAAGAACCTAAGAAAAATAAGACATCTCAAAAGAACTATGACAGTGGGAGAATCGATTGGGGATTATGTGGAAGAAGCACTTCAGATTCAGAAACATTTCAGAATGAAGATGAACTATCAGGTATGAATGTGTTATCCTCTGATGTTCTAGCTATCTATCCTTTTGGAAAAGATGAAAGTGATAGCGAAACAAATGAAATTGCTTTTATGGGTGAGCAAGAAAGATATCAAATAGAGGCAGAATTTAAAAGGCTTACAGACAAAATTAGAGATCAACAAGATCTATTGAACAAAAGGGAATGTGTCTTCAAAGAAGAAGTTACCAAACTAAAAGCTCAACTAGAGAAAGGAAACACGGTAAGGAAGTTATTCAAGGACAAATATCAAAAGTTGCAGGATGAAGTAACATCACTAAGAGATGAAGTCAACTAAAGAAGCACAACCATCAAGAAACTCAGAGATAGATCCAGTTATTATGAAAGTCTTGAAGCCACGATCCGCTCGCTAAAAGAAGATCATGAAGAATCAAAGAAGCAGAATAAAGAACTACTCCAAGCTCATGAAAATGAAGTTCTTGAACTAAGACATCAGTTGGAAGAAGAAAGAAATGCTGAAGAAAACGTGAAGAAGCAGTATCTTGAAAAGGAAGAGCAACTTCAGGTTGAGGTAAATATCTTGAAAGGTAAATTAGAAGAAAAAGATAAGCTTTTACGATTTCAAGATAGTACTAAAGTCTTGGATGGTATTCTTAATAGTCAAAGGTATCCTGCTATCAAAACTAGTCTTGGTTCTCATGAATCTATTGAATGTGAATCTAGTTCACAAAGTAAGACAAGGGACTCTACTGCAAAATCTGAAATGCTCAATAAGGAGATGATAGGTCAATCTCATCATCAACCAAGGAAATAAATTCTTCAAAGAAAATCTTTTACTCCTCCTATGAATAATGTTGAATGTTATGTATCTCATAATATTGGACATGTTGCAACCATATGTAGAAGAAGAAGGGTTCAAGACCATCATGCAGAAAGATCATCACATTCAAGTTACTTTAATGGATATTTCTTTGCTTGCAATATGTTTGGTCACAGATCTATTGATTGCTATAGAAGAAATATGAGACATGTAGGATGTTACACATCCAACAAGCTTGGACATATAGCTAAGGAATGCGGGAATAAAGTATGGGCACCATACCAAAAGGAGAAAACATCATCATCACACTTGAAGATGTGGAAGAAGAAAGAAGTATAGTAAGAAAGAGGCCGCACAACACAACATACAGACATAACAGAATCAGAGGGAGCTGGAAGTGTAAAACTTCAGTGCCTTAAATCTCATACGCAAGTTTCTTAAAGAGAAGTAACGTATATACGCGATTTGGTTATGGCATAGTCGCGTATATGATTGTTTGAGGAAAGGCAGTAGGGACAGGTTCAGGAAAAGGATCAGTTATGATTCAGTTTAATATTTGCGCTGTTTGATAATGGTTACAATTTGCTGATGATGTGTGGAAATTACTTGATGGTTAGAAGTGTTTTGTTTCTAACTTGATGATGACTTGATACTTCTTGCTGATATGCATGATCAGATCTGATAGTAAACAAGATGGCACAAGTTTAGGGGGAGCATATGCTTTTAATGCATTGTTGGCATTATGGTTAATAGTCCTTGGTGATGATGCTTATATGGCTAAATGATGTATCTTGCTATGATGTGGTTATGAGTTGTCCATGATAAAATCTCATATGATTCTTGGGGTTACATAGTAGATGTTCAGATCATATTTGTGGATTAATTCATTGATGGTGCATATATGATGCTTACATGGTGATCTTCATAAGGATAAGGAGAAGTACAAAGCTTGAATTCACAACGTCATTACTTGATGATGAGTCTCTCATATGCTGCTGTTTTCATATGCATAAAGATCATATAATACAGTTTTGATGCAGGATTCCTATAGTTCTTGGTGCTCATGTGAATGAGGATTGTTGATCTTGATCTTGAGCTCAAGATACATAGCACTGGATACATGAATGATTACCAAAGTTGCATTGTTGGAGACATGATGATGATGAGTTCTTACCTATATGCTGATAGGTTGATACTTACATATGTTGATTGATGCAGATATTCCCAAGTGATGATACATGGATGATCCTGTTGATAAGATGGCTATGGTGTTTTACACATATGATATAATGTGAATGATTTTATGATGATGAGTTGATATCTATATGCAGACATACCCTGTCATAGGACATTTATAGGTTGCTGATCTGGAAATGGTTGTACACGAGTTTCATAAGGAGTATCCGCGTACATATGCCGGTTTGTGCAGAGGCAATCGCGTATATGGAGGTTTGATGGATATCAGTAGGGACAGGCTCTGGTTGAAGATATTCTGATATGGGTCTGGCAGAGACCATCCAGCACAAGTTCAGGGGGAGCAGATAAACTTCTAATGATGCATTGTTGCCATTATATTAGAAGCTTTTGGTTCTAGTTCACAGCTGTTGTTGGTTTCAGGTGGAACAAATGCAGAGGGAGAACAGAAGGAAATCATGGTTGTTGATCTGAATGATGATTGACAGATGTTGTTGGAGACTTTCATAAGTCGTGCTCTAGTTATTTCGTCTCTATGTCATGTATCTCTTTTATGGTGTCAAGGTCATGTAAGAGCCTATTTTGGTTTCCCCACTATGCCTGGGATGAAAATGTAATATACTTGGTTGTCATATGTAAATTTCTGATGCATCCCCACTTGGTTGGGTGATGGATGTATGTATTGAGTCTTTTGGTGATAGGAAGGTATTTTATGATGTACAAGTCATGGTTCTTCTTGAAGAACATCTTTTTGCAGATCTTGCTTACAGTCAGGGGGAGCATGAACGACACAGAGCAGAAACTTCAGCATGTACTCAGAGGGAGCATGGTAATATTGGTACACCTTGGCATATACAAAGGGGTAGCTCATTCAGAGATTTCAGCAGGTACTCAGGGGGAGTATGGACAGCGGAATGTTTATCTAGGAAAGAGAATATCTTGGTTCACCCTTTGCCCTTGATGTCAAAGGGGGAGAGTGATTTGGTGTTGTTGCCATCAAGTCCAAAGGGGGAGATCGTTGGCATTATGATGCATGTGTTGTACTTGATGGCAACCCACTCATAGAATAACATCTCACTTATATATATCTCGATGAATCTTCAAGAAGAGATATCAGATGTGACTGAATGCCTGGGGTGCAGGACAACTCAAAGGAATCAGATGATAGTTCTACATGTGACAAGTTAGCTTTTCCATCAAGTCCAAAGGGGGAGATTGTTGGAATTATGAGACAAGTATTGTCCTTGATGGAAAGTCACCCAGATGATAAATTATAGTGCAGCAAAGTTATTTTCAAGTTCACGCAATTTCATGCAGAGAAAAGTTTCTTTCATGTAGAGAAAAGTTCACGCACTTTCATGCAGAGAAAAGTTTCTTTCATGTAGAGAAACGTTCACACACTTTCATGCAGAGAAACGTTTCTTTCATGTAGAGAAAATTTCACGCACTTTCATGCAGAGAAAATTTTCCTTCATGTAGAGAAAATTTCACGCACTTTCATGCAGAGAAAAGTTTATTTCATATAGAGAAAAGTTCACGCACTTTCATGCATAGAAAAGTTCCTTTCATGAAGAGAAAAGTTCATGCACTTTCATGGTTGGCTGATGGTATTAGTCCGACAGTTTTTGATCCTATGGTTTTGGTCCGTGGTATTACATCCAAAAGTGTTGATCTCACGCACTTTCATGGTTGGTTCATGGTATTAGTCCGACAGTTTTTGATCCTATGGTTTTGGTCTGTGGTATTGCATCCAAAAGTGTTGATCCCAAGTATTGGGTCCGTGGTATTGTGTTATTATGGTTTTGGACCGTGGTATTGTGAAAGGCGTAATATTATAAAAGAGGAAGGAGATCATTTGGCAAAGCATCATCTGAATTATTGAATATCTGATAAAGTGCTAGATCTGGAATACTGTGATTAGGTTATGGTGCAGATCTAGATCTGAGCTAAAGAGGGATCTCACCGGTTGATGGAGAACAAGATCTAAGGATAGATCGGTATCAAATGGTTTGAAATGAACTATCTCCATATATTTGATTATGCTTATTCTAGATCTGTATACTGACGCTTGTAATGATCTGAACTGGGTATAACTTAAGTTTGAAATCGTTGCAAGTCATGTTTGAATATTTATAGATCTGTACGCGGGTTGGCTTTGGTGTAAGCGCGTATGTATGCAGGTTTGGTTAATTGTAGTAGCGTATATAATTTGAGCTATGATATTTGAAGTCACAGGTGGTTCTGGTTGTTGATGGTTCTAATGACAGTTTAAAGGTGTTAGTATTCTGCATGTCCTGTTTGGTTGATTGTGTTTAACTTCAGTATTGATGGATGAGAACTAATATTGGATCAGGATCATAATGACTCATATTTATGTGATCTGATGGACTAGATCTAGGTGCTAACACATATATTATCCTTGTATATGTAATGCTCTGGGTATGTCTAAAGTCAGGAAGTGCAGCGAAGTTATGAATAAGTAATTAATGACATATACGCTGGTTCACCTTGGTGATGTTGCATATACACACTAGTTCGGAACTTCCAAGTAGCGTATGCACTCTGATGCATGATTTTGATGATACAATTGGTTTTGAATATTGTTTCAGAGTTCAGTGTTCTGCTCTGTGTTTTGGGGACTGTGTTGTTGACAGGGTTTCAGTGTTTAAGTGATTTAGAAATTGATGATGTTAATATTGATTGTTTTGTGCTTCAATGATATTTATGGGTCCAGTATGAAAATTTGATTATAGTGTTTTGCTTCAGGAGTATCCATTCTGAAAAGGTATGAAATTTGGTCCCTGGAGGATGAAAGGAGCATTCAGTAGGCAGGCACTTACGTACTGGTAAATGGATCAGCTAGTACAAGAGCTAAGGGTGTTGTAGCTCCCATCCAGGAGAGTCTGGAAAATGAGAGAGGGTTGTAGCCCTCTGCAGGTTGCAGCTTGCGTACTGGTAAAGGATTGCACCAGTACAAAATATTGTAAAATGAAGTTTCTTATTGAAAGAAGATAGAGACGACTTGCAGCAGGTGGTGTTCACCCACATTGGGTTTCCACCTTATATCATGGTGTTCATGTGTGCTTCTTGTGTGTGATGATATGTTCTATTTTACTGCACCTGCTTACTATACATATGGTTAATGAAGTTCTGATGCACTAGCTAAAGATCAAAATTTAATGGATTAACTGAATCATAAGTATTCTGGATATACGCTAGTTGCATTAGACACAGTTTCATATACACGCAGGTTCCATTAACTGAAGTAGCGTATATGTAACTAAGTATGGAAATGAAAAAGTTTTATTGATTTTATAATACTGATTCACCCCCCCTATCAGTATTATTTCCAACAGTTTCGAGACTGCCAACCACTGGATCTGTGTGGACTCTGAAGAAGGTAAGACTGCAAGGCGCCATAAAAATCTTCCAAGATGAAGGTCAGAACCTGACTCGAAGTGGGAAGGGAGTTCTACCAGCAGCCTTGGGAGAACCATGGGCAGAATTGGTGAAAATCATCCAGAATTACATTACCTGTGAAGGCAAAAAAGACGTGGTAAGACCACGCCGCCTTAAGCTTTTAGCTGTATTAAAACAAGAAGGCACTCTGAATTTGCCTGCGTTTTTAAATTATTTATTACATGATGTTGCCCAAAGCATGAAGAAATCTCACCACGTAGAATCGGTAGTAAGTCACCATGGATTGATACGACTGATAGTTAGCTACATTCTTGCTTAGCAACAAAGCAGTTGGGAAGAACTAATTTTTACAATAGACAGGGGACTGGCCTTGCCATCCCCCAAACGAAAGCATACTGCAAGTGCATCGAATAGACCGTTGAAATGAAGGAAATCCATTAGATTGGCATGGGTCAGAGGGAGGCTATAAAATTCCCAAGGGAACACCAGTCAACCGGTGGAGATAGATGATTCAAGGGACGAGCAACCCCTGCAATTGGAAGGAGGAGAGAATGAAAGAGAATTGAATGATGAGGAAGAAACAGAGGGAGAGACCGAGCAATCTGGTCAGGTGGAAGAAGAAATAGAGCAACGTGAGGGAAGCCCATTGTAAAATCCGCTACGAAAAGATGAATTGTCTCAGATTCTGGCCAATATGGGAGAATATACTCAACCTCTTAGCCCACTAAACCTCCACACTGAAGAAGAACCATAGGAGCACTTTGTTCATGATAAGAGTGCATCTAAAGAGTTATGTGATGAGGAAGAAGAAGAAGAGAATCACTCCGACCATGATGAAAGTGCATCTGGAGAGAAAAATGATGAGGATGAAGAAGAGGAACAATTTGTTCCAAGTCAGAATACACCAGAATAATTTTATGAAGAAGAAGAAGTTACCCAGGAAATTGCAGAACAAGCTAGGGTTTCTACCCCCGAATAACCTGATCAGTAGAATAATGAGGAAGCACCCCAAGAGGAAAATCAAGAAATTGGTCAAGGAGAAAGTCCAGGCCCGAGTGAGCGAATGGTTGTTCCTTCCAATAAAATGGAAGAAATCAAAAGATTATGAAAGGAACAACAAATACTGCTTAATGTAATAGCGCGACTTCGACAACAAATTAGGATTTTGAAGATGGGGAAGAAAGCAAAAAGGACCCCGGTGGTAAAGCATGCAACCACTCCGGCAAAACCCCTTAGGAAAAAGGTTAAGAGGACTCAGGTCTAGCCTACCGTTCAAAATCAAAAGGAACAACATTCGGCTGTTACCCATGTCAAAATACAAACAAATAACATAACGACCTGTGACAAAGAAATTCAGACAGAGGCACAGTCCTCTGAGGAAATTCGAACCATAACTACGGAATGACACAATAAGAAGATTCAAGTGAACCTCTCGCTTACAACTACTATGTGGGATACTGACTCAAGGACAATAATCCTATGAGAGGGTTTGATGCAAGCCCAACAGGCAGTAGAAAAACTTACAGAACAAAATGTCTCTCGAGAAAAGTATGAAGAATTACAACAACAACTAAGGGATGTCAATTTATCTGAAAGTCTGGCTTTTGAAGGATGGTGAAAGGAAGAAGAAAGAGTCACAAAGGTAAATCATAGGCTAGATGTAGTCATCAAACAAATGAATACCTTATGCTCTTTGTAAACTGACGTCCTAGCATGTAGAGCACCTGCTAAGAATTATGCTTTGTTTTTAATGGAAAGATATTTGCAATTGAAAATTAAAGCTGTCAAAGCAGGAGCCCCTATAGAAATAAACATTATTGATGACTTCATAAATTGTTGTAAGCACTATGGGGTGAAGGTTCAGAGATTATTATGCGAATTCTATTTGCACAACCTTGTGTTAGATCAAGAAACAGAGTAGAATCCCAGCCCTTTCGTTGGGGATATCCAATTGCAGGCATTCATTTCATTTGGAGTTAATCAAATAAAATGGCTTAAAGCCTACAATGCCTTCCAAAGACAAGAAAACAGATTAGACTTATGGGTAAGAGCTGAGCCTAGAGATCCATTGTAGTTATGGAATAAACATAGGAACCTAATGAGGACTCCGGGCATGATTGAAGCATTAGGACCCATTCATACAACAATCAATCGACAAGGGATAGAATACTTCTTTATCATCAAAGACCTTGCCATTGTAGCTACTAAATTTCGATGTCAAACTTCTAATCCGAATATCCAACACAGGGAACCATTTAACTATGAGAACTTTAAGTTAGCTGCTGATCGCTTGGGCCTCTATGTTGATCTTATTTTGAGGGAAGGGCCATCTTGGTTAGGTTGTAGGTTCTGAAGTCTAGTCATTTAGCATCCTGCACCAGGATACCAAGCCTTATACGAAATGCCTGAGGGTCAGACATGACATCTTTTTGAGCACCTAGCTAGGCATCATGGTTGTAGACCTCCTCATGAGATCTCGTCTCCAGCCTACTCCCTCACCGCCTTGCATATCAACTACAATGTTTTCAAGAGGCCATGAAAAATGGTAAGCAGGGGGGTGTGTTAAACACTGGAGGAGGTATGTTATTTTCATTTACTTTGTTATCTTTTCTTCAAAACTCATAACCTTTTTACATCAAGAGCTAGGTATATGACAAGAGAATATGATAAAATCTAGAAGATTTATATGTAATGTGAAATAACTAATAATTACCGTTTTTCTTATGCAGAAAGAGGAGAAAACGGAAGACTGCCATCCCAAAGGAAAGAACAAGACCAAGTTAACTATTGTCCCTTTGACAGGGAACTGCGTTCAAACAAGGCGATCCAAATTGGAGCGTAACGGCTAGAAAGAGGAAAAGGAGATATCCAATCGACGCAAAAGAACAAGAGGATAACTGAGAACTAACAGTTTGGCGAATCCCTCAAGATCCTTTGATCCTGAGGGATCCCTATCTTAAAAATCCTCTGTATCGTTGATATCGCCGCTCGATTGTTATAAGAAGGGGTAGCATTATTAACTTGGGGGAGAACTATTGTTATTTTTATGAAATTCTTCTTGGTACTTGAACTTTGATCATCGACTTTCTTTGAAGAGCGATTCATTGTAACTCTGTTTATTGTTTTAATATAAAAACCTTGTTGTCGTTCTATCGTTGATTCTAGAGTAACCTTAAGCAGTGAGTCCCTGAAGGCTAAGGGCCCGACCCTGGTGGATCACTTGCTCCTATACCATTTTTTCTAATTCATGTGTGGTTTGATTTCTTCAATTTACTCTATTCAGTAATCTGACGTGCTTTACTGTTTTACATATCGGCTCTGTTATATAAACTTGACTAAGTAATATTATTATCTGCAACAGGAATGCTATGTTATTCATTCTAACTTCATATCCCATTGTTGTTCCTTTTGACAATTGATATAACATTGTTGTTCCTTACATATTGCCATTCGATCACAGATTAACAGTGTTGTATGTTCCTAAATCAGTGCTACTGTATGGTTTATTATTAAATTGTGATTATTGTTCATTTGGGATTGTTGTTCTGTTGTGATTGCAATTGCTGTTACTTTATAGCTATGATTCATGCTTATTGTATTGTAGCTCATATTACTGTTCCTTATAATGTTAAGTGTGTCGCGTGTTTAATCTGGTTTGTTGTACATTCATATTTGATCTAAGTTGTTGTTCTATATTTTATTTCTGTTAGTCCGTTGTTCCATTTCTATTTGCTGCTCAATTCAAAGGCTGTTACTTAATTCCTGTAGGTTATAATTATTGTTGCATTCATTTCCATAGGTTAAGGTTTTGTTGTTCAATCCTGTTTATAAAGATAGTTGTTGTTCCATTTCTTGTCATTTGAAGTTATCATCGCTTTGGTGTGCAGAAGGTCTGAAACTGTAGTGAACATTGACATATGCTATCTAGTTCCCAGATTGATGATCCTTTCTTTGAGTGTTTTTTTATTGCATCAGTTTACAAAGGGAAGAGTTACCATTATTGTACCCTTGACTGATAAATTATTGTAGCTTTCTGAACGTATGATTTGAGTCTTAGGTTTCTTTTTGCAAGTAGATTTTATTCCAAGCATCTGTTTACTCTTGTATTTAGAGCACTATACTACTAGCATTACTCTGACAAATGATCGCCTCAAACTGAGTACACTCTTTGAGATAACAAATCGTTCCTGGATTGACAATTAATGTAGGGTAAATAGAGGTGAAAAAGACCCTTTTTACTGCTCGACACTCATGATGACCATATTAGACAAATCTTACAGTTTTATTTATTGTTGTAATGTGGGTTTTTATATTTTCTACATGTAAGCATTAACGGAGGGTGTTGGAAGTAATGCTTCCATGTAATGAGTGAGTTGTCATTGTGAGTCCCTAGGTGTAATGACCCATCATTAATATAGAGAGCACAAGGATATTAGCATGCATATGATGCATGCATATGATAGCTACATATGCATGTATCGCATGCACCGCACTAGTAACTATATTCTAATTTAACTATAAATATTAAATATCTTGACACTCCTTCAAATAGAAAAGTCAAATTCACCCATCAACACACAAATTACTTAATGCATCATGATTAATGAGCAATTACCAATGATATTAAGTTAAAAAATATAAAGTAAAAGGGTTATAAAAGAAATAGATGTAAAAATTAAGTGAATTATTAAATAAAGTTATATAATTATCTATCCCAAGATTTTAATAAATTATTAAAAGGATAAATTAAACCAAAATAAAGTTCCTATGTATGAACTTAGGAGATTTTAATTAAACAAATAAAATCTTTAATCAGAACAAAAACACACATGTCAATATATCTTTAAAAGAAATATAAGGCTCACGTTACATTTAAGAGGTGTCGCTGCAAAAGGAAGCGGTGGGCTCGCTAGTGGAGAGAGCGACCATTGCCAAGGAACATTACATAAGGAGAGGCTGAAGCTGAAGACGGGGAGGGGAAACAGGAGGAAAAATTTGTACACAGAGTTTATCATTAGGTACAATTGAGCCTTTCTTGTTCTGAAGTTTCTGGGCATGGGGGAACAGTTTGCATCAATTGAGAAGCATACTGGACTGAGTATCTAGGTTGTACTCGGTTTGGCTAGGTGGTTTCAGTCTTTTGGTAATGGGAACGAACTGGAGAAGTTCTGAAGCATCTTCATTCATAGCAGACCAGGTAAGTACTTCTCATCGAATCAATCAATTATATATACAAAGTTTTGTATAAATTTATAACAGGTTCATAAAGTTTCATACTCTGTTCAGGATAGATGGCTCTTTAAAACTCCTTTACAGTCTTTACAGTTTCAGTAATGGCTCATTAAATTAGTTCAGTCACTACACTGGGTGTCGATCTAGAAGTAGTCAATTTCGTATGTGTGAGTTGTAGTAGCTATCTAGATGTAACCCTTGAGATCAATAAAATATAGTGTGTGAAAAGATAGTGTGTGTGATTCGTGTTGTGTGAACAATCTCTTGCTCTCTCTCTATTTCCTATTTTCTAGATCTAGAGTTAAGATGGATCTAGGTTAGTTTAGTTATCAAGTATGATTATAATTATTTATTTATTTTATTTTTAATGTAATTTGATTGAGTCAAAATGTTTTAATTAATAATTATCATTGCTAACAAATTAATTTATCCAATTATTAACCCTTTGACAGGGTGGATTGGATAAATATCAAGTTGTTATTATTTTAGTTGGGGCTTAATACACAATTTGTAGATTATATACCATGGCCCTATTAATCAATTCCTATGTTTCCCCTTTTTTCAATCCTCAAAGGGGGCTTCATCAGGATTCCCTCTATCCCCTCTTCTCTTCCTCTTGGTCACAAAAGCTCTATGTAGAGCCATTATGGATGCAAAAATGAGACAAGGTATCTCTATCACACAAAATTGCTCCCTCATGCATCTCTTATTCTTAGATGATATGGTTATTTTTTTAGCTTTGGACTATGGAAGCCTCCAAACTATCAATCAAATTTTAGATAGCTTATCCTTGGCCACTAAAATGAAAATAAATCATGAAAAATGTACCCTTTTTGGAAGTTAAATTTAGTTTAGTTATAAGATGGAATTTTTTTTTACTAATAATGAGATATTATTATTGAAACTATGAAAAAATAAATTAAACTTAGATGTTTTTTTTTAAATAATTTAACTTTTAAAAAATATTTTTTATTCTAACCTCTTCTCATTAACCTCTGCGTAGAGTAAATTTTTATCTTATTTTGAAACGTTAACGACAGTACAGGTTAATGACAGTACAGTGTCTCCCTGCGTGGAGTACACCTCTTTTTGACTACTCACATATGATAGGCTTTATGCCTTACGTACAACATATGCTTTTACATCTACAAAATGTAATATTACAGTGTCTCCCTGCGTGGAGTACACCTCTTTTTAACTACTCAAATATGATAGGCTTTATGCCTTACGTACAACATATGCTTTTACATCTACAAAATGTAATATGAAAATTACGACTTTTCCAAAAAGAAAAACTTTAAACCTAAAACTCCACAAAAACTTAAAACTTAATAAAAGCTAAACCAATATTAATTCAAAGAAAAACAATACCCTCAAACTTTAACAACATATCACTTTTACCTTTTTTACCTTAAAGATAAATAACTTTCAAGAATAAGCACCACATCATATCACATGTCTCAATGACAAATCTGCAATAATCACTTGATTTTAGTGTTGAAATGTGATAATAACTTTTAAGAATAAACACCACATCATATCACATGTCTCGCGATGACAAATCTGCACTTATCTCTTGATTTTAGTGTTGAAATGTGAAGGGAGTTTTCATAATTATACGTAAACTGAATTTATATGATATGAATCATATTACATATCTTAATGAGAAATTTATATGTGATATGAGCCCTATCACGTATCTAAATGAAAAATATCATGATTTTAATCTTGGAATCTAAATAACTTAGAGATGTTTTTGATAATCATATGTAAATTAAATTTTTTAATTATTTATTTTTTAATAATTATATGTAAATTAAATTTCATCATTATTTATGTAATATGATATTTTAATAAAAAATTATATCATATTAATAAAAAAATTTAAATATATATTATATTATATTTAGAGATATTTTAATAAAAAATTATATCATATTAATGAAAAAATTTAAATATATATTATATTATATTATCTAAATATATTAAGCGAATCAAATAATCCTATTTGCATCTCAAACGTACCTGGTAAAGAAAATTATATATTATATGTAAGGCCATAATAGTCCTTAAAACTCCAAGGACCTGGGAATAATAAAAATAAATCAAATCATATAGAGATTGGGATTTTAAAAAACACCATTTGGCATATCTTACATAAAAGATTTACACTCATCCTTAATCTAAGTGTTTCAAATCAGGAAGAGAGTATTCTAGAATTTGCTAACCAACCACTTTCCCATTGAAATAGACTATCTTTGAAAATATACATAAATATTAATTTGTAGTAGTGGTAGTTAGTAACTGTGATTTTTTATCTGGTTAGGATTATATATATAAAAGTTTAAGTTGATTTTAATTTATTTATTAAATGAGAAAATAATTTATTTATTAATAAAATATATTATTATCGAAATCATAAAAAATTTGATTGAGTTTAATAATATTTTTTTTAAAGAATTTAATTTTTTTTAAATAATGTTATGGGAAATTTTCTTTATTGACTTTAAACTTAAAACTCCTTATTACTTTTAAACCTCAAACTTGATAGAAACTAAACAACACTCAAATCTAACGAATATCAATTAAAAAAACAATATCCTCAGACTTTAACCACATATCACTTTTAACTTAAAAATAAATAACTTTTAAGAATAAACAACCCATCATATCACATATTGCAATGACAAATCTGCACTGATCACTTGATTTTAGTGTTTTTAATTGTTGAAATGTGAACCACCCAAGGTTTTTTCATATTATATGTAAGCTAAATTTGTATAATATAAATCATATAACATATTTTAATGAGAAATTTGTATGTGATATGAGTCATATGTGAATAACAAATTTGTAATGTGTATGTGATATGAGTCCTATCACATATTTAAATAACAAATTTGCAGTGATCATTTGATTTTAATCTTGGAATCTAAATAACACCAAAAGTTTTTCATAATTATATGTAAATTAAATTTTATCATTATTTATGTGATATGATATTTTAATACAAAATGTGTATTATAGTATATATTTTAATAAGAAATTTGTAATGAATGTTATATTGTATTATCTAAATATTTTAATTCAGTCATATATATAGATATGCGGTGTAAGTGATTAGATTACTTGTGAAGTTTATTTTTGTATGGTTGTTGATAACGAGTTTGATTTTTTTTTTATTCTTTTAAGGTAAGGTGTGTAATTAGAGCTAACACATATGTTTTAATGAAATGAAAAATTTGTATGAATATTATGGTGTATTATTTAAATATTTTAAGTTGGTCAAATAAAAATTATATTTATATATATAAAAGTGGTTAGATCTAATTGTGAAGTTTTTTTATATTGTTGTTGATAGTGAGTTTGACTTTTTTTCATTTTCTTAAGGTGAGGCATCCTAATTAGAGTTAATAGTATCCCTGATTTATCATCTAGGAAATATGGGGAAGTGCTTTGGAATTTTTCATACTTTTATTTGAGTATATATATATATATATATATATATATATATATAACCAACCTAGATCCATATTAACTCAAGTTCTATCAAGTGCTAAGAGGGATGAAATATGTAGGTGCAAATCTCTTTTTTAGTCTAAAAGAGATTTGATCTCTCCCCGCACTTGATAGATTTAAAATTAAAGTGGATCTAGGTTGGTTTATAACTAAATAATGTTATATATCATTTGATTAACTCAACATTTTTAAAAACGCCGAGGGTTAGCTCAGTTGGTCGAGTCCTGTCATTAAAGTACCTTTGTTATTGAGAGGTCATGGGTTCAATTCTCTTAACACTCTTGGGGTCAAGCTTCATGGTTGAGCTAGCACAAAGTGTGGAATTGGTAATTGGGGTGGTGTTCTCTTAACACTCGGGTCAAGCTCCTTGGGGTCAATCTCCGTGGTAATTACGGTAACTACAGTAGTGTAACAATCACTCCGTGGTAATTACGGTGGTGTAACAATCACCGTTGAATCAGTAATTAGGCGGTGCAGATAGTCGCCATCGAATCGGTAATTGAGGTGGTGTGGAAGTTGTGGAATTGGTAATTACGGTAATTACGATGGAGTCAAGCTCCGTGGTAGTTGCGGAATCTGTGGTAATTATGGTATGATAAAAATGGATGTTCTATTAATTAACTAGCTCTCTAGGTAAGATACCTGGAGAGTGCCCAAGCACTTCACACATACACACTGCTTACAATCAGGAGAACAACCTAATATATATAGGCTTTCTCACAATCAGGGTGGTTTGAACCACTCCCTAGATATTAGGATCTGAGATCTAAAATTAGAGTCTCAATCCTATCATCACTATAACAGTAATCTAAGTTTAGCTTTCTCCATTATCTCCAACACTCCCCCTTAATGGAGAAAGGGTACTAAACAATAACATATGCCTACTGGTCTAGTCTCAACTAGGCTTACAATTAAAACATGAAAGAAACTTGGTAACAGAGTTTTCATTTTACTCTTCTTGCAGCAGAGCCCATACTTGTTCATTTGTGGATGAGGCTTCATCTTCACTTTCTTTTCCATTAGGTAGTGCTGTATCTTCACCTCATTTCTTCCCCTGTGAAGGAAAACTTGAATTCTTATTCTCACCCTTCTAAGAATTATGGCAAGCTGGATAGGGAAATTTTCCTTCTCACTATTTTCAGTGTCAATCATCTGAATGTCAACGATGATGTTTTCATCATTCATTGATGCAACTTCTGTGTTAACTTCATAAAGACATGGTGTTTCAAGCCATGCTTCGAGAAACTTCAATTCTTCTTCAAACTTCGTTACTTTTTCTTTGTTTTTATTAGTAACATCTGCACACACAAAAATATTAATGAGATCATCATAGTTTAAATTTTCTTGAGCTTTGTTTTCTTCTACCACATCTTTGCAATCAGCTTCATTTTTCTCGTCCCCTTGATCTTCAATACTTTGTTCCTCTTCACATCCTTCCTGAAAAACAACTCGTGAGTCTTCAATCTCACGTTGTTTTAGAACATATAAAATCTCTTGATAATCATGGTCATTAATAAAACCACTATGCCTGATGAAAAAAATATCATCAAGATTAAATATATCTAAAAGTGCAAACATATTGGAAAAGTCCAGCTTATCTCGCTTTGAGATTTCTTTTCGACTCCACACAGTCCTCTAACGAGCTCCAACAAACCCATTACCACACGGGCAGGAAACTTCTCCCTTTGGCAGCTCCTCAACTGTAGAACCTTGTAGACTGTGGCTTCTGTGCCACGCAGGTCTTAGTGCCCTCGGCTTTGGTGACGAGCAACTAATCGACATCTCACAAGCTAGAAATGCTATCAGTATCTAATTTTGATGCACATATTAATGAAATGGATCTTTCTGAAAAATCATTCCTGCAAACATACAACCAAGGATCCACATATCAAGAGAATATTCATATTCTTCTAGATCTACAAGCAGTTCTGGGCCTTTAAAGTATCTGGAAGCCACCCGAACATTGTAGTCCTTTCCCAGGTGGTAAAATTCTGCAAGTCCCCAACCTATCAGGCAAAGTTTCTATTGTTGATCGTCAATCATCACATTGTGCGGCTTCACATCTTGATGCATAATGCCCTGTGTGTGGCAGTAATCTAGTGCCTTGAGAAGCTAAAAAATGTAGTAGCTTATATCATGATCTGAGAACTTTAAATCTATATTGTTTACGTATTCAAAGATCAAGCAAGGTGTCTTAGATTTTGGATCTCTAACCACATCTAAAAGTTGCACAATATTTTGTCCTCCACAAAGGTTCTGCAAAATTCTGATCTCTCTCTTAATCTTTTTCTTTTTGACAGGCTTAAGAATTTTGACAATACAGCGCTAGTTGTTGTTAGCAGTGTTGATCCCTTCAAATACCTCACTGTACTTTCCCTTGCCCGCTTTTCTCACCAGTTGATATACATCCGGATCACCCCACGGCACAACGGGAGATTCGTAATCCCAATAATTTGAAGAACGCAACACACAAAATGAAAATGCGTAGCCAAAATTGCTCCCTCCAATGCGTAGCCTTCTCAGATGGAAGCCAAAAAACACAGCCAGCACAATCGTCGCAGTTATTTTTCTCGGATCTGCGACTAGTCACAGATGTACATCTGATTCCTGCGACGATGCAGAGTCAGCCACAATGTCGACGCGATTACTCTGCAACTTCCCGCGATGATGTCACGTTCCTCAACTCATCGTACAAGCCTCTCCTTCCTGCAACTTTGTTACCATGATAAAAATACCTGGAGAGTGTATAAACACTCATACAAGATACACTCTGTATACAATCAGGAGAACAACCTAATATATATAGGCTTTCTCACAATCACGGTGGTTTGAACCACTCCCTGGATATTAGGATTTGAGATCTAAAATTAGAGTCTCAATCCTATCATCACTATAACAATAATCTAAGTTTAGCTTTATCCATTATCTCCAACATGGCAATTACTGTGGTGTAACAATGTGGTGTAGAAGTCGTGGAATAGGTAATTACAGTAATAACGGTGGGTTCAAGCTCCATGGTAATTACGGAATCGGTAATTGGGGTGGTGTAGAAGTCGTGGAATTGGTAATTATGGTAATTACAGTGGGGTCAAGCTCCGTGGTAATTACGGTGGTGGTAATTATGGAATCAATAATTGGGGTGGTGTATCAGTCATGGAATTGGTAATTACGGTGGGATCAAGCTCCGTGGTAATTACGAAATCGGTAATTGGGGTGGTGTATTATTCATGGACTTGGTAATTACGGTAATTATGGTGGGGTCAAGCTTCGTGGTAATTACAGTGGTGTAATAGTCACCGTCGAATTGGCAATTGGGGTGGTGTAGACAGTCACCGTCGAATCGGTAATTGGGGTGGTGTAGCAGTTGTTGAATTGGTAATTACCGTAATTATGATGGTGTAACAGTCACCGTCGAATCCGTAATTGGGTGGTGTAGCACTCGTGGAATTGATAATTATGGTAATTACGGTGGTGTAATTGTCACCATTGAAGCGGTGATTGGGGTGGTGTAGCAATCATGGAATTGGTAATTACCATAGTGTAATAGTCAACATCAAATTGGTAATTGAGGTTTATATGGTGTAACAGTCATCGTCAAATTGGTAATTGGTGTGGTGTAGTAATTTTGGTAATTACGGTGGTGTAACAGTCACCGTCGAATTGGCAATTGGCGTGGTGTAGCAGTTGTGGAATTGGTAATTTTGGTAATTACGGTGGTGTAACAGTCACTGTTGAATTGGTAATTGGGGTGGTGTATCAGTCGTCGAATTGATAATGATAATTTTAGTAATTACAGTGGTGTAACAGTCACCGTTGAATTGGTAATTGGGGTGGTGTAGCAGTCGTGGAATTGGTAATTTTGGTATTTACGGTCAGTCACCATCAAATTGGTAATTGGGGTGGTGTAGTAGTTGTGGAATTGGTTTACGTTGTGTAACATAATTGGGGTGGTGTAGTAGATGTGGAATTGGTAATTTTGGTAATTACGGTGGTGTAACAATCACCATCGAATGGGAAATTGGGGATGTGTAGCAATCGTGGAATTGGTAATTTTGGTAATTACGGTGGTGTAACAGTCATCGTCGAATTGGTAATTGGGGTGGTGTAGCAGTCATGGAATTGGTAATTTTGGTAATTATGGCGGTGTAATAGTCACTATCGAATCGGTAATTGGCATGGTGTAGCAATGGTGGAATTGGTAATTTTAGTAATTACATGGAATTGGTAATGTTGGTACAGTGTGGAATCGGTAATTGGCGTGGTGTAGCAATGGTGGAATTGGTAATTTTAGTAATTACAGTGGTGTAACCGCCCAATTGATAATTGGGGTGGTGTAGTAATTGTGGAATTGGTAATTTTGGTAATTACTATGGTGTAAGAGTAGCCCTTCAATTGGTAATTGGGGTGGTGTAGCAGTCGTGGAATTGGTTGACGGTGGTGTAACATAATTGGGGTGGTGTAGGAGACATGGAATTGGTAATTTTTGTAATTACAGTTACCATCGGATTGGTAATTGGGGTTGTGTAGCACTCATGGAATTGGTAATTTTAGTAATTATGGTGCTGTAACAGTCACCCTGGAATTGGTAATTGGGATTGGGGTTGTGTAGCACTCATGGAATTGGTAATTTTAGTAATTATGGTGCTGTAACAGTCACCCTGGAATTGGTAATTGGGATGGTGTAGCATTCGTGGAATTGGTTTACGGTGGTGTAACAAAATTGGGGTGGTGTAGCATTCGTGGAATTGGTAATTTTGGTAATTACAGTGGTGTAACAGTCATCGTTGAATTGGTAATTGGGGTGGTGTAGCAGTAGTGGAATTGGTAATTGTGGTGGTGTAGCAGTCATCGATCTCTATCTCCAAATCCGTGAACCACATAGAAAATTTTATCATTTTAAAATTAAGTAATAATTATTATTTTTGTGACGAGTGGAATTGGTAATTGGGGTGGTTTCATACTCACGTTGACACATGGTTTAATTCCGTCCACTGAATATTAAGTGCACCACACTCACTCTTAAAGTTAACGCAAGTGAAATTTAAACAAAATATATATATAACATGCTTTGTTGAATATTTTACATCATGAAAACTAAATTACCATTATAAATATTAAGTGCACCACACTCAGTCATTATAAATATTAAGTGCACCACACTCAGTCTTAAAGTTAACACAAGTGAAATTTAAACCAAAAATAGTATATATAACATGCTTTGTTGAATATTTTACATCGTCAAAACTAAATTAAACAAATATTACTCTATTAAAATATAAAGTATATACCAAATTCACTTTTCCAATTATATTTCATTATTTTAAAAAATTTATATAAATTTCAACATCTATAAATATAATTATAATAAAAATTATCATGGAATACAATTACTTAATTTACAAATCTTATAGAGTGGACATTCTATGATAAACATTTATGTTTTAGATTATGTATTATAATTTTCCTTATTTATAGAATAAACATTTATATACTATTTTTGTAATATTTTCCTAATTGGTTTAGATTTATTTTAATTTTAGATTTACAAAGTGTATAGAGGGATCAAATCTCTTTTCACTCTAAAAGAGATTCGCACCTCAAGAAATTTGATCTCCCTTATGATTGGTAGATCTAGAATTAAGATAAATCTAGGTTGGTTTAGTTATTAAGTATAATTATAATTATTAATTTTATTTTATTTTTAATGTAATTTGACAGAATCAAAATGTTTTAATTAATAATGATAATTGCTAATTTTATTTTATTTTGTTTATTAATTATTTGATTTAATTATTATTTTTATGAGTTAGCATAAAGTGATATTTACAGGTGGATTTGTCTAGTACAAATATTTTGTGGATGTAATTATAATTACTAATTATATTTTGTTTTGTTTATTAATTATTTATTTCAATTTAATGGAATTTTTTTTTACAAGTTAGCAAAAAGTGACTTTGTGAATGTAGCAGTCATCGATCTCCAGATCTCGTGAATGTGAATCACAAAGAAAAAAAATCATCATTTTAAAATTAAATAATAATAATTATTTTTTATGATCAGTGGAATTGGTAATTGGGGTGGTTTCATACTCATGTGACACAAGGTTAATTCTATCTACTAATACCATTATAAAGTTAACACAACTCAAATTTAAACCAAAAAAATTATATATAACATGCCTTGTTCAATGTTTTACATCCTAAAAACTAAATTTAAAAAAAAAAAAAAATATTATTATTAAAAAATAAAGTGTATAAAAAATTCACTTTAACAACTATATTTCATTATTTTAAAATTTGTATATTAATTTCAACATATATAAATATAAATATAATAAAAAATTATCATGGAATACAATTACTTAATTTACAAATTTTATAGGTTGGAAATTCTATGATGAACATTATTTTTAACTCATGTATTATAATACTTAATTTACAAATTTTATAAGTTGAAATTCTATGATCATTTATTTTTAACTCATGTATTATAATTTTCTTTATTTATAGAATAAATACTTATATAACATTGTTGTGATATCCTTTAAATTGGTTTAGATTTATTTTAATTTTGGATTTACTAAGTGTTGAGAGGGATGAAATCTATTTTCAGTTTAAAAGAGATTTGCACCTCAAAAAAATTGATCTCTCTTGATGATTGATAGATCCAAAGTTAAGATGGATCTATGTTGGTTTAATTATTAAGTATAATTATAATTATTAATTTTATTATTTTATTTTATTTTGATTTTAGTTTTAATGTAATTTCACCGAGTCAAAATGTTTGATTAATAATTATAATTAATAATTTATTTTGTTTTATTTATTAATTAATTATTTTATTTTAATATAATCTTGAGTTAGTCAAAATGTCTACATAGCATAACAAGACATGATAGGATATTATAACATTTCTTACATACCGTGCTGGGGAGCATCTCTCAGTGTAATTAGTAAGTGTGTAGTCTCCTTTTGAGATGACCAAGTGGTTGGTTATATGGGATGTTATCTCTTCCACATAGTTTCAAATGCCACGGGGGAGATCTTTGGTCATTTGTGATAAGGCTCAAGGAGTAGGCTCCCACGCCCTTATGGAGTCTCGACTATTACTAAGTCATAAATTCTTGGTATATCTTGCTTACGGACTATTGGAGATATTCCTAGTGTTACAATGAAAGCTACTATATTTGATCATGAACTACTCCCAAATTACTCCAACAAGTTACAAATTCATCATAGTAAAAAAAATTTGTATTTATAACTTCATTTTTTAAGTTTCTATATAACATTATATTAATGTATAAACTTTACTAACTTATTGACTTTTCGAAGTTAAACGCTTCAAATTTTGATATAAAAATTTTATTCATTTGTAAATATTTGGGATGAAAAGGAGAAAATATAATAACAGACCCCCCCTAGAACAGGCTCAAGAGATCGCAGACCTGCAAATTTTGAAGAAAAGGGACTCGATGTTGGGTATGAATTCCTCACTTCCTCCTTCCTCCTTCCTCTTTTACTTCTGATGTTGTTTCCTCACCCTGTATGAATATTTCATCCCTCATGTCCTCTACCACCTGTTCAATATCTGATCTTCAAAATATTGCATCCCCCCCCTACTATTCCCATTTTTTCCCCTAATTACCCCTCAAGTAATATGTCTCCTATCTAAAATATACCATTTATGTTGGGTGGTTCTCTTCTCCCCTAGGCCCTTGTGGTCTCTTATCCATATTGCTTGTGTTCTTAGGTTTCCCATAAAGTCGTTGATGACTTAACATTGGCATACTTTGTTCTTGAATTGGGTGGAGGCCTGAGGCTTTTAGATGACGCTTTTCCACACAGCTCGAGAAAGGGAAGAAAATCCTTCATATCACTAGCCATGAAACAATCATCATCGAAGGTTAAATCAATAATGAATAAATCCATCCTTGGGGAACTTAGAGCTTAGGACCTCGCTAAGATCTCGGGATGAGAATCTTATCTTGGAACATCAAGGGTTGGCCAACCCCAAAAAAAGTTGGCCCTAAAAAGATTAGTTTTGACTTTATCCCCTTAGGTTATCTTTCTTTAAGAAATGATGGTTGAAGGCTCCAAAGCATAATCAATTCTCTCTGGCCCTCTCCCCAAGTAGTCTTTTGCGACACTAATGTTGCTAGAAAACCTGGAGGGCTCATTTCAAGCTAGCAGACCTTCCCATGTGTTGTGTTGTGGCATGGGCTTCCTCTTCTTGCCTAGCTACATCTCTCTTTGACAAGGCCAATAGATTCTTTTTCATTGGTCTAAATATTTACAACCCTTACGCTAACAGGAAGCCCTTTTGGTAGAACATTTTTAATATGTCATGTTTTGGATCAGATCTTTTATGCATTGTGGGTGACCTAACTTTCACCATGGGTCAATCAGAAATATGGGGGCATTCAAACCATGATGATTCCTTAGCTAATTATTTTGTGGATATTCTAGAATTAGTGATTCTGGTGGACATCCTCCCTTCAAATATCCTTCCCACCTAGTCAAACAACAAAATTGGGGATGACCACATAGCAAAGAGGATGGAATGTTTTCATTTTGGAAGGTTGCTTGGATCAAATTTTCAAATTAGGCTATGGATAACCTCCGAAGGGGAGTTTGATCATAACCCTATCATTATCGATTTGAAAATAGGGTCATATAAGCCAGTGAGCCCTTTCAAGCTAAACAAAGGATGGTTAGAAGACCCCTCCATTATGGAAAAAATATGAGAGTCCAGAGTTTTCTACAAACTAGAACATGGTCCCTCCTCCCGCCGCCCAACCCCCCCCCCCCACCAACAATTCAGTTTCAGGAGAATTTAAAAAGAAAAAAGAAAACCATAACTATCTGGGCCAAGGAAAACATAATTTAGGACGAGAAACTAATAATTGAAGTGGAGAAGAGCTTGCAAGACCTCCTTGAAAATTTGGACAATTCAATCTTCTCAGAAGAACAAAAAAAATCCTAAAATCTCTTGAGAAAAAGAGGAGGAACCTTATACTCAATAAGGAAAAGGAGTGGATATTTACAAGCAAAGATTTATGGCTTCAGGTGGGGGATGAAAACACTTAGTTTTTTCATAGAGTGGCCAATCATAAAAATGTTACTAATACTATTTGGGAAATTACAAAATTTGATGGCTCAAAAGCCTCCACCTTCAAGGACATAGCCAGTGAAGGATGCTCCTATTTCAGAGATATCTTAAAAAATAATGAAAATGAAAATATAGAGAAAATTATATTTATTGTTGACTTCATCCCAAGGTTTGTAAATGAAGAAGAAAACTTGGATCTTATGAGGGAGGTCACTAAATAGGAGCTAGAAATGGTACTAAATAGTTTTCAAAAAGATAAAAGTCTTGGGTTGGATGGACTCCCCATTGAAGTTATTTGGCTTGCTTTAAATTCATTGGTGAGGCCTTGAAAAGAGTTATAGAGTACTCCAGATTAAATGGAAGGATCATTTCTCCTTTTAATTCCATTTTCTTGTCCCTCATTCGAAAAAAACATTTAAGGTTGATTCCTTTGATAAATTTCATCCCATCTCCCTATGAGTTTCCATTTTCGAGCACAACTCCCTTGAGCAATTCAATTTTTTGAAACATCATCAAGTCCATGAGGCTATTGGTCTAGCACAGGAGGCTCTTCACTTCCTTCACATACAAAAAAAAAGGCCATCATCTATAAAGTGGATTTATGAGAAGCCTTTGACAAGGGTGGATTGGATAAATATCAAGTTGTTGTTACTTTATTTGTGGCTCAATACACAATTTGTATATTAGATATATGGTCTATCAACTCCTCCACCATGGCCCTATTAATCAATTCCTATGTTTCCCCTTTTTTCAGTCCTCAGAGTGGACTTCATCAAGGATTCCCCTATCCTCTCTTCTCTTCCTCCTCGTCATAGAAGCTCTATTTAGAGCCATTCTGGATGCAAAACAGAGACATCTTATAAAAGGTATCTCTATCACACAAAATTGCTCCCTCATGCATCTCTTATTCTTAGATGATATTATTATTTTTTTAGCTTTGGACTATGGCAGCCTCCATGTTATTAATCACGTTTTGGATACCTTCTCCTTGTCCACTAGAATGAAGATAAATCATGAAAAATATACCCTTCTTGGGTGTGCACTTGATCAAGGAGAAGTTGACATTTTCAATGGGATTCTCTCAAAATCGCCTCTCCCTTTTGGGGGCCCTTTGAAATATTTGGGTTACATGCTTAAGCCAAACAATCATAGGAAAGTTGATTGGGCTTGGCTCATTGCAAAAGTGAAACTCAAAATTAGAAGTTGGTATAATAAATGGCTCTCTAGAGTTGGTAGACTAGCATTACGTAGATTTGTATTGCAAGATATTTCGGTGTATTGGGTCTCTATAATTTAGATTCCAAAAGGTACTCTAAATAAGATCAAGAAAATATCTATGAGATATCTCTAAGCAAGACAACAAGATAGAAAACTTTTTCATTGTGATTCAATCTTCACTTATGTATATAAGAGACTAGGTATCATATTACATCGAGAATCTATTCCACAAAATTGACATTTATCTCATAGATAAGGAAATCTCTTTCAACAAAAAAGTAAAAACCTTGGACTTGATTGTGCAACTTGGACTATTTCTTTCATACTTATATTAGGCCTCAATCATCATTCAAATGTTAAGGATGTATCTCCTCATCATCATGCCTGATAGAATATCAGGCTTAGAGAAGCTTGGATCATCATACAAAGTTCATATCATAATCAACTCAGATCACTGAGCTTAGACTTGGATCATGACATTGAACCAAAGACTTATGTGTCACAAAATTCAGTTCACTTTGTTACATATTTAATCTTTGAATCATTGCTAATTGTATTGCACAACCATGCTACATATGATACCAAAATTTGGACTCCTGTCATGAAAACCAGTTTATGACTTTGTGCTACATTCATTTTGAGAAGTGTATAATCCCTGAATGGCGTCATCCACTACAAGTGGCATCCTCTATCATACCTGCAACTTCTATTGTATGAATTCACGATACATATGACCAAAATTAGTTGAATGTCAAGAACTCGTTGACAAAGAATTTAAACAACCACTATCGAACCATAATGTCGAGGAAATTGTAACTAAGAAATCATAGATAATTCACGAGTGATCCATAACCAATAAACAATGAATCATACTCTTACTAAAAAAACGAATCATACTAGTGATTTGTAACCAAGAAAAGGAACTCAAATGGGCCACAGAGAAGTTCCAGAGATAACCTTGGATGCTTAATTCGTCAAACTCCAGATTTTGGGTTCATAAAATTCGCACATATGGATCACATTGTTGCACTCCCCGTTAATGGCGGTGTTGATCCAACGTTCCCCTGTGTTTCGTGGCATGTGCTTAACACTAGCGATGTGTCTGTTTACTAACACCTGTGGGTTTTGGTGTAGCAACAATTGTGTCTCTGACAACGGGTATCAGAGCTAGGGTCGAATATCCACTGTGAAAACCGCTTAGTGCCATCGCCTTACTTTGGGAGCATTCGTTAAAATGTTGGTTGTTACTCCTGGAGCTGTTGAAGGATCTGTCCAGGAAATAGCTGAGGAATGCTGGAACTAAAAGATAGTTGCTGCTAGAAAAACAAGGTCGTGGACCTATGTTGAAACGTGTTGCTGGAGTTTGAAAGGTGGAGATCTGTGGAGATTGGAGTTGAAACATGGTGTTTGTAAGTTTTTTTTTACATCAAGCTTGCACGTATACGTCAATTTTTTTCTCAAACCAACATATGTATGTGTGAAATGTGAAAAGTTTAAAACATTATATATGCTTTTATATTTATTATGAAACATATATAATTATATGTTGGAATTTTGAAAAGTATATTTTAAAAAGGAGCAGGAATTTTGAAAAGGGTATTGTAAAAAGAGGAAGGTCATTATTACTAAATTTTAAAGAGTAATAATTAAAGTTTTATTTTTAAGTGGAGTTTTTTGTGTTTTGGGGCATGAATTTGATTGAAAATGGAGACAAAAGTTACAAATATGGAGAAGTTGAGCAGGGCTAATTTTTCCCTATGGAAATCACAGATGGAGGATATATTGATTTTAAAGGATCAGTATTTGCCGATTGAGGGCACAACAAATAAACCCTCATCAATGAAAAATGAAGAGTGGAATAAGATAGATAGAAAGGCAATTGTAACAATCCACCAATATTTAGCAAAGAATGTTTATTTCAATGTGTCCAGAGAAAAGACGGCTGAAGGATTATGGACGAAGCTCCATGATCTATATGAGAATAACACAGCATCAAACAAAGTTTTCTTGATGAAGAAGCTTTATAATCTCAAAATGAAGGAGGGTTCTTCAGTCGCTAAGCACTTGAATGCATTTAATATTATTACTAATCAACTTGCCTCTGTTAAAATCATTTTAGATGATGAAATTAGAGCTATTTTACTAATGTGTTCTATGCTAGACAACTGGGAAAATTTAATTGTAGCTATGAGCACTTCAAAAACTATAGGGACCCTGAAGTTTGATGATGTAAACAGTAGTTTAATGAATGAGAAGCTGTGACGCAAGTCAATTGCAGAAAACTAGGGAGGAGAGGCTCTAGCTCTAGCTGATCGTAGTAGTAGAATGGATCGAGGCCGGCAAGGGTGATCAAGATCAAGAAGCCGATCAAAATAAAGGAGAGAAAGAATCATCTGCTTTCATTGTGGCAAACCTGGGCACATGAAGAAATAATTTCGATTTGGAAGAAAGGACAAAAGGATCAGAGACCGTCTAGTACAAATCACAAGTCATCCAACACAAATGAAGGTGAGACTACTACTGTAGCCACAGATGGTGATGCGTTGTTTACTGTTTCAGTAGAGGATGCATGTGTATATACATCTAGCAGTAGCTTTGATTGGATCCTTGACTCTGGGGCATCTCACCATGTAACCCCATGCAAAGATAGTTTTGTTTCATATAATCCCGATGATTATGGTAGAGTGCATTTGGGGAATAATCATTTTTGCAATATTGTTGGAGTGGGAGATGTCTAGATCAAGATGAAATATGGACAAGATATATTGTTGAAACAGGTCAGGCATGTACCAGAAATGCACATGAGTTTAATCTCTATGGGATGACTAGATGATGAAGGCTATTCGACAAGCTTTGGAAAAGGAGGCTGGAAAATTAGAAAAGGTGCATTGGTTGTAGCCAAAGGACCCAAGACATGGACATTATACACATTGAAGACACTGATAGGAAAATCAGAATTGTCTGTTGTCACAAAAGAAGGAAATTCAGTAGATCTGTGGCATAAGCGTTTGGGTCACATGAGTGAGAAGGGCTTAAAAATCCTTGTTGATAAAAATTTATTGTCAGGTTTGAAATCCTACATTCTTGATCTTTGTGAGCATTGTATATATGGTAGACAAAGAAGGGTTTAATTCCTTAGAGGTGGCCATGACAGAAAGAAAAATGTGTTAGAATTGTTACACTCAGATGTGTTTGGGCCTGTTAACATCAAATCATTAGGAGGAGCATAATATTTTGTAACATTTATAGATGATGCATCCAGGAAGGTTTGGGCATATACTATGAAAAATAAAGTGAAGTGTTTGGAATATTTCAAACATTCCATGTTGATGTTGAAAGAGAGATTAACAAATCGCTAAAGTGTTTAAGAATAGATAATGGTGGAGAATATTGCTCAAATGCATTTAAGGAATATTGTAACAGGTTTGGCATAAAGCATGAGAAGACTGTGCCTGGTACTCCTCAACAAAATGGTGTCACAGAAAGGATGAATCACACCATTATGGAAAAGGTGCGAAGTATGTTTTCCAATTCCGGTTTGGAGAAGAATTTTTGGGCTGAAGCAGTCAGGACCGCTTGCTACCTCATAAATAGATCTCCAACTACAGCCTTGGATGGTGGTATCCCTGAAGAAGTTTGGACTGGTAAGAATTTGAATTATTCTCACTTGAAAATCTTTGGATGTGAAGCATTCGTACATATTCCCAAAGAAAATAGAACTAAGCTAGATGATAAATCTATGAAATGCATTTTTTTGGGATATGCGGATGAAGATTTTGGTTATCGTATATGGGATCCAATCAAACATAAAATTATTAGAAGCAGGGATGTTATATTTAATGAGTCAGAAATGTTCAAGAGGACTGTAGGTGAGTTGGAGGTTAAGAATGTTATTAACAAGTTTGAAGAGCAGTAGGAAAACATACCACTAATACAAGAAAATGAGCAGCAAATTCAATAGCATGAAGAACAACAAGTGGAAAATAATGAACAACAAGAAGAAGGAATCTTGCAGGAACCTTTATAGGAAATCGAACCTGATAATGCACCACCATAGTTGGTTTGCAGATCTTCTAGGCCTCATAAGCCTTCACAAAGGTATCCTCCTTCAAACTATATTTTGTTGACTGATGAAGGTGAACCTAATTATTTTCAAGAAGCTTGTAAAGTCGAGCACAATAAAGAATGGAAGAAAGCAATGGAAGAAGAAATGAACTCTTTGCAGGAAAATAAAACTTGGGAGTTGGTAAACCTCCCAAAAGGTATAAAGGCTCTACAAAACAAATGGGTGTACAAGATTAAGCATGAAGGTGACGAAAAGAAGGAGAGGTATAAAGCAAGATTGGTGGTGAAAGGTTTTGCCGAAAAAGAAGGTATTAAATTCACTGAATTTTTCTCACCTGTTGTTAAAATGTCATCCATTAGAGTCATCCTTGGTCTACTTGCTACTTTAGACCTAGAATGTGAATAGTTAGATGTAAAAACTGCTTTCCTTCATGGTGAATTGGAGGAAGAAATTTATATGGAGCAGCCAGAAGGCTTCATAGAAAAAGGCAAAGAAGGCCTTATTTGTAGGTTGAAGAAGAGTCTCTATGGGTTGAAACAGGCACCTCGACAATGGTACAAGAAATTTGATTCATTCGTGTTGGAACATGGTTTTCAGAGGTTGGAAGCTGACCATTTTGTCTATATCAAGAGGTATGATCAAGGAAAGTATATAATATTATTGTTATATGTGGATGACATGTTGATTGTTGGGCATGATAAGAATAATATCAATAGGTTGAAGAAAGATTTGGGTAGAAAATTTGTAATGAAGGATTTGGGACCAGCACATCAGATATTGGGCATGCGGATTATGCGTGACAGGAAAAAAAAAGGTTGTGGTTGTCATAAGAAAAATATATCAAGAAGGTGCTTGACAGGTTTAACATGAAGGATGCCAAGCTAGTTGGTACACCACTTGCAGCCCACTTCAAGCTAAGTACTAAATTATGTCCTAGTGATAACAAGGAGAAAGAAGAGATGAGCAAGATTCCTTATGCTTCAGTTGTTGGCAGCTTAATGTATGCCATGGTATGCACACAACCAGACATTGCATATTCAGTGGGAGTAGTGAGTAGGTTCCTTACCAATCCAGGCAAACAAAATTGGCAAGCCGTAAAATGGATTTTGAGGTATCTCAAGGGTACTAGTCATTATTGTTTATGTTTTGGTCATGATGAGACTGTGCTTGAAGGATTTACAGATGTAGATATGGTTGGAGATATGGATACCAGAAAGTCCACTGCAGGTTATTTGTATACATTTGCAGGTGCAGCAGTATCTTAGGTGTCAAGACTACAAAGAATAGTAGCCCTCTCTACAACATAAGTAGAGTACATAGCTGCAACAGAAGCTTGTAAAGAAATGTTGTGGATGCAGCGACTCCTAGGAGAGATAGGAATAAAGCAGGACAAATATGTGTTATATTGTGATAGTCAGAGTGCCATTCACTTGGCGAAAAACCCAACATTTCATTCAAAAACCAAGAAAATTGACTTAAGGTAGCATTGGATCTGGCATGTGTTGGAGGAAGAAAAATTATCCTTGGAAAAGATCCATACAGATAGGAACCCTGCTGATATGCTCACTAAGATTCTACCATGAAATAAACATGAGTTATGTAGAGGCATGGTAGGACTCGGTGTGACTTGATGACTCTTATTTGGCTTCAAGTGGGAGAATGTTAAGTGTGAAACCAAATTCACGCAATATCCTAGATCCTTCTAGATTAGATTTTTCTAGATCTCCAGGATTCTAGATCCTCCCATAACGCCAATAGTTTCTAGATCATTCCAGATCTCCATTTGAATCACATACAGGATTCTAGATCCTTCTTCTGCCTCTATAAATTTGTAATTTCTTTGGCCAAGGAAAGCAAGCCAAGGTCTAGGCTTGTTAAGTAATGCAAAGTGATTTTTGTTCTCCAGTGATTTCTTTATCTATTCCGTTGTTTCTGACTAAGTAATCTTGTTGTTTCTCCATTTATCTGTCTTTGTGAATTATTCTCTGTTATTGCCATCTAAGTCTCTGAGTATAAATCTGCAGTGTGTTATGTATGCTTTGATCTAACACACATAAACATGAAATAATGTCATGTATAGTCTTAAAGTATACAATCCTCTATTACAACCATTCTGATTCAAATCTCTTTTAATTATTTTCCACAAAATTCATGGATCTCACACATTTCCATAGTAACATGTATAAAATCAAGGAAATTTAACACATAGATGGATGAGAGAACCACTAGGAACCTCTTTAAAATTAGGAGAGATCTATGAAGACAAAGGGATAAAAAGTTGTGAAGAGGTATGCTACAACAATATTAAGTAGTTTTTCTATTCCTCTAATTTTATTTTCTATAAACTGGAGAGTTGATATTTTTTTTGTAAACTGGAGAGTTGATCTTAATGGTGACAACAATTCTATCTCTAAATGAACCAATTAGGGTGACTTCTCTCAATTATAAAAGGATTTGGGAAGGTATCTTGTGTTCTTTTTGATCATTTACTTGTTGTTTAGAAGATTTTGTTTTTTAATTATCAGCGCTAATGATCATCTTTATGTAGAAAAGAAGTTGTCCAATTTCACAATTTGCTTGAAAGATCATCATGCTCCCAGTCTTATTTGATTCCTTGAATGTTGTATATGAGCCTGTATGTTGTAGTAGTTTGAGTTTTTGAATTGGTCAAAGGTCTTCCCACAGACCTAGTGTTAAAATTTAGACTATTATCTTTATCAGTAAAATTAATCTATTTTCTGTACAATCTCTATCTTTGTATACCTCTTATATTTTATATTATTATTCGCGGTTTTTCACAACTTATGCTCTACAGGATTTCAAGGTTTTGACCTAAAATCTTGACTAGCTCGTTGTTAATTGAACTCTGATTTTTGTCTTTTTTTAGTCTCAGTTAATCATTTATCTCATTGTGAATATCATGTTTCAGATGTATATATCTATCAACTTCTCCTTTCTATTAGTTAATATATTTGCAATGTAAATACATCCAAAACAAAAACAAAAATAATAAAATATTAGCACTTTACCTTATATATTTTGAACAAATTGTCTCATTATCTTGTTGGGATAATAAGATTCGAGGGGTTGATTAGTTTATTTTGTTTAACTTAAACCAAACTATCAACATTATTTACATGACACAAAAGTTACAATAAAATTTTCAAATTTATGGTCCAATCAAATATGTAAAAAATAACTTTTATAATAAATTTTTTTTTCAAAATTAAACATTATAAATTTCATTAACTAAATTAATAATGATAAAAAAACCAATCTAATAATCATAATAATAATAAGATTTAATTAATAATATTTGCACACAAGTACAAGGTAAGTTGATCATGCATAGCCCCAAGAGTTAGCTCAATCGGTCAAATCAGTGCCTCGCCAATCGGGAGGTCACAGGGTCAATTCCCGAAAGCTCTTGGGGTTAGGTCAGTATAGGCCGAGGGGTGTGATCCCCTTCGGGGTCGATCTACCCAGTTCTTACCGTGGACGTAGCGGCTACCCAGTGACCATGGGTATCCGTGAACCACATGTGAAAAAAAAAAAAAAAAAAAAAAAGTTGATATGCATCTTGTCGAATTAGATAATGACGTTCGACTCAATCACATGCCCTATTACAACACAACTTCTAGTCTTAAAAAATGTTACAGTTTTGGGAATACAAAACGCGTGAAATCACAAATCGGGAGAGAATATGGGTAATAATCAAATGTTTTGATCTTATCTGCAAATTATATATATTATATATAGAAGGTCATAATAGTCCTTAAAACTCCAAGAACTTGGGAATGATAAAATAAATCAAATCACATAGAGATTTGGGATTTTAAAAAATATCATTGGGCATATCTTAAATAAAAGATTTACATTCATCCATAATCTAAGTGTTGGAAATCAGGAAGACAATATTCTAGAATTTGCCAACCAACCGGCAACCACTTTCCCATTGAAATAGATTATCTTTGAGAATATACCTTGTATCAGATAATATATATTAAATATTAATTTGCAATAGTGGTGGTCAGTGAGTGTGATTTTTTATCTGGTTTGGAATATTTTAATAAATTATTATTTTAATATATATATATATATATATATATAGATATATATATAAATAAATAAGAGTTTTAAATTAAATTTAGTTGTGATGGAAAAATATTTTACTGTGAAATGTTATTATTAAAATTATAAAAAATTTAATTAAACTTCAAAAATAATTTTTATTCCAACCTCTTTTCATTAACTTCAAACTTAAAACTCTTCATTAACTTTAAACCAACTAAACTAATATTAATTTAGGAAAAAACAATACCTTTAAACTTTAACAACATATCACTTTTTCTTTAAAAATAAATAATAGACACCCCTTTTATATCACGGAGTTGTCTTTGGTGCGATTTTTTGGAGATTCCGGTGACGGAATCCGGCGGGGAAAAATGAGGTTAAATCTTGATTTGTATTATTTAAAATGATTTTTTAACTGCATATTTGGATTCAGCACCCTGAAAAACACCCCTGGGACGCTTTGATTTTGCAGAAATTAGTTATCAAACTTGCAATTTCAATAAATTGCTACCGATGTTGACCAAAAAAACCCACCAAAAAAACTTCCAAAAAACCTCTTTAAAAACAACTCCTATATTACATATCTCAATGACAAATCAGATCTCAATGACAAACCAGCATTGATCACTTGATTTTAGCGTTGAAATGTGAAAACGCAACGGCTTTTTCATAATTATACGTAAACTAAATTTATGTGATATGAATGATATCACATATCTTAATGAGAAATTTACATGTGATCTGAGTCATATCACATATCTAAAAGACAAATTTGTAATGATCTTCTGATTTTAATCTTGGAATCTAAATAACACGAGTTTTTCATCTTTCATAATCATATTTAAATTAAATTTAATTATGTGATATGATATTTTAATAGAAAATTTGTATGTATCATATACTTTAATATGTGTAATGAATGTTATATTTTAATATTTAAATATTTTAAGTTAATTTATCTATTTATTTATTTATTGATATTTAATAAAATTAGAGTTAATATAGATTTAGATTGGTTATATATAAGGGTCCGTGTAAGTGGTTTAAAGTCATTTGTGAAGTTTTTTGATATTGTTATTGGTCGTGAGTTTAACTCTTTTTTATTCCCTTAAGATGAGACTCTTTAATTAGGGTTGATGGTTTACCCAATTTACCATCCAAGAAATGTGGGGAAGTACTATGGAGTTTCTAGTGCATCCTGTGGCAGTTGATAGATCTAAAGTTAAGATGGATCTAGGTTGGTTTATAACTAAATAATGTTATATATCATTTGATTAACTCATCATTTTTAAAAAGACTTGAGGGTTAGCTCAATTGGCTGAGTCTCACCATTAAAGTAACTTTGTTGTTGAGAAGTCATAGGTTCAATTCTCTCAACACTCTTGGGGTCAAGCTTTGTTTTAGAGCAAATTATTATTGGTAATTAGGATATTAGGAGCAAATTGTATCTCTCTTTATGATTGGTAGATCTAGAGTTAAGATGGATCTAGGTTGATTTAGTTATTAAGTATAATTATAATTATTAATTTTATTTTATTTTTTTATGTAATTTGACTGAGTCAAAATGTTTTAATTAATAATTATAATTACTAACAAATTAATTTATCCAATTATTAACCCTTTGACAAGGTGGATTGGATAAATATAAAGTTGTGGCCCTATTAATCAATTACTATGTTTCCGCTTTTTTCAATCCTCAAAATGTTTTAATTAATAATTATAATTACTAACAAATTAATTTATCCAATTATTAACACTTTGACAAGGTGGATTGGATAAATATAAAGTTATTATTACTTTATCTGGGGCTTAATACACAATTTGTGAATTAGATACCATGGCCCTATTAATCAATTCCTATGTTTCCCCTTTTTTCAATCCTTAAAGGAGGCTTCATCAAGGATTCCCTCCATCCCCTCTTCTCTTCCTCCAGGTCACGGAAGCTCTATGTAGAGCCATTATGGATGCAAACATGAGACATCTTATAAAAGGTATCTCTATCACACAAAATTGCTTCCTCATGCATATTTTATTCTTAGATGATATTGTTATTTTTTTAGCTTTGGACTATGGAAGCCTCCAAACTATCAATCAAATTTTGGATAGCTTATCCTTGGCCACTAAAATGAAAATAAATCATGAAAAATGTACCCTTCTTAAGTTAAATTTAGTTTAGTTATGAAGTGGAAAAACGATTTACTAATAATGAGATGTTATTATTGAAACTATAAAAAAGTCAATTAAATTTCCATATTTTTATAAAATAATTTAATTTTCCAAAAATAATTTTTATTCTAATCTCTCCTCATTAACTTTAAACCTAAAACTCCACATTAACTTTAAATTTAAAACTTAATAAAAACTAAACTAATATTAATTTTGAAAAAAACAATACCCTCAAACTTTAACAACATATCACTTTAACAACAAATCACTTTTACCTTTTTACTTTGTGATATGAATAAACACCACATCATATCACATGTCTCAATGACAAATCTACAGTGATCACTTGATTTTAGTGTTGAAATGTGAACAACGCAAGGGTCTTTTCATAATTAGACGTAAACTAAATCTATAAAATACGAATCTTATTACATATCTTAATGAGAAATTTACATCTGATATGAGTCATATCACATATCTAAATGAAAAATGTGTAATGATCATAATTTTAACCTTGGAATCTAAATAACTCAAAGATTTTTTCATATTTAAATTAAATTTCATCCTTATTTATGTGATATGATATTTTAATAAAAAATTGTATCATATCAATGAAAAAATTATAATATATATTATATTATATTATCTAAATATCTTAAGCTAATCAAATAATCTTATTTGCATCAGAAAATTATATATTATATGTAAGGCTATAATGGTCTTTAAAACTCCAAGAACTTGAGATTTCTTTCGAAAATGTTTTTATTCAAAATAGAATCACAAAAATTTGAACACGAAAATAAATCAAATCATACAGAAATGAAGATTTTAATTTGAACACGAAAATAAATCAAATCACACAGAAATGAAGATTTTAAAAAACATCATTTGACATATCTTACATAAAAGATTTACACTCATCCTTAATCTAAGTGTTTCAAATCGGGAAGAAAGTAATCTAGAATTTGCAAACCAACCTCTTTCCCATTGAAATAAATTATCTTTGAAAATATACATAAATATTAAATTGTAGTAGTGGTAGTTAGTAAGTATATTTTTTTATTTGGTTAGGATATATATATATATATATAGAATTGAATTTATTTATTAAATAAAAAATAATTTATTTATTATAAAATATATTATTAACAAAATCATAAAAAATTGATTAACTTTTCTTTTCTTTAAACTTTTTATTAATTTTACAACTCAAACTTGATAGAAACTAAACAACACTCAAATCTAACGGATATCAATTAAGAAAAACAATATCCTCAAACTTTAACAACATATCACTTTTAACTTAAAAGTAAATAGCTTTTAAGAATAAAAACCACATCATATCTGCACTAATCCCTTGTTTTAGTGTTGAAATGTGAACAACCCTAGGGTTTTTTCATATTATACGTAAACTAACTTTATATAATATGAATCATATCACATATTTTAATGAGAAATTTGTATGTGATATGAGTCCTATCACATAATTAACAAATGTGTTGTGATCATTTGATTTTACTCTTGGAATCTAAATAACACAGGAAGTTTTTTTCATAATAGGTAAATTAAATTTTATCATTATTTATGTGATATGATATTTTAATAGAAAATGTGTTTTATAGTATATATTTTAGTAAAAAAATTGTAATGAATGTTATATTGTATTATTGAGTCTACGGGGCTTTGGATTGATGGTGAATGGGTGTACTGTTAAGGCACTCTTTGTGATAGGTCACTAGTTCAAATCCCCATGGGTGCTTACCTACCAAAAAAGCCCCACGAGGGTAGGCGAGTTGGTAATCACAATGCAGTGAAGTTCGTTAGAAAGGAGGGCTCCGTACTGAAGGTCATGAGTTCAAATTCCTCGGACTAACCCTGGAGCTGTATAGAGGGGCGAGCGCAGCTCCTAGTGGTTATAGAGGTAGAGGTCAGAATCAACCCCATGTAACGCGAGTCGCGAGGCTGCCCCTGTTGCCGATTCCACTGTAATAAAAAAAAGAATGTTATTTCGTATTATTTAAATATTTTAATTCAATCATCTATCTATTTATCTATATATATATATATATATATAGATATATGCTTTAAAGATTGGTGTAAGTGATTAGATTAGTTGTGAAGTTTATTTTTATATTATTGTTGATAACGGGTTTGATTTTCTTTGATTCTTTTAAGGTAAGGTGTTGTAATTAGAGCAAACAATTTACTTATATTATCTATTTTAATGAAAAAATGTATGAATATTATGGTGTATTATCTAAATATTTTAAGTTGGTCAAATAAAAATAATCTCTCTCTCTCTCTCTCTCTCTCTCTCTCTCTCTCTCTATATATATATATATATATATATATATATATATATATATATATATAACCAACCTAGATCCATATTAACTCAAGTTCTATCAAGTGCCAAGAGGGATGAAATATGTAGGTGCAAACCTCTTTCTTTAGTGTAAAAGAGATTTGATCTCTCTCCGCACTTGATAGATCTGAAATTAAAGTGGATCTAGGTTGGTTTATAACTAAATAATGTTATATATCAATTGATTAACTCATTATTTTTAAAAATGCTGAGGATAGCTCAATTGGTCCAGTCCTGTCATTAAAGTACCTTTGCTATTGAGAGGTGATGGGTTCAATTCTCTTAACACTCTTCGAGTCAAGCTCCATGGTTGAGTTGGCACAAAGTCTGGAATTAGTAATTGGGGTGGTGTTCTCTTAACACTCGGGTCAAGCTCCATGGTAATTACAGTAATTATGGTGGTGTAACAGTCACCATCGAATCGATAATTGGGGTGGTGTAGACAGTCATCGTTGAATCGATAATTGGGGTGGTGTAGTTGCTCTGTGGTAATTATGGTGGTGTAACAATACGGTCGAATCGGTAATTTGGGTGGTGTAGACAGTCATCGTCGAATCGGTAATTGGGGTGGTGTAGTAGTCATGGAATTGGTAATTACGGTGGTGTAACAATCACCATCGAATTGGTAATTGGGGTGGTGTAGACAGTCATCGTCGAATCGGTAATTGGGGTGGTGTAGTTGCTCCGTGGTAATTATGGTAATTATGGTGGTGTAACAGTGACTATTGAATTAGTAACTAGGGTGGTGTAGATAGTCACCGTCGAATTGGTAATTGGGGTGGTGTAGCAATCGTGGAATTCGTAATTATGGTAATTACGGTGGTGTAACAGTCACTGTCGAATCGATAATTGGGGTGGTGTAGTAGTCATGGAATTAGTAATTACGGTAATTAATGTGGTGTAACAGTCATTGTCGAATCGGTAATTGGGGTGGTGTAGCAATCATGGAATTGGTAATTACAATAGTGCAATAGTCACCGTAAAATTGGTAATTGGGGTTATGATGGTGTAACAATCACCGTCAAATTGGTAATTGGGGTGGTGTAGTAATTTTGGTAATTACGGTGGTGTAACAATCACTGTCGAATTGGTAATTGGGGCGGTGTAGTAGTCGTGGAATTGGTAATTTTGGTAATTACGGTGATGTAATAGTCGCCGTCAAATTGGTAATTAGGGTGGTGTAGTAGTCATGGAATTGGTAATTTGGTAATTACGATGGTTTAACAGTCATCATTGAATTGGTAATTGGGGTCGTGTAGCATTCGTGGAATTGGTAATTTTGGTATTTACGATCGGGTAATAGTCATTGGCGAATTGGTAATTGGGGTGGTGTAGCAGTCATGGAATTGGTTTACGGTGGTGTAACAGAGTTGGGGTTGTCATGCCCCTACCCTGGCGGTAGTATTTCAATCACACGAAGGGGGGTGCGGCACCACCACCTATTTTATTTTTAACAATACTCACACATATGCACAACGGATATTTAACGAGAAGGGAAACTCCATGAAATATGAGTCTACCTGATGATAATAACAATATTTTACAAAATATACAAGTTACAGTCTTTGCCAGGAAACCCCAAGTTTCCTCCTTGAAATTTCTGCCATAACCGTGCAACCCGGCCTGCACTATTCGGTCCATCCGAACCAACGTTTGGAGTTCCCACTAGTTCTATCATTTGTCACAACTTGGAGAACACTGTATCTCGGCTCCGTGCTTCGGCCCAAGATTCCACTTGCACTTCATCACCATTTTAGAATCTCCAAGATAGCTCGCCCTCCTAGCTCACATGAGCACTTGGAAGAATTGCTTGATGATTTGTCCCACCATCCACCACTTGGTTTATATGGTGGTTGGCCCTTTGGTTGGGGCATCGGCCCACCAAGCCGACCCACTGTTTTGTCCAACTCGCCCCTTCATCACATCGGCCCATGGTGTGGGTGCCCATACATGGGACTGCCCTCCATATAAACTTGCCAACCCATCCATACTTAGCCATTTTTACGATGAGCTATCGTGCGGTCGTTTCACATGTTTCCTCCATTTGGCTAGCTTGGTGCATTGTGTAGAATTTTTCTACAAATCAGTCAACTCTGATACCATGTAGAAATTCCCACTTGTAGATCACCTGGTAATGCAATGTACTAAAGCAAAACACTTGATCTACTTCTACAAAAAAATTAGTGGAAGCATAATCGAACATGAGCAACACCAATAAGAACACATATAACTGATATGAAGGAACCAATCACACATAACACAGAAGAATTTACCCGGGAAAAGCACCTGCCTAAAACCCCATTTCTGTATTATCATACAAGTGGAAATATAGTCCAAATTACACAAAGCCTTAGCTCGGAAGCTATCCAGCTCTTAGTAGAATCCCTCTACTACTCATAGACAGTCAAAGGCTTCTCACAAACCTTCTCCTTTCCCTCCAAGCCTCCTATTTCTATGCACAGTTTTTCCTGGGTCCTCTAGCTGCAACCTGTGTGATTCTCACCTCACACAAAACACTGACCTTTGAAATAACTGCACAAACCTGAAGGAGATAAATCCTCATCATGGATGAGCTTCCTTTATAGGAAAAATATTCATCCAACTGATAGTACATTGTCCCTTCTCTGATCTCAACTGGGTCTTTGTTTGAACTAACATGCATGAGTTATTTAAGCTATAATATTCAGTTATCTGAAAATACCAATTGTTACATGCATGCAAGCATTAAAAAACTGAATCTCATTAATTTAACAACTTTTTAAATTAATCTAACTGGACTTGACTTAGTTAACTGAGCCAACTAATTACAACTCATCCTTATCTCTTTAACTGATGGATAAATTCACCAATAATAGATAAATTGTTGCATGTCCTCACATAGACTTCAAGCTTGTTTTTCCTTAACTAATTAACTCATGGAGATTAATTAATTAATATTTTAAACTGTTGTTAATACCAAATTCGTTTTTACTTCTTATAGATAGACCAAAGACTACTATAAATAGGAAGGGACCCAGAAATGCTATTTTTAGAACTTTCTATTTTTAGCAGTTTCACCTCTCACCCAAGGTGGCCAATGACCTCACTAGCCAAACTGTTATTTTTAGACACGTTGTTTTTAGCACATTCTAAATTTAACATCTCTTGTTGCACATTTTTCAACACATCGTGCAGGCACGCCTTGACTCGTCGGTGACCACCCAGCTCGTTGCTCGCCCATCGCACGCCCTCGCTGACTCGACACATCGCACAATGACTCGAGGGTCTTACATCCTCCCTCACCTCAAGTCATTGTCGTCCTCGACAATACCATCACACGACATCGCAGAGTGTCACTAGCTCCAACATCAGAAATGTCCATGCTGATCACCTTTGCTTTGCCAGTGCACAAACCATAAAGGCTCATGTCTCCATGAATCAGAAATTCTCCTAAACCCATGATCATCAACCACGTCTGCCGCAACCCCACATGCTACCCCACCGTCGAAGTCTAGTCCCTCCAACTCAAGCTACAACAACATATCGTGTCGACCCCATCATGTATCGACATTGTGTGTACTGCTGCCATGATACTCCAACACAATGCTAACATATCTCTGTACACTGCTATAGCCCCCATGACTTGAACTAGTTGGGTGATCAGTCAAAATGTCGTGCTCAAACCATGAGAATGCACATCCTCATGCCATCGTCAGTCGTTTCTGCTAGCCTCCTATCACAACGTCAACTCGATCAAGAATCCATCTCCATCTCCAACAAAATGTAAGCCATACCCAGGTCCATGAAGTAACCCTCATCTCATATACAACATGTTTTCCATGATGTTGGTGTCAATGTGCTGCAAATCAGTCGCATATATCCCAACATCATCATCCATATATGTGTAGAATCCATCTCCTCAAAGTTAAGAGATCCTCGCATCAAACCAACTCTTAATGTGCCACATCCAGGTCCATGAAGCAATCTCCATCTCATCTGTAATGTGCCATCCCTTAAACCTGCCAAAGAAACAAGTATACACCTGTCTCATCATCCATGTGCTGCCCATGATCATAGACCAATCAGCTTTCATGTATCAAAAGTGGTTAAGTCTCAACTCAACCCATGCCCAAGTTTTGCCACCAAGGCATCATCACTGCTGCAGCTCTATCACTACAAAGTGTCTCATATCGATCCTCCACATCAAGTCACTCTCTCAAGCACACCCATAAATGTACTCAAAAATATGCACCCCATCCTGCATCAAAGTCCCTGACCTCAGATCCTCAATGCATTAGATCCTCTGAGTCCACCATAATATGAAGTACCAAAAATTCACGACCTCGTGTCATCATGAGCTCCATGAGTCATCTCCAACCGACATCCTAGCAAGCATACATGTCTCAGCCCAAAGGTCTCTGCAAGATGCGTCATCTCTCCATGTAGTGGGAATGCTCCATAGTCTGCTCACAACTCCACCAAGTCCATGGCATTGTTGTACAAGAGTGCATAACATCCCCATCGGCTCATAAGTAAAAAGTCTCCATGTCACGTCACCAAATCCATTCACACAACATCACTGCCTTAGCACTCCTCATTGGATACCCATAAGTGACACCACTACAAGTGCTTCTACGTAATTTCCCTACATAATATTGACATGATCCATCTCTCCAACATGATGTTAATGACTCAAGTTGTCTATGTTGTCCAAATAAGTAGACCCATCACAACATCGGTCATCCTCATCCAAGTCTGCAATCCGGTCTAGTGAACTCGGTCACCCAAACCATATAAGTCATATGAGTCCCTTCCATCACAACTCCCCCACCAAAGGTTCCACCAAGACTTTCTCTTGGTCTCAGCCATGAGAATTCCACCCAAGTATTATCAAGTGTGTGCCCTTCTCTAATCTGTCCATGAGTCATGCCGGGCACTTAGCCAATTCCTCCATATGGCTAAAGCATGACCCATTCCTCCACAATGATCATCACGTTCCTCCCTTGTCAAATGAATTTTCACCTTCTGCCATAAGCTCACAAACAACCCCAACAAGCTTTGCAACAGTCAATGGTCCTTGCCTCTCCATAAAAGGTCTCTTCGTAGACATCCATTGTAAGATCTTCCACTACATCAACAAACTAATTTTTCCCTTCCCTACATATGGCCCATTTACCAAAAGCTCCAATGAAACACAAGTATAAGTAGTACTTACTTCATCATGAGGTTCCTCCATGTGAGTATCCTCATTCACCAATTTCTGTAAATTGCACAATCTTGGTCCAACTTGATCAATTTCAAGTTCCTCCTCCATCGTTGTCATGTTTGAAACATCCTCAAACATCACAACTTCCTCTTCTTCATCATCGCAATCTGCAGCTACATCCTGCTCCATTGCCTTCAAGTTCATATCGAATCTGTGGGTTCTCTTCTTTCATTCACTGCAACCTGTACAAGGTCAGCAAGAGCCTCCCTTGACATTCTTCAAAACCTGCCATGTCTTGTCATTCAGCTTGGCCCAAGTACGAAGCTTCACCCCTACTAAACCTTCATGAAGTGTAACACTTCCCTTGGTAAGCTTGGTTTGACTAAATCAACTTGGCTTTGATACCATCTATCACAAAGTGATAGTGGGATCAACTTCTCTTCAAATCTCCAGTGAAGCCTTGTGGAAAATCAAGCCTCTGATACCATCTGTCATGCCCCTACCCTGGCGGTAATCTTTCAACTGCACAAAGGGGGGTGCGGCACCACCACCAGTTTTCTTTTAACAATACTCACACGATGTGGACTACGCCTACTTTCTATACTTAGTTTATTTTTTCACTTTTCTAAGTATAACATTCACATACACAACGAAAACATTCAATTATTCATCTTCATCGTTATTACCATTTACACATATGCACAATGAATATTTAATGGGAGGGGAAACTACCTAAAATATGAGTCTGCCCAATGATAATAACAATATTTTATAAAGTATACAAGTTACAGTCTTTGCTAGGAAACCCCAAGTTTCCTCGCAATTTCTGGCACAACTGTACAACCTGGCCTGTGCCGTTTGGTCCACCCTAATCATCATTCAGAGTGCCCATCGGTTCTACCATCTGTCATAGCTCGTTCAACGAAGTGATCGTTCAGCCCAGCTCACGCCTCCGTTCGGACCTGCCCACGGCGTGCCACCTACCCGACGCCCACCCACAGTTCGACCTCCCGTTCCACACTTTCCTGCACCTTCGTTCACCTCAACTCGTCTCGTCACACTGGGCGCTCTTCGCCCCTTCACCGGCTCGTCGTGCCAACCTGTCTGTTTAAGCTCATCGTGTCACCTGACTCACGGGTCACCTAACTCATCATTTGGACGCGCCCACCCGCTCGCTGATACACCACCAACTCTCCAACTCACGGTCTTCCCAACTCACCGTGTCGACCACCCTTCGTTCCATGGGCACCTCAACTTGTCGTGCCAACCCACCCAACCGCGGTTCAACTGGCTCACCGCGCTCCCATTCAGGTCACCTAGGCACCTCCACCCAACTCGTCGTTCAACTAGCCGAGTCACCCAAGCATGCCCGTCGTTCAGTTGTCTGCCACTCCTACAGCTTTTCGTACCTTCGAGTGTGCACACCATTCAACCTGTGGCCGACCTGCGGTTGCCTTCGCTAACTCATCTGCTGCAGCTTGAACAACCTGCGACTCACTCGATATGCAAACTCTGTATCTCGGTCAAAGAGTCCGCCTGCACTTCGCCACCATTTCAGACTCTCCAAGATAGCTCACCCTCCTAGCTCACATGAACACTTGGAAGAATTGCTTGATGATTTGTCCCACCATCTGCCGCTTGGTTTATATGGCGGTTGGCCCTTCGGTTGGGCTGTTGGCCCACCAAGTCGACCCACCGTTTTGTCCAACTTAACCCTTTGTCGCGTTGGCCCATGGTGTGGGCACCCATACATGGGACCGCCCTCCATATAAACTTGCCAACCCATCCACACTTAGCCATTTTTATGATGACCCATTATGCGGTCGTTTCGCTTGTTTCCTCCATTCGGCCAACTCGTCACACCGTGTGGGCACACCTTGACTCGCTAGTGACTGACCAGCTCATTACTCGCCCGTCGCACACCCTCGTTGACTCTCCACACCGAACAATGATTTGGGGGCCTTACAGGGGTGGTGTAGCAGATGTTGAATTGGCAATTTTGGTAATTATGATGGTGTAAAAGTCACCATCAAATTGGTAATTGAGGTTGTGTAGCAGTCGTGGAATTGGTAGTTTTGGTAATTACGATAGTGTAACAGTCACCGTCAAATTGATAATTGGGGTGGTGTAACAGTCACCGCCAAATTGGTAATTGGGGTGGTGTAGCAGTCATGGAATAGTAATTTTGGTAAATACGGTGGCTTAATAGTCACCATAAAATCGGTAATTGGGGTGGTGTAGCAGTTGTGGAATTGGTAATTTTGGTAAATATAGTGGTGTAACAGTCACCGTCGAATCGATAATTTGGGTGTTGTAGTGGTCGTGGAATTGGTAATTTTGGTAACTACAGTGGTGTAAGAGTCTCAGTCGAATTGGTAATTGGGGTGGTGTAACAGTTGTGGAATTGGTTTATGGTGGTGTAACATAATTGGGGTGGTTTAGAAAACATGGAATTTGTAATTTTGGTAACAAGGAAAATTTTAAGGATGGAAAATTTTCTTGAAGTTTAAAACATTGGCGAATCTCACTAATCCCTAATATGCAAATTATAAATGTTTATTGATATATTTGTAAAATTATTCAAATTTATAATTATTTTATATATAGTCTCTATATAATGTTGGCGATTTTTAAGGTAAAATAATTTTATAATATAAAATTTGGGCGAATCGTCTTTTATAAAATTGGAAATTGGCGAATCTTTTTGTGGAAAAATCATGGAAAATTAGCCCACTGGGCGAACATTAGCCCCTAAAATTTTCCATGTTTGGTAACTACCGTGGTGTAAGAGTTTCCGTTGAATTGGTAATTGGGGTTGTGTAGCAGTTGTGGAATTGGTAATTTTGGTAATTATAGTGGTGTAACAGTCATCGTCGAATTTGTAATTGGGGTTGTGTAGCAGTCGTGGAATTGGTTTACAGTGGTGTAACAGAATTGTTGTGGTGTAGCAGTTGTGGATTTGGTAATTTTGTTCATTACAATGGTGTAACAGTCACCGTCGAATTGGTAATTGGGGTGGTGTAGCAGTCGTAGAATTGGTAATTGTGGTGGTGTAGTAGTCATCGATCTCCAGATCCGTGAACCACATAGAAAAAATTTATCATTTTAAATTTAAGTAATAATTATTATTTTTTGTGACGAGTGGAATTGGTAATTGGGGTGGTTTCATACTCATGTTGACACATGGTTTAATTCTGTCCGCTAATACCATTATAAATATTAGGTGAACCACACTCACTCTTAAAGTTATCACAAGTGAAATTTAAACCAAAAGTAGTATATATAACATGCTTTGTTGAATATTTTACATCCTAAAAACTAAATTAAACCAATATTATTCTTAAAATATAAAGTATATAACAAATTCACTTTTCCAATTATATTTCATTATTTTTAAAAAAATTATATTAATTTAAACATATATAAATATAATTATAATAAAAAATTATCATGGAATACAATTACCTAATTTACAAATTTTATAGGCTGGACATTCTGTGATGAATATTTATGTTTTAGATTATGTATTATAATTTTCCTTATTTATAGAATAAACATTTATATAATATTATTGTGATGTTTTCTAAGTTTAGAGGGATCGAATCTCTTTTCATTTTAAAAGAGATTTGCACCTCAAGAAATTTGATCTCCCTTATGATTGATAGATCTAGAATTAAGATAAATCTAGGTTGGTTTAGTTATCAAGTATAATTATAATTATTTATTTTATTTTATTTTTAATGTAATTTGAGAGAGTCAAAATCTTTTAATTAATAATAATAATTAATAATTATAATTACTAATATTATTTTATTTTGTTTATTAATTATTTAATTTATTTTTTATTTTTATGAGTTAGCATAAAGTGATATTTACACGTGGATTTGTCTAGTACAAACACTTTGTGGACGTAATTGTAATTACTAATTTTTTTGTTTTGTTTATTAATTAATTATTTTAATTTAATTTAATTTTTATTTTTATGAGTTAGCATAAAGTGATCTTTACAAGTGGATTTGTCTAGTATAAATACTTTGTGGGTGTAGCAGTGACCGATCTGTGAATGTCAATCACATAGAAAAAATCATCATTTTAAAATTAAATAACAATTATTATTTTTTTTGTAACCAATGGAATTAGTAATTGGGGTGGTTTCATACTCATGTGACAACAAGGTTAATTGGGGTGGTTTCATACTCATGTGACACAAAGTTAATTCTATCCACTAATACCATTATAAAGTTAACACAAATCAAATTTAAACCCAAAAAATTATATATAACATGCTTTGTTCATTATTTTACATCCTAAAAACTATATATATATATATATATATATATATATATATATATTATTAAAAGATAGTGTATAAAAAATTCGCTTTTAAAACTATATTTCATTAATTTAAAATTTGTATATTAATTTTAACATATATAAATATAAATATAATAGAAAATTATCATGGAATACAATTACTTAATTTACAAGTTTTATAGGTTGGACATTCTATGATGAACATTCATGTTTTAAATTATGTATTATAATTTTCTTTATTTATAGAATAAATACTTATATGATATCCTCTAAATTGGTTTAGATTTATATCAAATCTAATTTCAGTCTAAAAGAGGTTTGCACCTCAAGAAATTTGATCTCTATTGATGATTGATAGATCCAAAGTTAAGATGGATCTAGGTTGGTTTAGTTATTAAGTATAATTATAATTATTATTTTTATTATTTTTTATTTTTTTAATGTAATTTGACCGAGTCAAAATATTTAATTAATAATTATAATTAATAAAAAAAATGTTTATTAATTAATTATTTTATTTTATTTTAATTTTTTAATTTAATTTAATTTTTATTTTTATGAAATTTGGCTTAGTCAAAATGTCTACATAGCATAACAATACATGATAGGATATTACAACATTTCTTCCATACTAGATTGGGGAGCATCTCTCGATGCAATTAGTGAGTGTGTAGTCTCCTTTTGAGATGACAAAGTGGTTGGTTATATGCGATGTTATCCCTTCCACATAATTTCAAATGCCATGGGGGAGATCTTTGGTCATTTGTGATAAGGCCTCATGGAGTCTCGGCTCTTGCTAAGTCATAAATTCTTGGTATATCTTGCTTACGAACTATTGGAGATATTCCTAGTGTTACAACGGAAGCTACTATATTTGATCATGAACTACTCCCAAATTACTCCAACGAGTTACAAATTCATCATAGTAAAAAAAGAAATTGTATTTATAACTTCATTTTTTTTAATTTCTATATACTATTATATTAATGTATAAACTTTACTAACTTATTGACTTTTTGAAGTTGAAGGCTTCAAAATTTGATATAAAAATTTATTGATTTGTAAGTATTTGGGATGAAAAGGAGAAAATATAATAACATATGCCCCCTAGAACAGGCTCAAGAGATCACAGACCTACAAATTTAAAAAAACAGGGACTCGATGTTGGGAATGAATTCCTCACTTCCTCCTCCCTCTTTTACTTTTAATGTTGTTTCCTCACCCTGTATGAATGTTTCATCACACTTTTCCTCTACCACATGTTCAATATTTGCTCTTCAAAATATTGCATTGCAACCCTCCCCTCCTCCCCGCTCTCCCTAATATTCCCATCTTTCCCCCTAACTTCCCCTTAAGTAATATGTCTCCTATCTAAAATCTACCATTTATGTTGGGCAGTTCTCTTTTTCCCTAAGCCCTTGTTGTCTCTTATCCATATTGCTTGTGTTCTTAGGTTTCCCATAAAGTTGTTGATGACTTAACATTGGCATACTTTGTTCTTGAACTGGGTGGAGGCCTGAGGTTTTTAGATGACTCTTTTCCTCACAGCTCGGGAAGGGAAGAAAATCCTTCATATCACTAGCCATGAAACAATCATCATCAAAGGTTAAATCAAGAATGAATAAATCCATCCTTGGGGAACTTAGAGCTTAGGACCTTGCTAAGATCTCAGGATGAGAATTTTATCTTGGAACATCAAGGGTTGGCCAACACCAAAAAAAGGTTGGCCCTAAAAAGATTAGTTTTGACTTTATCCCCTTTGGTTATCTTTGTTTAAGAAACGATGGTTTAAGGCCCCAAAGAAGAACCAATTCTCTCTGGCCCTCTCCCCAAGTAGTCATTTTGTCACTCTAATGTTGCTAGAAAACTTGGAAGGCTCATTTCAAGCTAGCAGGCCTTCCCAATGTGTTGTGTTGCGGCATGGGCTTCCTCTTCTTGCCTAGCTACATCTCTCTTTGACAAGACCAATAGATTCTTTTTCATTGGTCTAAATATTTACGACCCTTACACTAAGAGGAAGCTCTTCTGGTAGAACATTTTTAATATGTCATGTTTTGGATCAAATCTTTTATGCATTGTGGGTGACCTAACTTTCACCATGGGTCAACTGGAAATATGAGGGCCTTCAAACCATGATGATTTCTTAGCTAATTATTTTGTGGATATTCTAGAATTAGTTAGTTTGGTGGACATTTTCCCTTCAAAACTCCTTCCCACCTAGTCAAACAATAAAATTGGGGATGACCACATAGCAAAGAGGATGGAATGTTTTCTCATTTTAGAAGGTTTCTTTGATCAAATTTGCAAATTAGGCAATGAATAGCCTCCGAAGGGGAGTTTAATCATAACCATATCATTATCGATTTGAAAATAGGGTCATATAAGCCAATGAGCCATTTCAAGCTAAATAAAGGATGGTTAGAGCACCCCTCCATTATGGAAAAAATATGAGAGTCCAGAGTTTTCTACAAACTAGAACTTGGTCCCTCCACTCCTCCACCCCAAAATTCAGTTTTAGGAGAATTTAAAAAGAGAAAAGAAAACCATAACTATCTGGGCCAAGGAAAACATAATTTAGGACGATAAACTAATAATTGAAGTGGAGAAGAGCTTGCATGACCTCCTTGCAAATTCAAACCATTCCACCTTCCTGAAAGAATAAAAAAAATCCTAAAATCTCTCGAGGAAAAGAGGATGAACCTTCTACTCGATAAGGAAAAGGAGTGGATATTTACAAGCAGAGATTTATGGCTTCAGGCAGGAGATGAAAACACTAATTTTTTCCATAGAGTGGCCAATCATAAAAATGTTATTAATACTATTTGGGAAATTACAAAATCTGATGGTGATCCAGGTGGATATTGGTGGCCACCTGCCAAGTCCACCTGGACCCCCACGATTGTCTTTCTCAGCATTTTCAATTTCCTTAATTGTAGCACAACTTACTATTTTTAGCATTTTTTTGGGTCCTGAACTTCCGGAGTCGTTTTGAGGCCCTAAACGACGTTTTTTGGGGAATCCGGGGGCAACACGAGTCCATGGGATGGATTAGTGTTGCCCGTTCCAACAATGATAGTGCTCGGATAGATCTTTCTAATGAGCTATTGTACGCGTCAAACGGAGATCATGTGCCAAAGTTACGACCCCGGGAAGTTGATGTACCAACTTACCCCCAAACAGGGCCCACAGTTTGGCGTTTCATCTCCTAGGGTTAGGTTTTGGAATGTTAAGGGTTTTTCCATTGTTTCTCAACAATAAATAGGCCTTCGAGCCTCATTGTAACACAGTTCAGAGGCATGTAGCCATCAAATCTCTTCTCAGAGATAAGCTACCATCGCCCTAGCTAGTTTATTTCCATTTCTGTCTGTAAGCATATTTCAGTATTTTCCATTAATGGAAAATACTGAAATATGCTTACAGACAGAAATGGAAATAAACTAGCTAGGGCGATGGTAGCTTATCTCTGAGAAGAGATTTGATGGCTACATGCCTCTGAACTGTGTTACAATGAGGCTCGAAGGCCTATTTATTGTTGAGAAACAATGGAAAAACCCTTAACATTCCAAAACCTAACCCTAGGAGATGAAACGCCAAACTGTGGGCCCTGTTTGGGGGTAAGTTGGTACATCAACTTCCCGGGGTCGTAACTTTGGCACATGATCTCCGTTTGACGCGTACAATAGCTCATTAGAAAGATCTATCCGAGTACTATCATTGTTGGAACGGGCAACACAGTCCATCCCATGGACTCGTGTTGCCCCCGGATTCCCCAAAAAACGTCGTTTAGGGCCTCAAAACGGCTCCAGAAGTTCAGGACCCGAAAAACTGCTAAAAATAGTAAGTTGTGCTACAATTAAGGAAACTGAAAACGCTGAGAAAGACAATGGTGGGGGTCCAGGTGGACTTGGCAGGTGGCCACCAATATCCACCTGGATCAAATGGCTCAAAAGCCTCCACCTTCAAGGACATAGCCGATGAAGGATGCTCCTATTTTAGAGATATCTTAAAACATAAGGATAATGAAAATATAGATAAAATTATATTGATTATTGACTTCATCCCAAGGTTTGTAAATGAATAAGAAAACTTGGATCTTATGCGGGAGGTCACTAAAGAGGAGCTATAAATGGTACTAAATAGTTTTCAAAAAGACAAAAGTCTTGGGTTGGATGGACTCCCCATTGAAGTTATTTGGCTTGCTTTAAATTCAATGGTGAAGCCTTGAAAGGAGTTATAGAGTACTCTAGATTAAATGGAAGGATCATTGCTCCTTTTAATTCCACTTTCTTGTCCCTCATTCCAAAAAACATGCAAGGTTGATTCCTTTGATAAATTTCATCCTATCTCCCTATGCATTTCCATTTATAAAATTACATTGAAGATTATTGCTCTTCTCTTAAAGCCCATTCTTTCGGAGCACAACTCCCTTGAGCAATTCAATTTTTTGAAACATCCTCAAATCCATGAGGCTATTAGTCTAGCATAGGAGGCTCTTCACTTCCTTCACATACAAAAACAAAAGGCCATCATCTATAAAGTGGATTTATGAGAAGTCTTTGACAAGGGTGGATTGGATAAATATCAAGTTGTTGTTACTTTATCTGTGGCTCAATACACAATTTGTATATTAGATATATGGGTATATCAACTCCTCCACCATGGCCCTATTAATCAATTCCTATATTTCTCCTTTTTTCAGTCCTCAGACGGGACTTTGTCAAAGATTCCCTCTATCCCTTCTTCTCTTCCCCCTGGTCACAGAAACTCTATGTAGAGCCATTCTGGATGCAAAAAGGAGACATCTTATAAAAGGTATCTCTATCACACAAAATTTCTCCCTCAAGCATCTCTTATTCTTAGATGATATTATTATTTTTTTAGCTTTGGACTATGGAAGCCTCCAAGTTATTAATCACGTTTTGGATACTTTCTCCTTGTCCACTAGAATGAAGATAAATCATGAAAAATATACCCTTCTTGGGTGTGCACTTGATCAAGGAGAAGTTGACGTTTTCAATGGGATTCTCTCAAAATAGCCTCTCCCTTTTGGGGGCGCTTTGAAATATTTGGGTTACATGCTTAAGCCAAACAATCATAGGAAAGTTGATTGGGCCTGGCTCATTGCAAAAGTGAAACTCAAAATTAGAAGGGGTGTAACAAATGGCTCTCTAGAGTTGGTAGACTAACATTATGCAAATTTGTATTGCAAGTTATTCCGGTGTATTCTGCCTCTCTAATTTATATTCCAAAAGGTACTCTAAATAATATCAAGTAAATATCTCTGAGATATCTCTAAGCAAGACAACAAGATATAAAACTTTTTCATTGTGATTCAATCTTCACTTATGTATAGAAGAGACTAGGTATCATATTACATCGAGAATCTATTCCACAAAATTGACATTTATCTCAAAGATAAGGAAATCTCTTTCAACAAAAATGTAAAAACCTTGGACTTGATTCCTGTAGCTTGGACTATTTCTTTCATACTTATATTAGGCCTCAATCATCATTCAAATGTTAAGGATGTATCTCATCATCATCATGCCTGATAGAATATCAGGCTCAGAGAAGCTTGGATCATCATACAAAGTTCAGATCATAATTAACTTATCATTGAGCTTAGACTTGGATCATGACATTGAACCAAAGACTTATGTGTCACAAAATTCAGCTCACTTTGGTACATATTTAATCTTCGAATCATTGCTAATTGTATTACACAACCATGCTACATATGATACCAAAAGTTGGAATCGTGTCATGAAAACTAGTTTATGACTTTGTGCGTGTATAATCCCTGAATGGTGTCATTCACTACAAGTGGCATCCTCCATCATACCTGCAACTTCTGTTGTAGGACTTCACGATACATATGACCAAAATTAGTTGAATGTCAAGAGCTCGTTGACAAAGAATTTAAACAACCACTATCGAACCATAATGTCGAGGAAATTGTAACTAAGAAATCATAGATAATTTATCAGTGATCCATAACTACTAAACAACGAATCATACTAGTGATTTGTAACCAAGAAAAGGAGCTTGGATGGGCCACAGAGAAGTTCCATAGATAAGCTTGGATGCTTAATTCGTCAAACTCCAGATTTCGGGTTCATAGAATTTTCACAGATGGATCACATAAAAACGAAATAGTGTCACGTATAGTCTTAAAGTATACAATCCTCTATTACAACCATTCTGATTCAAATCTCTCTTAATTGTTTTCCACAAAATTCATGGATCTCGCACATTTCCATAGTAACTTGTATAAAATCAAGGAACTTTAATACATAGATGGATGAGAGAACCTTTGAATTTGGTAGATAACTTAGCCTATCACCCCAAAGTAGGGTCTCGACCCTTCTAAAAATTTGCTCGACAATGATAGAGAATATCACAGAGTTCAGAATTTGTATAGCTTCGGGATTTTTTGCATGGTATTTAAAAAAACTTTGTAGAGTAGTGCATAGAAGTGATCATAATCATGATGTCCTTCATTCCAAACTGCTTTTCGATCTTTCATGCCTTTGATACCAATCTTTCATGCCTTTGATACCATGTTTATTTTGCAGAGAACCTGCTAAAATTAAGTTTTATTTTCCATCACTGTTTCAATGATCAATTAAACATTAATTTCACATAGTATTAAAATTCAATATCATTTAGGTAGTTATACAGAAGAAAAACACCAACTAATAAACATTAAAGTGTATTAAAGTAACCATGAAACAATAAAACAAGAGACATAAAAATTAGGCGCATAAGATAAAATGTGAACAGAATTGAAAAGAAAGAGATGTAGCTTTCAGGTGTGGCCTGCACCTAGAGTCTACACTCACAAAACTTGAGAGATCACTCTCGTCCACTCTATTCATCAATCAATCAAAGATTACATCATTAAATACAATACTAGGAAATAGGAAGTTACACCCAAACCCCATAACTATAGGAACTAATCCTAAACTAGGGAGAAAGTTACAACAACGTAACTATTTTCTCCATTAATATCAAAAGAATATTAATTATTCTCAACTCCCCCCTTAATGGAGAAAGGGTTCTCCTGGACTCCTAGCATCTTTCTAAACAATTCAAATTTCACTCGTGCAAGAGGCTTTGTAAAAATATCTGCCACATTGTCACAAGTTGTACAATATTCAACAACAATTTCTTTTGACTGTATTTTTTCTCTAACAAAATGGAACTGAGTGTCTATATGTTTGGTGTTTTTGTGAAACACTGGATTGTATGCTAATTTGATGGTGTTCTGGTTGTCGCTTTTGATAGAAGTGGGTTGCTTTTGTTCTTTTCCTGCATCTTTGAGAAGTCTCCTCAACCAGATCACTTCACATGTTGCTGCACACAATGCTTGATACTCAGCTTCACATGACGACAAAGCTACAGTACTCTGTTTCTTGCTGCTCCATGCTATGACCCCGGAACCTATGTTGAATGCATAACCTGTGATGGACCTCCGATCATCCAGGTTACCTGCCCAGTCTGAGTCTGAAAAACCTGCTAGAGTAACATCAGATACATCAGTGTATAAAATACCAAAATGAACAGTACCACAAAGATACCTCAACACGCTTTTTGCTGTTGTCCAGTGACTTTCACGCGGTTTCGACATGAATTGGCTCAACACACTAACTAAGTATGCCAAGTCAGGTCTAGTTGTTGTAAGATATATCAGGCTGCCAACCAGCTGTCTGTACATTGTGGCATCTGCCTCCTTAGTGCCATCGTCACTGCTCAATTTCAGATTTTGCTGCAAAGGTGTCGCTGCTGATCTACATTGATCCATCCCAAACTTTTCCAACAAATTTCTAGCATACTTCCCTTGGGTAAGAAAAGTTTTCCCAGTATCTCTGAATACTTCTAATCCCAGACAATAGTTAAGGCTTCCGAGATTTTTCATCTCAAAAACTTGTGCCATGAGCCTTTTGATTCCTCTGATTAAGTCATCTGCATTTCCTGTTAGAATCATATCATCCACATATAGAGAAATCAAAATAATCTGCCCCTGATCATTGTACTTGGTATACAAATTTGGGTCATTTAAGCTTCTATGGAAACCATGCTCTATAAAGAAAGAATCAACCTTTTCATACCAAGACCTGGGAGCTTGCTTTAAACCATATAAAGCCTTTTTCAACCTACAAACAAGCTGTTCCTGCCCCTGCTTTACAAATCCTTCTGGCTGTACTAAGTAAATTTCTTCTTTTAAATCACCATTTAAAAATGCAGATTTAACATCTAGTTGGTGTAATTCCCAATTACATTTAGTAGCTAAAGCAATAAGTAATCTGATTGTATTTAGCTTTGCTACAGGTGCAAAAGTATCATCAAAATCAATACCTTCCTGCTGTGAGTATTCTTTTGCAACCAAACTAGCTTTTAAATTATCTATACTTCCATCTGCATTAATTTTGGGTTTGAACAGCCATTTACTTCCTATAGGTGTTTTGTTTTTAGGCAGCTCTACTAATTCCCAAGTATTATTTCTAAGAATTGATTCCATCTCCTCATTCATTGCAGCTGTCCATTCCTCAAATTGACTAGCTTCTTTATAATTAGAGGGCTCTATAATGTTCAAAAATTTTGACATCAACGCATAGTTTCTCAACTTCAATGGTAATTGAGTCTTCCTATCTGACCTCCTTGGTAGGGGACTTACCTCAAATTTGTTTTCCTCTGCAATAACTGGGCCTGCTTTTTCACCTTCTTGTTGTTCTTCTTCATTCTCTTCTTTCTGCTCCTGTTCCTGCTCCCTTTCATCCTCGCTGCTTTCCTCCAACAGCAATGGAATGTGCCAATCATCTCCAACATCAGCTTTCCTTTCTTGTACCTGTTCATGAAAGACTACATCTCTACTTGCAAATGTCTTACGAGACTCAGGATTAAACAGTTTGTATGCTTTAAACTCTGTACCATAACCAACAAGGATGCATTTCACTACCTTAGGGTCTAGTTTCTTTCTATCAGCTTTGGGTACATTTTCAAATGACTTTGACCCAAAGACTCTTAAATGGTTTACTGTTGGTTTAAATCCATATAAGGATTCAAAAGGGGTTTTGAAGCCAAGAAACCTAGTGGGACTTCTATTTTTCAAATATACAGTAGTATTTATCGCTTCTGCCCAAAAAAATTAGATAGACCTTTACCTTGCACCATGCTCCTTGCGCATTCCACCAAAGTTCTGTTTTTACGCTCTGCAACTCCGTTTTGTTGTGGTGTGTGCGGTACTGTATACTGCTGAACAATCCTGTGAGCTTTGTAGTATTTCATGAATTCCTTTGATTTGTATTCTCCTCCTTGATCAGATCGGAGAATTTTAATACTTTTTCCAAACTGTTTTTCCACCAGGGTTTTGAAATCTATAAAACATTGGAAAGTCTCACTTTTCTTGTTTAAAAAATAAACCCATGAATACCTAGTGCAGTCATCAGTAAACAACAAAAAATAGTATGCTCCTCCTAGCGACCTTGTCTGCATGGGACCACATACATCAATGTGCACTAGCTCTAAGATTTCTGTTTGCCTCCTCCTATCATGCACAGGGAATTGTTCTTTGTGCATCTTACCTAAGGCACAACCATCACAATTTAACTGAATGTTACGAAAGATGGGGAGACCTTCGACCATACCTTTCTTTTGTAACAACATGAGATCCTGCATATTCAGATGACCAAACCTCTGATGCCAGAGTTTTTCAGCTGTCGACTCTCCTGCAACCATGACTTTCTTTAATATACTTTTTGCATCCAATCTGTATAGGCTTCCAACTTGCATGCCTGTTGCAACAATTTCATTCCTGCAGTCCTTTATCACACAGTGAGTCTTGAAGAATTCGACATGCATATCTTGATCAGCCATCATGGATACAAATATCAGGTTTTTCTTTATTCCAGGTACATAAAAAACATTTGAAAGGTGACTAACTTAACTGAAATCACCCCATGACCTTTAATCTGATATCCATTATCATTTCCTAGATATATTTTTGATCCATTTATAATTTCTTCAAGACTATCAAAAAATTCCTTATTACCTGTCATGTGAGAGGATGCTCCGGAATCGACATACCAGATGTCATCTTCATTCGATGCTGAAAGGGCACAGTCGACTATGAACAGTCGAAATTCATGACTGAAGTCTTCTTCTTCAACAAAATATCCTCTGTGTTTTGGATTTACCTGTCTCCTCTTTGCCTCATCAGCCTGCTTCTTATAATAACAATCTCTCTGTATATGACCCTTCTTTCCACAATAAAAGCATTTCTTTTCAGAATGATTTGCAAGCATACCTTTATGACAGTGATTTTTATGTGTTGTTCCTCCTTTCTGGACTGATTGCTGCTGTGACTGCTTCTCTTTAGACAGTCGTCGTTTTGCCATCAGTGCGAGATCGTTACTTTGGGGGTTCAGATTCAGGTTTTGCCGTCGCTCTTCCTATTGCTACAAGATCGCAGTGAGATCATCAAACGTGGGTGTTTTCTCCCTTGCCGAGACTCCAGTGATGAAGGTTTGGAAATCATCACGCATCCCATTCATTGTAATTGCAACAAGATCTTCATCAGCCACCGCCACTCCAATGTCCCCCAATCCGTCTTTAACATCCTTAATTCACGCAACAAATGCAGTAGCAGACTCCCTTTCGTCCATCCTCATTGAAAATAGCTTTCTTTTCAGAGCCAAAACTCTATTTGCATTCTGGGTTTCATACATATTCTTGATTTTCGTCCAAATCTCTGCGGACATTTTACGGTCTCTGATGTGTGTAATGACATTGTCTTTCACAGACATCTTCAACAGGACTTTGGCCTTGTTTTCTCGTTTTTCCCAGTCTTCCTTCTGTGTGGTTGTAGTCGGCTTCTGCTCATCGCCTGTCACTATAGTCCAAGCATTCGCACCTTCGAGAAAGGTCTGGATCTTAAACTTCCAATTCGTGAAGTTAGACCCGTTGAGTTGTTCTACCAGACAAGAACAACCAAAAACTACTAGAAGCTTGCCTTCCATAATTTTCCCCTCATCAATAAGTACATCCTTCAAAACTTGCCTAGAACTCTCTAGTGAATATAGCAAAATGCATGTTCCAGTTTCAGTAACAGTAGCACCACAAGAAACATCTTTATCTATTGATAGATCACGTTTCACACTGTTGAAGAGACAAAATTGTTGGAAATAATACTGAGAGGGGGGGGTGAATCAGTATTATCAGATCAATCAAACTTTCTCAATGCTCAGAAACATATACGCTACTTCAGTTAAGTGAACCAGCGTGTACACGCTACTGTGTCTAAGGAAAACAGCGTATAACCAGAAAACTTATAATTCAGTTAGTTTATCTTCAGTTAAGTGCATCAGGTCATCATTCACCATATTAAGAGTAAACAGATGCAGTATAACAGAACAGATCATCACACAAAAGTCACACACATGAACACCATGATATAAGGTGGAAACCCAATGTGGGTGAAAACCACCTGCTGCAAGTCGTCTCTATCTTTCTTTAATAAGAATTTCAATTTACAATCTTTTGTACTGGTGCAGCCTTATACCAGTACGCAGGCTACAACCTGCAGAAGGCTTCAACCTTCTCTCGTTCTCCAAACTTCCTTGGAAGGGAGCTCCAACCCCCTTTGCTCTTGTACTAGCTAAGATACTAGTACGTAGGTGCTGGCCTACAATCTTCTTTCCTTCAGGTACCACTTTTCATCAATTTTCAGACTGGATACTCCTGAAGCACAACATTACAATCTGAAGACCATGATTCATTCACAAATCATATAAAACAACCAATACTAGCATCATCAATCTTTGAATCACTGAACCATTGAAACCCTGTCAAACCCAGTCACCAGAACACAAAGCAGACTACAGAACTCTGCAATAACAGTCAGATCCAGCTGCAACCCAAAAATCAAGCTCCAAAAGATATACGCTACTACTATGAAGGCAACCCGTGTATACACGCGGTTTTACCGAAGACAACCTGCGTACAGATCTAAAAATAATTTTTCATAACTTGCAGTTGTACCAGATTTCAGTTATACCCAGAACATAACATTGCGTCAGTGTGCAGATCTAGAAATTCGCATAATCAACCATATAAAGATAGTTCATTTCAAACCATTTGATCCCGATCTCTCCTTAGATCTTGTTCTCCATCAACCGATGAGATCTCTCCTTAGCTCAGATCAAGCAATACACCATCAATCAATAACCTGCATACTGGATCTAGTACTTCATTAGATATTCAAGACATTTCAGATACCATTGCCTAAGATTTCCTTCTCCTTATATAGCCTTAGGCCTTGTTCAATACCAAGAGCCAAAACCATAGAAATCCAATACCATCATCCTCAAAACTAGGGATCGACACGTCCGTCGAGACACCATGGTCCGAAACCATAGGCACAACTTCCAAGGAATAACCGCCACAGACCAAAAATAAGTTTTCCACATACACGCGCTTTTACTGAAGCTAACCAGTGTGTACACGCGACTTGGGCTTGATGAACCTGCATATATGAGTTTTCTCTTCTTCTTATAGTTTGATCATCAATTCCTTCCTGCTGATCTTCTACACTATGATTTGTCATCAGTGTGGTTTGCCATCAAGGACAATACTTGTCATAATGCCAACAATCTCCCCCTTTGGACTTGATGGCAACCACCACACCAAGTCACTCTCCCCCTTTGACATCAAGGGCAAAGGGCTGTGCTCCCCCTGAGTACATGCTGATATCTTTGCTTGGCTGTGCTGAAACATGCTTCCTCTGACTGTAGGCAAGATCTGCAAAAGATGTTCTTCAAAAGAACCAAGACTTATACACCATAAGGGACCTTCCTATCACCAAAAGACTCAATACATACATCCATACTCCCAACCAAGAGGGGATACGTCATAAATAACCAATTATATCACATCATTCATCCCAGGCATAGTGGGGAAACCAACATAGGCCGTTACATGACCTTGACACCATAGAAGAGATATCACAGAAGAGATACATGACATAGAGACAACAATTCTAGACCAAGACTTATCACAGGCAGCATCTGATACACATCTTTTAGATCAGCAACCAAGATTTCCTTCTGAGCTCCTTCTCCTGAAACCAACAACAGTTGTGTACTAGAACCAAAAGCATCTAAATGCCAACAATGCTTTATGAGATTTTAATCTGCTCCCCCTGAACCTGTGCCTGCTGCTCCCCCTGAACCTGTGCCTGAAGAATTCTGGCATACCCATCTCAGACCTTCTCTGACTAGAGTCTACCCTTGCTGTTTAGAACTCCATATACGCGACTTCTTCTGCAGAAAACGGCATATGCACGCGGATATGCTTTCTGCAACATGCGTACATCGTACACGCGACTTTCCCAGCATAAATCGGCGTATATACGCGGATATTCCTTACGTAACTTGCGTATACCAAATTTTCTGTAGAACAGCCAAGCTTCAACAGCAGGATGAAGCATCAACTGCTCCCAGCTTTTGTCTGAGATATTCAAAAGTTTCCCTGGGCAGTGGTTTTGTGAGAATATCAGCAACTTGTTCCTTAGAAGGAACATACTCCAACTTGACCTTCTGCTCAAGCACTTGTTCCCGAAGAAAATGGTACTTGATTGGTATGTGCTTGGTCTTTGAGTGCATGACTGGATTCTTTGAAATGCTGATTGCACTTGTATTATCACATAAGATAGAGACTGGTGAGGTGCAAGTGATTTGAAAATCTTGCAAGGTCTGCATCATCCAAAGAAGTTGTGTGCAACAAGATGTCGCAGCCACATATTCTGCTTCAGCTGTAGATAAGGCAATCGAACTCTGTTTCTTGCTGAACCAAGATACTAATCTGGAGCCCATAAAGAATGCACCACCACTTGTGCTCTTCCTGTCATCCACGCTTCCGGCCCAATCTGCATCTGTATAAGCATGAAGTGTGAGATCAGTATCTCTAGGATACCATAATCCATAATTTTGTGTCCCTTGAAGATATTTGAATATTCTCTTCACTGCCTAAAGATGAGTCTCCTTTGGATTTGCCTGAAATCTCCCAACTATTCCGACTGCATGCATGATGTCTGGTCGGGTACCTGTCAAATAAAGAAAACTCCCAATCATGGATCTGTAAGTTGGTTGATGAACTGTTGTTGATTCATCATTTGCACTGAGGCTACAACCTGTAACCATGGGTGTACATACTGGCTTTGAATCTTCCATGCCATACTTCTTCAAGATCTGCTTGAGGTACTTGGTTTGAGACAAGAAGATGCCTCCTTCATTTTGTTGGATTTGCAATCCAAGAAAGTATGTCAATTCTCCAAGTAGTGACATTTCGAATTCTTTCTGCATAACCAAGGCAAAGTTTTGACTCATAGTATCTTCATTGCTGCCAAAGATAATATCATCTACATAAACAACAAGTATTAGCAATTTGTTATTTTCAATTTTTATATAGAGATTGCTATCTGCTGATCCTTTTGAAAAGCCTTGTTGGTGAAGATATTTGTCCAATCGATAGTACCAAGCCCTTGGAGCTTGTTTGAGACCATAGAGAGCCTTTTTTAATTTGCATACAAGGTTTGGATCATTCCCAAGAATGAAACCATCTGGCTGCTCAATATATACTTCTTCTTCTAAGTCTCCATTCAGAAAGGCTGATTTCACGTCCATTTGAAATACCTTGAAGTTCTGAAAGCTTGAGAGAGCAAGGAACATTCGGATGGCCTCAAGTCTTGCTACAGGAGCAAAGGTCTCTTCAAAATCTATCCCTTCTTGCTGCGCATACCCTTTACAAACAAGTCTGGCCTTGTTTCTAATTACTTCTCCATTTTCATTCAATTTATTCTTGAAGACCCATTTTGTCCCTATGACATTCTTATCTTTTGGTCTAGGAACTAGTTCCCAAGTGTTGTTCTTTTCGATCTGCTCAAGTTCTTCATCCATTGCCTTGACCCAACATTCATCCTTGCATGCCTCTTTCACATTTTGTGGTTTAGTGGAAGGGAGTAATGCCAAATAGCTTGAAGCTTCTGCAATTCTTCTTCTTGTTTGTATTCCTGCTTCTTTCTGCCCCACAATCTGAGATTCTGGATGATTCTTTTGAAAATATCTGGATAGAGTCTTCTCCTCTATTATTGTCTGCTCCTCTGGTTCTTCTTGAGGTTCTTCTTCTTCATCATTCTGCCTTTGAGGGTAGCCTTCATCTTCTTCAATGTCTTCATGATGAACTTGCCTAGGAATATATCCCTTCTCATCAACCACTACATCAACGCTGTCAACAATTCTGCCAAGTCTTTTGTTGTAGCACTTGTATGCTTTGCTATATGGAGAATAACCAAGAAGAATGCCTTCATCTGCTCTTGGTTCAAGTTTGCCAAGTTGCTCATCAGTATTCTTAATATAACATTTGCTCCCAAATATTTTGAAGTGCTTCACCGAAGGAGTCTCACCACTACAGAGCTCATGAGGTGTTTGAGTGCTGTTACTCGGACATTTGTTTTGTTAAGAATAATAACCGCAGCATGTGCAGCTTCACCCCAGAAAGTTGCGGGAGTACCTGATTCATCAAGCATAGCACGAGCCATTTGTTGGATTGTTCTATTCATTCTTTCCACCACCCCATTTTGCTGAGGAGTTCTAGCTGTAGAGAATTCTCTTCTTATCCCATGTTCTTCACAGAAATCGAAAAATTCATTTGAGGTAAACTCCCCACCTCTGTCAGATCTGACGCACTTAATTTTGTGTCCTGATTCATTTTCAACCAAGGCTTTGAAGGATTTGAATTTTTCGAATGCTTCATCTTTGTGCTTCATAAGTCCTAACCAGACAAACCTGGAGAAATCGTCAATGAATAATACCAAGTATTCTTCTCCTGGAGGTGTTCTTTTTGTAGAATGGACCACATGTATCTGTATGTACTAGCTCAAGAGGCATGCTGGCTGATCCTTCCTTCTCTGGAAAGTTAGTTCTGGTTTGCTTTCCAAACTGACAAGATTTGCATATAGTGTTGTCTGGAATTTTGATATCTGGAAGACCACGAACTGCCTGATATTTGCATGCTTTCCTTATTTGTGAAAAGCTTAGATGCCCCAACCTTCGATGCCATAGCCAGTGTTCATCATCCTTGCTCAAATAGCATTGTTGTGGTCCTTCTTCAAATATGTATAGATTATTTGGAGTCCTTCTTCCTTTGATCACTGTTTTACCTGTATCAATATCACGAACACAACATCCATTTGATCTAAATATTACCTCTGTTCCTTGATCGCACATCTGACTGACACTCAGAAGATTATGCTTCAATCCATCAACATACAAAACATTTCCAGCTTTGACCTTCTCTTTTAATGGAGCCACACCTTTTCCTTTTATGGCTGCAGAGATATCGTTTCCAAAAGAAACTTTCTTCCCTTTTTCTAATGCGGTATATGACTCAAGCTTTTCTTTGTCCCCTATCATATGCTTCGAACATCCGCTGTCAATGTACCATAGACTTTCTTGACCTTCTGCATAAAAGGCTATCCCACATCTTTCTGGTTGTGGTTCCTTTATTCTCCATGTTCTGACATTTGAGTTTTGCTCCTTCTGAATTGTCTTCCGGAACCTGCTCCTGCATTCAGAGTCTTCATGGCCAAAGTTATTACAAATAGAGCATTCAACTTCATTTTCAAGGACCGAAAAGTTGTTATAAGTCCTTTTCATGGTTTCAGTCATTCTCCCTTGCTTTTGAGCTTCTCTAGTCATGATTGTCTTGTATGCAACACATTGAGCTGCTTTGTGACCGAAGTTATGGCAAGAAAAGCATTGGCCATTAAAGAAAATTCTGTGATAACCAGATCTATCATCCAACCGATTGTAGCTTCTATTTATTCTTGGAGCAAATTGGGAAGATTTTACCTGTGGCTGATTGTAGCTTCTGTTTGTCCTTAAGGCAGTTTGTCCCCAAATTTCTTGATGGTCTTTATTTTTTCTTGAGGTAAACTGTCCCTGATTCACCTGATTACTTTTAATTGGCCTTTGCTCGCTTTTCCTTGCTGCATCAAGATAACTTTTAGAGGTAGAGGCTTGAGATGTTTCTACGTGATATCCAAGACCTGTCTTGATCAGAGGAGATCGCTGCACATTGATAATCTCATCCAAGGTTTCAGATCCTTTAACAAATTTAAGATTAATAGCTTTTGTTTTCTCAATCTCTTTTCTAAGACCAACAATTTCACCTTCTAGTTTTTCAAGATGTTTTTCCTTTTCATCAATTTGAAATTGTAGAGTATCAAAGATCACATTCTTTTCTTCTATACATCTCTTGAGTCTAGTAATTTCATCATAAAGATTATCCACATCTATAGCATCCATATAATCATCATCTTCAAATGCCATTAACAACTTATATTCATTACCTCGTTCATCTTCATCACTATTTGATAGACCATCACTATCTTCATGAGTGTAGTAGCTTTTCTTATTTGCACTCTGTTTCTTGTTCCATCTAGCAGGTTCCTTTCCTTTATCCTTATAAGGACATTTTGCAGCATAATGGCCTACTCTTCCACAAGCAAAGCATTTAAAAGGTAACTTACCTCTGAATCTTCCAGAACCCCTTTGAAGATTTCTGACAAAATTTGATTCTTCTTCCTCTTCTTTTGGGACATGGCTTGCTTCATAATAATCTTCTTTGCCTGATGCCTTGAAAGCAGCTTCTCTTCTGTCTGATGGACCTCCCTTTCTCATTTCATAAGCAGTTAGAATTCCATGTAGCTGAGACATAGTAAGAATTCGTAGATTTTCCTTTTCTTCTATTGCAGATACTTTAGATTCAAACTTGGGGGACAATGATCTTAGAACCTTTTCAACCACTATAGCCTCTTTTATTTCTTCACCCAAATTTTTCATACAATTAACAATCTCATCTACCCGAAGAAAATAGTTAGCCACACTTTCATCATTATACATCTTGAGAGTCTCATATTGAATCCTGAGAGTTTGAAGTTTAGCACGCTTTACCTGTTCATCTCCTTCATAGCTTGTGACAATTTTGTCCCATATCTCTTTTGCGGACTTGTAGTGCATTACCTTCATGAATTCCGTTTGGGATATACATCCTAATAGGGTACTGACTGCTTTCGCATTTGTTTCATACTTCTTTTTCTCAGCTGCATCTGTAGGAGTAGTTGAAGGAAAAGTGTAGCCTGTTTCTACGATGTCCCATACTTCTGTACCAAGAGATTGAAGATAGGCAGTAACTCTTACCTTCCAATAATTGAAGTTTGTCCCATCAAAAACCGGTGACCTGATTGATGCTTCTCTCTCGTAGTTGCTCATGATGAACGATTTACCTTCAAGCGATCAAGCTTTTCTGAAGGACCTGCTCTGATACCAATTGTTGGAAATAATACTGAGAGGGGGGGTGAATCAGTATTATCAGATCAATCAAACTTTCTCAATGCTCAGAAACATATACGCTACTTCAGTTAAGTGAACCAGCGTGTACATGCTACTGTGTCTAAGGAAAACAGCGTATAACCAGAAAACTTATAATTCAGTTAGTTTATCTTCAGTTAAGTGCATCAGGTCATCATTCACCATATTAAGAGTAAACAGATGCAGTATAACAGAACAGATCATCACACAAAAGTCACACACATGAACACCATGATATAAGGTGGAAACCCAATGTGGGTGAAAACCACCTGCTGCAAGTCGTCTCTATCTTTCTTTAATAAGAATTTCAGTTTACAATCTTTTGTACTGGTGCAGCCTTATACCAGTACGCAGGCTACAACCTGCAGAAGGCTTCAACCTTCTCTCGTTCTCCAAACTTCCTTGGAAGGGAGCTCCAACCCCCTTTGCTCTTGTACTAGCTAAGATACTAGTACGTAGGTGCTGGCCTACAATCTTCTTTCCTTCAGGTACCACTTTTCATCAATTTTCAGACTGGATACTCCTAAAGCACAACATTACAATCTGAAGACCATGATTCATTCACAAATCATATAAAACAACCAATACTAGCATCATCAATCTTTGAATCACTGAACCACTGAAACCCTGTCAAACCCAGTCACCAGAACACAGAGCAGACTACATAACTCTGCAATAACAGTCAGATCCAGCTGCAACCCAAAAATCAAGCTCCAAAAGATATACGCTACTACTATGAAGGCAACCCGCGTATACACGCGGTTTTACCGAAGACAACCTGCGTATAGATCTAAAAATAATTTTTCATAACTTGCAGTTGTACCAGATTTCAGTTATACCCAGAACATAACATTGCGTCAGTGTGCAGATCTAGAAATTCGCATAATCAACCATATAAAGATAGTTCATTTCAAACCATTTGATCCCGATCTCTCCTTAGATCTTGTTCTCCATCAACCGATGAGATCTCTCCTTAGCTCAGATCAAGCAATACACCATCAATCAATAACCTGCATACTGGATCTAGTACTTCATCAGATATTCAAGACATTTCAGATACCATTGCCTAAGATTTCCTTCTCCTTATATAGCCTTAGGCCTTGTTCAATACCAAGAGCCAAAACCATAGAAATCCAATACCATCATCCTCAAAACTAGGGATCGACACGTCCGTCGAGACACCATGGTCCGAAACCATAGGCACAACTTCCAAGGAATAACCACCACGGACCAAAAATAAGTTTTCCACATACACGCGCTTTTACTGAAACTAACCAGCGTGTACACGCGACTTGGGCTTGATGAACCTGCGTATATGAGTTTTCTCTTCTTCTTATAGTCTGATCATCAATTCCTTACTGCTGATCTTCTGCACTATGATTTGTCATCAGTGTGGTTTGCCATCAAGGACAATACTTGTCATAATGCCAACAAAAATGAATTTAGATCTTCTTCACAATCATGGCCATTTTTTTAACTTCAAGCATGCTCATCTTGTTAATCGTAGCTTCAATAAGTGATTTTGTAGAAATTCCAAAGTCATTATCATTATCTGGTTTTTTATCAAAAGTAATTTTTATGAATGAAGAAAAATCCATGTCAGTAAATTCCACCATTATTCACATTCATAAGGGTTGGTAATCTTCACCTATCACAGGGTTATTTATGGAAGACATATCCAGTTCAAGTTTGCAGCCAAGGATTTTTGGAACCAACAATGGGATGCTTCCCTTCCATCACCTTTAGTATGAATTTCAACTCTTCAGTTTCACATTGTGACCCTTTAGTGTCACCCTTTTGATTTCTTTGCATGGCAGAAGCAAGTAAATTTATAAAACTATCACTTAATGTTGCATTGTGTGTATGCATGTTGATGCTAGCTTGTTTTAGTGCAAGTTTATCAAGTAATGTTTTTTATGAGGCAATGAGCTTTAGTGGCAAATAAATACATTTTACTATCCACATCAAAGTCCTTTTTAAAACACATTACTGCAATATTATGCTCCAAAGTTTGAGATTCACTGTCCACTACCCTTTTTTGTGCATCTACGTTTTCAAAGTGAATTTTTTTTTATCTTCGTATAGACATAGAGCTTACTATCTAGTTGTCAATTGTAAATTAAATAAGAATGATCGGCCTGTAATTTCTCCATTGGATGTAACTTCGATAAGTTGTCAACCGGTTAAATGCAATCATACTAGTTGGCTTTAAATACCATCATATACATTATCAATGAATCAATAATGTCTCTATCACTTTTATGTGAGGTTTTAGTATCCATAAAGGACATATACTAAAATCCTCATATAGTGTCTTCTAATAGAAATCTTGTTTTAAACTATATCTTTGTCCATATGATGCTTGTCATCTTCATAAGAATGTTTTCGTAGGATTATTTTTCTAGACCATATTTTCCCATAGCATGTTATGAATATATGTTTTAGCTATGTATCTTAGGCCTCTATCTCATGGGTTGTCCTTATATTCTCTGTATCTTTGATACCTTCTTGAATAGAGAGATCTCTACAATCACAAGTGTTATTTCTAGAGAAATATCTACCAACACAAGTTGATACCTTCTTGAATAGAGAGATCTCTACAATCACAAGTGTTATTTCTAGAGAAATATCTACCAACACAAGTGTCATTTCTTTAGATGTTTTTGGTTTTTCAGGAATTATCCCAATGCATATGCTCTTGGGTATAAGGGGGATTATTCATTAAAGATGACCACGTGTTGTTACTAAGCAAAAATATGCTCATTAAGCTCACAAGTGTCAGGTATGAAAGAACATGATAAAAGAGTAGGAGATAAGAGATGGAAGTAGATTGTAAACCTCTTAGATTAGAGGCCTTTTCATTGAGATGACAAGGTCTCATTTATTAGAGCACTATAGTTGATAATGACAGGTTGAAGAAAGGATAAAATTAAAATCTCTGTTTTAAAAGTGTGTAAGGAAGTTACTATTAATATTAGATGAATAAGAACCATTTTCTAAGCATAATATAGTGAATCCAACATCAAGTGTAAGGGTTGAACACAACAAATAAATTCAACTTACTAACACTTTCTTAATGATTTTAGTAATTAGCTTTAAAATATATCTATCCAAAGTCATAGAAAATCACAGAAACTAACTTTGAATCCTTTAGCTATGCTCTATATATCATATAAACATTTCATACAACTCAGAAATTACAAAGAAATCTAAAAACTTCAAGTGTCTCTATAAATCCTTGGCTATATAAGGACCCTGTTTTAAAAGTTGCAATAATTACATTCATAACAAAAATAAAAAGAGATAAGGAATGCGAATATTAACATAGTAAAAAGAGAGAAAACAAGACACCTAAGTCACCTGACATGAGGACATGGGACACATAGGACACAAAAATACGAGTATCTGACATGTGACAGGAAAACCCCAAAGAACATGACACATCAAACACATTATATATTATATATTAAAAATATAAAAAATTAGTGAATTACATAGTCATTTAGTTATTTTCGCACTCTAGAGCATATAAAATTGTATGCTCAACTTAGAAACTCTCAATCTTATTTTCTATATATTATACCCCAAATCTTAATCTCCACATCTTATATTTTAACATTGTTTATATTTCTTGTTATAAAGGATTTTCCTAACTTCCTACATATCAATTCCACTACTCTTTGTCTTGTAACAAATATCAATATACCACTAGGTGACAACTTCTTTTGTTGATTTCTTCCTCAGAGATTAAACTGGTGCGTTTCATTTTCTTAATTCATATTATAATTTACACTAGGTACATTCTTATCATGCTTGACCTTAGTTCTAGGTATCATTAATAAACCAATAGGAAAACAAAGAGAAGGTTTTCAGTAGCAACAAAACATGGGGAGACTTAGTTTACATAGTCCTCTCAAAAGACAACTAGCCAAAGACTCATTCCTGCCAATATTATATATAGTTGTAATGACATCCAAATATGGAAATACTAGTTCCAAAGCCTTAACTCATTCTAGCTAAAAAGCACCACAAATGTTTCATGCCACTAGTACTTCCACTAGAGACCACCAATGAGACTATGGTGGTAAAATATTTCTATGAAGAATCATCTTCTTCTTGTATGAATTAAATTTACTAGATTCACAGTTACTATCGATTGCTCATCTTGCTCAAGTTGTTTTGAACAAGTTCTAATGAAATAACACTTTCTTTATGTTTCAAGTAATAAATTTGATTGATGCAACAATGTTCCACTTTCAAGGGTGATGACAATGCCCAAGTTGATATGCATTTTGAAAATCAACATTCACTCATCACGAAGCAGAAAAAGTGTAAAAATTGGCATCTCTAATAAGGAATCAAATTACATACAACACAAAACAATTAAATAGGCAATTTAATCCCTGTCATAGAAAGGAGGGTTTCCAAAGAATTAATTTGTTCTAAATTGAAGCCAGGTGAAGAGATTATTTTCATTCAAAAAACAAATCTATTCTTGAATGGTAAGAATCCACTGTTCATTCTTTTTGTTGTGCTGAATAAACATTTCTATTGTAAATGAACAAACTGGAGTAATTCAGAATAATTATCTCCAACACTCTTCCTAATTATGACCATTACTATGTGCTACTCTTCCTAATATGCTAGGATTACAATACTCTTGAATGCTAGTATAGGTTGTTCTCAATTATATGTTGTATAAGCATTTTTTCCCTTTTTTCTCCAAATTTTATATTCTACAAACATTTTCTTGTTCTTTAGCTTCATCTTTACTATGGTATTCTTCTTCAATAATGTCCTTGTCTTCTTTATTTTTATTTATTTTCTAGGTCTACTTATACCCCATTCTTTGCTAATTAAACTTTTTTATTGACCCATGTAAGATAAAAAACAATATGTTCATTTGATTTCATCTTCTCTTCCTTTGTTCAAAAAGCTTCAACAATTTTGACGGTTCTCTACATGGTTATAAAAAAACAAAATTTGAACTTTATAGTTCTAAAAATTGACAAGTTGTATCTCTCCACTTGAATCAAACAATCAGAAATAATGTTTCCAAATGGAAGTAAAATTGGAATCCTCCCCACTTTCCATGCTAACCATATACCTAGTACCTAGAATGTATTCCATGATAGAATTTGATTTTAGATATCTATTTTTCATCATTCTCTCATTAAGTTCTTGATCAAACTTTTTATGGTCAAGGAATTTGCAAAAAATAAATATATTATTCCTTTTATTGAATTTGTTTTTTATAGGGATAAGAAAACCCATTAAACATGGTAAAAAAATGGACATTATGCATTGAAGTTTCATGTTATCCCAATCCAGGACAAGCAGTGATTACATATGTGTTATACAATATTGTGATGAAAAAAGTCCTCCAAAGGAAAAGGGGTGTAAGTGGAAGGACAACGAACAATGAACCATATTATATTACACTTATAGAAGACCAAGGAAGAACTAAGGGCTATGGATCCAATGGAATTGTAGTATTCACCAATTCTAAACTTGTGTGTAACCAAATGGAAGGCATGTACCAAGTCAAAAAGGAGAAGTTAAAACAATTACATAGAGAAGCAAAAACTATTGCTAGTCAATTTGAATCATTTAGAATAATTCATTATGCAAATGTTAATAAGATGTCTAATGATTTATTGTATGGGGAAATGCCAATTCAATATTTGTGTGTGAAAGATGAATTGGTATCAAGAACCACTCCATGAAAATTTTTTAATGGACACTGTAAGATATCTCTGATATGTATGTTTTTTTTAATTATAAATGTGGTGTATTTAATGACCATGTGGTTCTTTCAATACTATACTAAGTGCGCCCCCACTGTGTAATCACTACTTGGTGAATTATCGAGGTGAGAAGTTTAATCAAATTTTATATTTAATTCTCAAGATGTGCACTTTAGCATATGTGTTTTTAGTCTTGAGTATATTTGAATTGAACATTTAAATATTGAGTATTTAATTGTTATTTATATTTATTATCTTCAGCTGAAAAGAAATATACACCAAATAGTTTTGAATAAACCCTTAAATAGTTACATTTATCTGTCCTATTAATTTTTGGAATTCTTGATATTTTTAAATAGTAATTATAAATATTTTTAAATGCATTAGGTAACTTGGGTTTTTTGAAAGATTATATATGTAGAGGGAGATATATATATGGAGTGAGGGTCTTCATAATCGCATGATCAATCACCACTTGATTGTTCGAGGCATAAAGGAGATAGAACATCAACTGAGTCTCGAGCGCAACTTTCTATGGATGCCGACGAGATTGGTAGTGGATCGAGGAGAGTATCAGATGAATAAGGGGAGGACCATCATTTGTTATATCATCATCGTTGTGTGTGTGTGTGTGTGTATATGTGTGTGTGTGTGTGTGTGTGTGTGTGTGTGTGTGTGTTCAAACTTGAATGATATTCCTAGAATCATATGTACATACATACTGAATTTACTTTTGTCACTTTAGCTTTATTAATTTATAATAAATTCCATCTTTTTTAGAAGCATATCTCACTAGGTCAAGGAGAGTATTAGATCAATCAATGGAGGACACTCATTCATTACATCATTGTGGTATGGTGTATATATGTTTATGTGCATTTACTTAAATTATAAATTGGTAGAATCATATGTACATACATATTGAATTGATTTTTGTCAATTTAACTTTATTAATTTATAATTTGTATCTTTTTTAGAAGCATCTCTCACTAGGTCTTCGTGTGTAGGTGCTCAACCTTCTCTTGGTGGTAAACAAGCTCAATCAACTGATGTAATTGGGTGTGATGGTGCTCAACCATCTTCAGGTGGTCATGAATCTCAATTGGATCATGATCATCCATTTGTCAAATTATATGACTTAATTTTTTATTTTTATTTTTATGTTAAAACAAATTTGTACATAAATAAATTGTATGTACATATACATGTATGTCTATTTTGCATGTATATAAATACATTGAAATTTTCTAATATTTATGTAATAATATTGAAGCAGGGGGTGAAAATTTAGATGAAATTCAATGTAGGTGAAGGATGGTGTTTCTTTTTTTTTGATCCAGTAAGAGTGGAGCCTTCCATTAATCGAGAAAAAATACATAATGTACACTTCTATAATGGAGCGAAGAACAACAACACTAGCTCTGTAAACATTCAGCAGACAGCTGGGTTAACACAACCCCGTACCTGACTCAAACAAACCTACAAAAGGATTGATGCTTAAACCACCAATGAACTGCTCATCCTCAGATCTATGCTTTAGAAAACCTGCCTTCCTTCCTAACCTGAAAGATAAATTTGAAAAGTTCTAAGGTACTTTCGGGTTCGCTAAACATCGTAATTCTTGAGAAACAAAGAACCTGACAACCCTTAATGACGAGGGCCCACATATCCTACGGCCCTCATATCCTATGGCCCACACAACAACAGTAAGTCACAATAAAACAAGCCTTAACCTGTGGTTGACTTGGCAACCCAATGGCCGAGAAATCCAGCCCTCGAAGATCTGACGGTCTTTAACTGATTTCGGGTCAACAACTTGCCCACTCCTTAATTTGCCTTTTAGACCCTATGAGAAACCAAAACCATATTTTTATAATATTTCGGGTCCGTTTTGTGGATTAGCCCTTGATTAGCTTTATGACCCGACTACCATGTGATCCGGCCCTCGTCGATCTGACTGTCCAGAGTTGATTTCGGGCCAGCAACATGCCCACTCTTTATTTTTCCATTCGGACCTGATGAGTGGCCTAAACCACCGCTCTATAGTTTTTCGGGTCTGTTTTATGGGATATCCTTCGTGCAGCTATCCGCCTAAAATCCATAGGATGCTGGAGTTCACTGCCATCTTTGGTCAACTACCTGTCAACCTGCCCATTGTTTACCCCTTGCTTCTTCCATGTTATTGGTTCACTTTCTATTGTTTCCATTAGTCTATTTACTACTTTTCTTTCATAAATTGAAAATACTCCCTATCTGCGATTGCCTATCTGTGACAGTCCTCGCGCAAATTCCCTGAGGGTGTCGAATCCCAAGCATAGCTTCTGTTATCTCTTGTACAAAGCACTCCTTCATTCACCAGACGATTCACTAACCTATTGGTTGTTCTGTGCACATGAACAAATCTGAGTGTTCTTAGGGCTCTCAGGTGGGATTGTATATGTTGATAGACCTGCAATAACCGCCAGCGATTTGATACTTTTTTTGGTGGTGTGTCGTTGTTTATCTTTTTGACCAAATTAATTATCAATTCAAAGTCTGCTTCTATTATGGCATTGTGTAAATTAGATTTAATCAAGATTTCTAAGCATTCCTCTAAGGCCATGAGTTCCACCATATTATTAGTGGAATTCCCCAAATGACTATGAAATATGACTTTTATGTTTCCCTGCTCATCTCTCATGACTCCTCCATAACTAGCAACCCCAAGGTTTCCCTTAGAGGCTCCATCTATATTAAATTTCAAAAGGCCATGAGGAGGCGGTTGCCAGAAGTCCTTCCCCACTGTTGTATGTCTTACGATATTGCTTATGCCTTGGGGGATAGGCAACTGGAGACCCAAATGCAAAAGTATATGAGAATCCTGGTTTAAAGGAGGGTTCTCGGGGAGTTTCTCTAGAAGGGTGCTCACAGTTTCTTTGAGCTATCTTATAATCTGAGCTATGATACTATGGGTTGAGCCAATTCTATTCTTGAAAATCCTATTGTTGCGTTCTTTCCATACATCATAGATAAAAAAACCTAGTACCAGAGTCTAGGCTTTGTTGATTATTTCATTTTCTAAGAAGTCTTTCCTCCAGTTCTTCAAAGTGCCAGTGATGCTGAATTCGTCCCTGACAGTTTGATTGAAGATCGAGGCTACCTAATTCCACAAGGTAGAGGTGAATGGGCAGAGATTGAGTAGGTGATCCATCATTTCTTCTTGTAGACCACATAACTGGCATCTAGATGGACCAGCTAAACCTCTTTTTCTAAGATTTTCCCAAGTCAGAATTTTTTTATGTTGCACCAACCACATGAATAGTTTGATTTTCATCCAGTGTGGGTTCTGCCATAGGTCCTTCCATATCTTATCAGGGTTTGGAAATTCAAGCCTAGTGGCAATTCTTTTGGCTTCTTTGAGGTTGAAGTTGCCTTCGCTGTTTCTTACCCATCTTAGTTGGTTAGACGATTTTGAAGTCAAAATATTTCTCTATTCCAGGATCATTGCAAGAGCTTTTGCTTGGGGCTTCAAAGGGGTCTCTTCACTGTATACTAGGTCCTTCCATGTTCTCCATTTTCCCTTGTCCCTTGTCTGATCCCAAAAGTCACTTACCCTGAGTAGCCCTTTATTGTCAGTGTCATTCTTGAGAATGGCTAGTTCTTCTCTACATAGGTTAGGCTCTTGCTACCAGTTATCCTCCCAAAACCAAGCTAGGTTTCCATCTCTGATCTCCCAGAAACTATGCTTCTGAACAATGGCTCTATTCTCCCAAGCATTGTTCCAAATGTGGGAGCCCTTGATGAGCCCTGTCATTCGAATATGATCCCTTTCTTCCCAGTTATTTGCATACTTCTGTTTCCAGAGCTTGGCCCAAGGGTTCTTGTTTCCTTTAGCCATCTCCACCAAAGTTTTTCCCCCAAAACTTTGCTTAGGATTTCGGGTCATGAAGTCCCAAACCTCCATGGGTATTGGGTTTGCAAAGCGTTTCCCAAGCTACCAGAGCCCATTTGTTTTTCTCTTGCCCTTTTCCCCAAAGAAAATCTTTTTGGATGTTCCCGATGTGTTGTAAAACTCGTTTTGGAGAAGGAAGAGCTGAAAACATGAAGATGGGGATGGTTTGCAAGACAACCTTTGCAAGCACTAGCTGTCCTACTAGATTCAAAGATATGGACAAATTCAAAGATCTGCTTGTCCATTTCCTAATTTTGTCCTACAATTTATTAATCATTGGCTCCCAAACTTCCTTACTCATAGGTTTGTCAGTGAGATGTATTCCTAGATATTTCGATGGTAGTTGATCTCTTTAAAAGCTGAGAATTCCGGAGATATTTCTCTGAATAGCAATGTCAGTATTAAAAAAGAAAATTTTTGATTTTGTGAGGCTTACCTCTGTACCAGCGGCCATAGAAAAATCGTTCAGGATTTGTTTGAAAGCTTTAGCTTCCTTGACCGTGGGTGTACCCTGCAGCATAGTGTCATCCACAAATTGTTGATGAGTCAAGGTATCCCCATTCAGGGTTAGTTTGAGACCCTGGATTCTTCCTTCTGCATTAGCTGATTTGATCGATTTGCCTACTCCTTCCATCATGAGAATAAAGAGGAAGGGGGAGAGCGAATCTCCTTGTCTGAGGCCTCTCAAAGGCCTAAATGTTCTGGATGGAGAGCCATTAAGTAGGATTGAAAAAATAGTTGTGGTAACAAGGGCCTTTACCCATCTTATCCAGTTGTGGTCGAAGCCATACGCTTTTAGTACTTCCCTGATTTACGACCAGCTTAGCTTATCATTAGCTTTCGCTAGGTCAAGCTGTATGATCATACCCACTTGCTTATTTCTCTTTGGAGAATGAACCACCTCGTGAGCTTGAATCATGTTATTTAGAATTTGCCTTCCTTCCACATATCCAGTTTGCTCCTCAGGCACAAGAGTTGGAAGAAGGGGCTTGATTCTGTTTGCAATTAATTTAGAAATAATTTTGTACACCACATTGCATAAAGCTATGGGTTTGAATCTATCTGGTGTCATAGCTTTTTCCTGCTTTGGAATTAAGGCTATGAAAGATGCATTGAGTGCCCTCAAAACTATTTTAGATTTTCTCGAGTCCTCCACAACATCAAGGATATCTTGTTTGAATATTTCCCAGCATGTTTTGAAGAAGTCTACGTTGAACCCATCCAGGCCTGGAGCTTTCCCATTTTGCATCTCTTTGATGACTTCATTGACCTCCTCTTCAGTCACTGGCCTATTAATATTGTAATTATCTTCCCTAGTTACAAGTTTTGGAATGTACTGTATGAAGTTGTTGATAAATTGAGATCTGTCTAAGAGAGGCTCCTCTGCTATGATTTGGAAATGTTGTACTAGAGCAGATTCCATTTCTTTGTGGGTACTTAGCTCTTTCCCTTGAGTATCTCTGAGTTTTGAAATCCTGTTATGTGCCCTGTGATCCATGGTTGACTTGTGAAAAACTTTGTATTTCTTTCCCCTTCTTTAATCCATTGCACTCTTGATTTCTGTCTCTAGAAGATCTCCTCTTGCTGGCATCTGTTTTCCCATTCCTGTTGAAGAGAGTCAGCTTGCATTTTCCTTTCCTCGGTAAAGCCATCTATGATGAGGATCTGGTTAATTCCCTGTAGTTTCTATTCAACTTCTCTTTTGGCTTTGAAAATATTTCCAAACTCATTTTTGTTCCATTCTTTAAGCCTGAGTTTGATGTGTTTCAGTCTTTGTTGCAGTAGGAACATCTTCGTGCCTTGAACGGGCATGTCTTCCACCCACCATTTTCCAATATTAGTGATGAAGTCAGGGTGAGTGAGCCAAACATTTTCAAACATGAAAGGTCTATTCCTCAGAGTGCCTATAAAAGAAGCTTCAAGCTGGATAAGCCAGTGATCCAAGCGTCCGAAAGGAAGGATTAAAGCAGTCAAGTCAAGGCCAGTGAGAAAGAGTTCCTCCGAGATTATGAATCTGTCTATTTTAGAGGCAACACGAGAAGCCCCTCCCCTCTTGTTGTTCCAGGTGAAGGTGCCATTTATTGTCTCCGTATCCACCAGCCTCATGTTGTTTAGGAAGTTCTGGAAGGCAATGGAGTCTCTGCCTAGTATTCTGGTCCCACCTTTTTTTCTGTAAGAGATCTGATCATATTAAAGTCCCCTCCCAGAATCTAGGGCATAACAGGATGTCTCTCTCTCAACTCCTCTAGTGAGGTGAAAAGCCTGAGTTTGTCTTCAAGTTTTTGAGGACCATAGACATTTGTGATCATATAGAGTTCCTTGTCACCCAAAGGTTGGATAACCATCGAAAGGTAGTTCCTGGATGTTGAAGAATCCATGATTCCAAATTTTTGGGGATTCTAAGGAGTGAGAATCCCTCCTACTGTGTTGTTTTCTTTAACTTCTAGATACTCGTACTTAATGAGCCATTTGCTATGTATCTCTCTGATTTTGTCTATTAAACATTTTGTTTCCTATATAAACACCATATCTGGTTTTTCTTCTTTTATTCTATTGTTGAGATTTCTTTGTTTTCTTTTACTTCCTAGACCCCTAATGTTCCAGGTTGTGAGCTTCATTATGAAAGGTTTTTAAATGAGTAACTATTAAGATATTTCATCTTGATTGAGTTAATCATGAGTTTCCCACACTCTGTTAGCAGCTCATTCTGTCTCTTCCTTCCTCTTTTTCAGCCTAGGTTCTTGGAAGAGTGCCTTGATGTTATCTCCATTGGTTTTACCCCTCTATTTTCCTAGCTATCATGGTTCCTTTTAACTCCAAAACCCTTTTCTTGAGATCTCCAGAGGAAGAGCTATTGCACTCTGTCAAACTCCTCTTGTGGTAGAGAATCAACACCTTTGGTGGTTCCCTGCTTCAGGAAATTTTCTGGATCAAGATTCTCCCTCTCAAGAATCTACTGTAGTTTGTGGTCCTCCATACCAACTTCACTTGGGGTCATCCCATGGTCCCTGCTGTTGAGTTCCAAAACTGCCTTTCCCTTAAGCAACTTTCTCATCCTTCTTTCTTTACTTTTCCATGAAAAATGCATCCTTAATCATCAAAAACAATTACACATTGCCTCAAGGAGTATATTTCAGTGATTTACAAGTTATACTATTATTTTTTCTATTTGAATAGGTTTTTGTCTTTCAACTACAGAATGCAGCCACATGCCACAGCTAATCGGCTGTGGAACACTTTTGTAGGTTACAGGTGTCAAGAGAGGAAAAGGACCACATGGGTAGCTTGGAAAAAATCAGAGCATGGATCGTATCCTATCCATCTGGCCTAGATCGATGAGGAGGACTCTGGTCAAAGGAAAGTCAACTATAGAAACCTATGGCAAACAGGACTCTGTTTTGCACACGTTTCTTGGTGATGGGATCCGAAGCAATCTCCTAAGGTCACGGACTTCATGTGCCACCTGCGCAAATGGAATCTAATAGCCACTACCATAGATTTATGTTTCCAAGCAACTAGGGACAAGAATTCTGCATACTTGCCTGTCTACGTGTTTTGTTGTAGCTGATTTCTCTCTTCAAAACAGTTGTATATTTCTCTATAAATACCAGCGTGTAGAACGCAGAACAAGTTAACATTTTTTTTCTTATGTAATAGTTCAGATTTCTACCTTGCAGTTTGAAGAACTCAGTTGTCTGTTTTAATATAAAAACTTTATTTTCAATGGATACCTGAAGTGTTGTTGGTGTATTGACTGAGTGATTATAATCCGAGACCTTTGCAAAGGGCCCCTGCATGATCAAGAGCGCATTTTATTTCTGTTTTGTCTTTCATAGTTCAATTGTAAATTCAGTATGTTTTTTCCATTATGTTTATAGTCATTTTCTAACTATGTTTATAATGTAGCTTGTGTCATCTTTTCACTAACTTAGTGTAGTTTTATTTCAATGCAGAATAGTTCTTTGGTTAATCACTGCTCTCTAGTTTCTTACCAGTAGCTTTAAGTTGATGTCAGTAGCATAAATTGGTTCATTTCATTTGTTGTTCATTAGTTTTTAGATTTTGAATTAAGCTGTTAATTGCCATTTTCTTATTAGTTTAAGTAACTCATGTTATAAATGAATATTTCGAAAAGCCCTTTCAGTTAATGGTTAATCTTAAAACTAAGTGGTGAAATATTTCATTTCTGAATGAGTCTTTCTTTGCATTTTCATGTTTACTTTTCTTAGAATAATGAAAAATGAAATCTCTCAAAATTCTATCACAAGGAGGTAGTTCTCCCTAAATTGTGTAGAAGAGTGACAAAAATAATTCATTTAGCTTTTCTTTCATAATAGAATAGTTGCAACTTCGTTTTCAATTATGGTTTTCACTTAGTTTAGCTACAATTCCATTTTCAGTTGTTCATTAAGTTTTGATTCTACAATAGATTAGACAATAGTGGTAATCTTACTTTTAGTATTTCATTTTTGATTTATCATAGATAGCTGCAATCTCATTTTCTCATTTAAAGCTTTGGTTTTATAATTGAGTAGATAGTAGTTTTTAGTTCTTCTAGTTCATGTTTTGGAAACAATCATAAAAGCAAGAAGAGAAGCTTTGTTTTCATTTTCCTGGTTAAAACTTTATTTCCAAATCTGGCTTAAAGAACTTTTAGCTATCATTTCATTTCTCTAGATTCTTAGTAGTAGTAGATTATGATTTTGTAGATTACATTGCAAAACATTAGGAATCAAAAGAACAAACCCCAAAACAAACATAAAACTAAAAAATAGTGAGGTAACAGGGTCATCTAGCACATGTAGTGCACTACACTTCATCAGTTTACGATACCTAGATTGATAATTTATGTAGCAATTTAGGACACTAAATTGACTAACCACCTGCCAAGTTCATAGTGCTTGGTAGATCCTCCTTTAGTTTGTTGTTATCATGTATGTCCTCCATGCTAGCTTTTTTTTCCTTCTCTACAGAATTATCCTTCGGTGCCTGGTTCGTTCCATTGTTCCCACCTTCTGCTTCTAAAATCTTGAAACTATTATGACTTGGTTTCTTATCCTCGTTAGTTTTATTTTGATACTTTTTTCCTCCTTTCCCTTTACCTCCCACCTTGGTAAAGCCTTCAGGATCTTTGCCTATGTTTGTTTTCATATTGTCCTCCAGTTTGTTTAATGGGTAGTCTTTGAAGAGGTTCCCATGTTCATGACATTTATGACATCTGAATGGGACATGTTCATAGTCCACCGCCTGCACCCATTCTACATCATATACTTCTAGAATGATTTCATCTGAAAGTGCTCTTGATAGGTCCATTTCTACACAATGCGGGAGAAAGAGGTATATTTACCTCACAGTGTCGCATCTGATATTTTTAAAAATGACCTAATTTATGGCCTATGGATTTTAAGATTCTGGCAGCCAATAATCTAAAGGTAGGGAGTAGAGTCTTATCCATACTGGTACCGATGTGAATGTTTCTTGTTTCAAGACAAAATTCATCACCCATGGTCGCATGTAGAGGCTTGCAGCAACATAGAAATATGGTCCTCCTTCGAACACTCTGTCTTTATCCTCTAGGTTTGTGAACACCACTGTGAAGAATCCCTTGGACCCAAGATGAAGGTTTATATCTCCCTTTGGTTTCCAGTGGTTTCTTATCCACATGTGAAAAGCCTTCTCCATTGGCCATATTCCCATAAATTTGCATATAACCACGTATGCCACCATGTCATCCCTGTGCACCTGTAGCACTGGATCATTTAAAACAACCCGGGGTTTAATTGTTGACCTGGGTTTATAGAGTCCTGTCATAGTCTTGTGCTCATTTCTCTAACTGTTGTCTCCTGTTCTCTTCTCTCTTCTGACTTCCTCGTGATTCTCTTCCTATTCATGAGATTTGATGCTTTCTGACTTTTTTGTGTTTATCTTCTCTGTTTCTGCCTCCATTGGTTTCTTAAATAGATTTGAACTAGCCACCTTGCTTCTGTTCGCAACTACATGACTGTAGGAGGGAGTGGAGCTCCCCCCTGCTTGCCCCTTAATGGTTACCAGCTCACACCCATCGCTCCCTGTTCAAAACCCTCGTTCTGCTCATTCCGCTCCAATCCTCCATGCCCAAAAGGATGGTGTTTCAAGAAGAAGACAATATGCCAATTACCACATATTTGTTTGATATTCTTGATGAGCTTCCTTGGGAGACAAATATCCAATAGTGTACGTTACATAGGTGCATAACTCATTATTCAAAATTGAAGGACGATCTTGGGAGGTTAGAGCTCCTTGTAGAGAGTCGAAAAAGCTTAGAAATAGTTTTGCACTCTCTAAGTACATTTCTTGATATTTACAGGAACCTTGGGCCAAAAATTGATGGATTTATAGATATGATGAGGCATAGAAAGGAAACATTGATGGGTACCGATAAATGGGTTGAGGTAAATAGGACAGTTACAAAATCACATGCCAAATCTATGTTTAATTTTAAAGAAGGGTTGAAAAGAAAGATGTTGAAGGTGCAATATTTCAAGCACCCTGAAATAGACCACCATTTGTATGATAGGTTCCTTACAGCATATGGGAAAATACCATGGAATGACGAGGTTCCATATTATTTTACTCAATTGTTTTATGCAGAGTTTTGTTGGGTATGAAACTTGATTATACTGACCTTCCATCGAAATATTATGGTACTAGAAAAGGTCAAACATATGATCAGAAGGGTGCATTAAGGGATATTGCATTGCCTCGTCCTCTGCCTCCTTTGGTACCTCAACCACCACCTGGTAACTCTGCAGTTGGAGAAGGATGCCACTTCTAAGGTTGGTCGAGAAGCAAGGGATGTCATTCTAGACAACATACATACTATATTTACTAGAATTGATGTCAGTTTAAATCATCAAAGAGCACGAGTTGATGCACGTGCTAATTTTGTATTTAAATCAGATGTGGAAATAGATAATATGAATATTTAAGAGGTTAGAGTGTATGCAAAGGCTTTTCGTGATGGCTGGAAATACCTAATTGGTCATGAGGAAGAGGGCATGGGATTAGTATGTGTTAATGTTTAGGGTTGATATTTTAATGTAATGTAATGTATGTGTTAATGTTGATTCACATACATTTTGTAATTTTTTTCAAATATAATCTAACACGAATGTTTCATATGTTCACCATTTGCAGTTAAGTCATTTGTTGAATGAAAATTTTGATAATATAATGTTGTCGGGTTTGGGTTCAAATGAAGATATGTTGAGAGATGTTACTTTTCTTTTAAGAACATGTTCATACTATTAATTTAATTTTATTATATTGGTATTGTGAATACATTTTTGTAAAATAAATAATTACATAATTAAATGTTAACATATTTCCATTCCATCTGGCATTTTTGACACTACGCGACTCTCTTCCTCCCTATTAGGAGATGTGCTAGAGATTGGCTTGTCACAAATATTGAATATTTCAACTTTGTTTCGTTATAAAGTGAAGCAAGTTTTGTTAAAAAATGATATCTATCATAAAATTTTCAAATTTTTGGATTTTAGGTTTGTGAAGGCAGTTTTCCTTCTCCAAGGACGTTAGCAATGGAGCCAACTATGGGGATTGGATTGTCTAGAAATTTTTAAAATGTTGTTATATTTTTTTTAATATTATGAGTTCATGCTTTTTCATGTGCAATTTTAAATTTTAATATATAAATGTACATGTGTTGTATAGGGCATCCATGAGATCGCAATGTAGAGAGAACACCATGAGGTAACACATGGAATTTGAACCCTTTTCTAATTTTGTTTTGATGATAAAATTCTCATTTAATTTTAATACATTAAAATTTAAGTTAAAAGTACACAATCTTATATATATATAGATATATATATATATATATATATATATATATATATGTGTGTGTGTGTGTATGTATATATGCATATTACACATGTTGTGTAGGGCACCCATGAGGATGAGGATGATGATAAATCATAGATGCGAGTGAGATTCTCCTTGATGCATATTTGTATTTGACAATCTTTTTATTATATTTACTTTTATCATGATATAAATTTTGGACATATTTTTCATAGAATTCTTTATTATGAATTGATCTTTAATATAAAAAAATTTGAGTTTATACATTTTACATGATGAATCTTATAATGTTGTAGAAGATAATATGGATTTGGGTTGATACTTAGGTTTTATAAAGTTCTTTAAAGAATAGAAAAAATGAAAATTATAAAACATGGTACATTTTACATTCATGAATCTTATCATGGTGTAGATGTCTAAAGAAAACATAACTTAAAATTGCATTATAAAACATGGTGTATTTTCATTCATGAATAGATCATCATCTTGTATAGGAGAACTACTATGGATGTGGGTTGATACTTAAGTTTTAAAATAAATTTGTTCAAAGCAAACATATTATAAAATTGCATTATAAAACATGGTACATTTTGCATGTTGCACGGTTCGATGCTTAAAGGATTTACATCTAAGTTCATGAATATGAAGCAATGAAAGTAAATTCAAACATAGTTGGTACTTTTTATGGCTCACATATGTAGAGTTTTAGAACCCAACTTTTGATACCCTTTGTAATAGTTATAGTTTCTTCATACCAAATTTTCAAGTGATACATGTTTGAAGTTAAATGATAAGTAGAATGCATCAAAATTGTGAACAAGTGTAGTCACATATAGGTCACATTTTGGATGCCGTTATTACCCACCAAAGTTCTCATTGATCAACCTTTGCTTGGTTGTTCTATTTAATTTCCAAATTTTTGTTTGATGTAAGGTTTCAAGTTATAGTTTGCGAGTTTAATCAATAATCTACATTATAAACATGGTACATTTTGCATGATGCATGGTTTGATTCTTAAAGGTTTTACATGTAAGTTCATTGATATAAAGCAATGAAAGTAAATGTGTATTTAGTTGGTACTTTGTATGGCTCACATATGTACAGTTTTAGAACCCGACTTTTGATACCCTTTGTAATAGTTAAAATTTCCACATACCAAAATTTCAAGTGATGTATGTTTGAAGTTAAATGATAAACATAGAATGCATCAAGTGATAAGTATAATTCAGATAGTTAAAATGCGGATAAGTAGAATGCATCGAAATTGTGAACAACAACGAAATTTAATTTAGAAAATGTGGTCATTGACTTTGTATAATAAAAATTTAATAGGTATGAGATGAAATATTTCATATGAACATGGGAAGAAATTATATTATAGCCTCATGAACTTCTTTTTCATAAGAAAATTTGTAGTAAGTACCTGATATATAATAGACGTTGTCGCTACAATAAACACCCCCCAAAATTTTTCCTATACTTGAATTTTGGAGCCTATTATGGATCTTGCGATCGGTCGTTCCATAGTCACTTCTTGGTCAGTTGATACTTTGTTAAGTATTAGAGTTCCCTGCTTGGATTGTAAGTGTCGAAGTCACCCGCTCAAATATGCTCAGACCGTAATAAATTCAGGAGCACATTCCTTCATGCAAGCTTGAACAGGCTTAGCACAGTCCACCAAGACAGTGCATATGTAATGTTGAAATCATGTTGACAGTCAATGCACATTGTCATTGATAGTTTCTCATTTTTGGCTGCATTTGTACTTCTTTTTTAGTGAGTTTTTTACACTATCGCTTTTGCACACCTTCACTTTCACAAGTGTCGCTTTCATGTTTTTTACCATTTTTTTTTTATTTCACTTTAATTAGTGTCATTTTCATGTTATATTCACTCTGGAGTGTGTCTCTTTCATTGTCGTTCGCATATCACAAGTGTCGTATGCACTTTCTCTTCATATAGAAAATGGCATCTTTTGGCAAGGGAAGTGTCGCTTATCATGTAAAGTAGATTTTTGGCTTGTTTCAAATGGTAAATTTGGTGTTGATGAGTTCCTCTATTCTTGTAGACATGTTTTACACTCATTCCCAAAGTTTTATACATTGTCTCACAAGTGTCATCACCGTCGTCGCAAAGTGTACCTTTAGTGTCGCACTTGGGGAAAGTTGTCGCATTGAGGGAAGAATGTTGTTCATGTATTTTGAGTGATCAATGTTTTGTCTTCAATTTTCCTAAGTGTGTGATCATGCTCAAGTTTTTCCTTGTTCACTTTGATCCCACTAATTCCACACTTAGCCTCATCCGAAAAATTTCACTCTCGGGAAACTTAAACTCACTCAACCTTCCTAAATTGCGCATTCTGCATTCGTAACCCTCAAGCCCTGACCTTGCCTCTTGGAACTGCACATTGCATAGTCACAGTTCCCATATTTGACCCTTCAGCTCCAGAACTGTCCAATTTATGCCTCCCAGTAAGCCTTAATTGGGCAATACACAATGTCAAGCCTCAAACTTCCATCTCAACACATTGAGTTGTGCAATTTCACAATCCATTAGACTATCCTTCCTCCAAAATTGAAAATTTGGAAACTTCAAGCCTGAAGCCTCAACCTTGATCTCTTTAATCCCTCAACTGTGTAATCTTCTAGTATGTTCTCTTGCCAAAACTGCATATTAGGAAACTCCAAGCCTCAAGCCTCAACCTTGAGATCTTAGGCCCCTCAACTTCGTAGTCACCTAGCATGGGCTCTCAAAATTATGCATTGGGAAACCTCAAAAATCAAGGCTCAAGCTTGACCTCCTTATTCCATCAATTGTGCAATTCCTTGAGTTTGTCCTTCCAGAACTATGCATTGGGCAGCCTCAAGCCTCAAGCCCCAGTCTTGAGCTCTTGATCCCCTCAATTGTGCAATCCTTTGAACCTTGTGTCCTAAACTACACATTTTGCAGTCTCAAGCCTTAGTCCCAGGCCTTGACTTTTAGAACTCTGTAATCCCTAACTTAGTCACACAACTACTCACCAGTTTCAGCCCTAACAAGTGATTATGTGAAACATGTTAGATTAGGAGCTTTTCAGATTGATGGCATCTTGTCATGAATGATTTTCAGTTGTAGGTATTCTATCTCATCATGACATGACAATGATGTATGAAAAGGAGAGGGAAACTATGTTAGAAGACACCTATGGACTTGAAACTATCAGATGATCATCAAGCGATAGGATCAGATGATCATCAAGCGAGAGGACGGAGGACGATGTGTCAAGGGATGATCGACATCTTTAAGAAATTTCTATAGCACATGCCAAAAAAAATGGCCCTGTTATCCTGGCATTGGCTGAGCAATCCATTAAAAGCAGGAGGATTGGATCTCAAAGACCCTTATATTCTAAACCAAGTCATAGGGACCAAGCTATGGTGGAGACGGTTCCAGGAAGGAACAGATCTATGGAAATAAATATGGGGGAGAAAATATGGAATGCCACGATCGATCAAAGGAAGGCTAAGAGTCCAGTAAAACATCAAGGGATCGGCCATATGGAATTTAGCATCATAAAATAGGGAACTGAAAAGAACTAACAGATTTTGGGAAATAAGGGGTGGAGACAAAGCCAATTTCTAGAATGAGGCGTGGAAGAAGAAAGAAAAATTACATAATAGAACTCATTTGGGGGAAATATGTCAATTCACCAATAACCCTGCAAACCAAACAGTGAAAAATTATTGAAGCCCAGACAGAGGAGAACATTGGAGAAAATGGAAGTAGAAACAAGACTGGATGGATGCTCTAAAATCCATTCAGTGGGAAACATACGAGAAGGAGATGAAGTCCCAAAAAATTGCAATATCGGAAGGCTCGGATATAATAAGATGGGGGTACAAAATCAAAGGGATGTTCACCATACAAGAAGGCTACCACCTACAAGAAGCACACCACCACTAGTAAGGGCCACCCATATGGGATCGAATTTGGCAGGACAAATTATGGCCGAAAATTGCTTTCTTCTTGTGGATAACTCGGCATGGTAGAGCACTCACTTGGGATCAACTTCAGATAAAGGGGCTGTAGGGACCATCAGCCCATGCACTTGTGGAGGACACTCAGAATCAATGGAACATCTAACAAACGCCTGTAACTATAGCGAAATACTCTGGCAAAACCATGAGCAACTTTTCGGCCTTAGCGACAGGGATCAAACAAGCATGAAATTAACAATGGAAAAATGGAGAAGGAAGCCTTACCAGAATCCCATTTTGAACCACGCTTGGCAGATATCATTGGGATTCCTTCTCTGGGCAGTGTGGAAGGAAAGAAACAAAATATTTTTCAAAGGGGAAAAGAGAACAGCAGTAGAATTATGGGGAATGATTGTCCAGAATATCAGAGAAACAATCCTAGTAGAGAACTGGTACCTAGAGGATTGGGAAACCAATCTTTAGGAAGGTTGAATAATGGTAGGATTAAGCCTAAAACCCAGCATGCTGAATAATAACTCTTGGAAACAGAAATCCCCACCCAGCGATTCTCCAAACATTTTCATGCTCCCTCGGAAAGACTTCATCAAACTTAATTTTGACGGAGCAGAAAAAGGGAACCCGGGGGCGGCTGGATCCGGAGGCATGTTCAGATATTCCAAAGAAAATACCATGCATCTGTTTGCTATGGATTGTGCTATTGCGAGAAATAATGAAGCCGAGCTTTATGCGCTGAAGCGGGGGTTAGAAATCACAAAGAGGGAAAGCTTTTAGAGAATTGAGGTGGAGGTAGGCTTGAAGCTGGCAATAGAAATGGTGAAAAAACTATAGCAAGGAACCAGATGGGAGAAAACAAGCCAAAGTTGGAGGACGGCAAGACTAGTCCAAGAAAGAGGAAATATAATATGAAGTATAGACTATGTTGTCCCGACGCATGTCTGCATATCTAGTAACATGGCAGTAGATAACCTAGCCAACTGGCGGTGTGGGCAGGCAGGTAGAAACCTTGACATAAGGGGAAAGGAGTTAAGCCAAATGGAAGGCATGAGAATTCTAGAGGAAATCCTAAGAATAGAAAAGGAGAAGGGAGAAAACCCACGATTAGGGTGCGAAAGGCATTGTCGACTAAACGAGGGAGAGGAAGGTCAGCGGCCATGGTGGGCTGAGGGGGGATCAGACATCCAGCTGGCACGGTGGGTAGAGGGAGAAGAGGCTGGCCAGGGGCCACTAGAGTAAGAAAATGGAAGTGGGGCAGTGGGCAATGCAAGGCAGGGGCAGAAGCTCAAGCAAGAAGAGGTGAGAGAGGATGGCTAGGTGTCAATATTGGTAGAGGATGAAGGCAACGACAGCTAGCAAGTGGCGAGGCGGCTGGAGAAAATTCGTGGCAGGAGCAGCTGGCGGTAGGAGAGAATTAATGAAGGGAAATTGTTAGGAAGTCAGGGGAACCCCATCCCGAGACAATCATGCAGGAGAAAGGGTGGTGGACAGAGGAATAAGGCATGTGGTGAGTCCTTCAGGCGGTAGGCGGGGCAAGTGGAGAGAAAGATAAAAAGGTAAGAAAGCTAGGTTGAGAGGCATTCGCATGCAGAAGGTAGGACATGTAGCTAAAGGTGGTCAAAGAATAGGGATGGAGGACATCGAGCAGCATTCGGTTATCGTTTGCAAGAACTAGTATGTCCTCTCAAATCTCACTCACGATTGTCTGGAAAATATGATTTTAGAAGAAGAACACTAGTTAATGTTAATAATGCCCCTGGATGTGTTCACTATTGAGGTCTCCCATTATTCTTGGGGTTTTGGCCTATTATCCTAGGACGAATTCAACAGGCTTGTCACTCGGGATAGGGGGATTGGGAATCCAGGTCTTGGCCTCAGGGTAGATAGGTCATGGGGTAAGGGCAGAAAGATGAGTCATAATGTGGCTTGTTGGGTTATCCAAAGGGGCTTCCACGGCGGTTGTAGGAATAATTCTAACAAGTTGTTTTGGTTGAGAATGTGACTCGGAAAGGAAGGTGTCTCAATAATGTGCGAAGGGTTAGAAGTGTCCTTTGACTTGTTGACAGGGCTGATATTCCTCTATCCAAAGCTGAGCCTTAACCTGGATAAGGTCCATGGGAATAGAGACAGTAACTGGGGATGCAATTGGGGGAGGGAAATTGCTCTGAGAAAGCTTTTACTTAGCTCCCTCAATGGAAGCAAATGGTGTAGGATATCTCTCTCATGGACCGGTATGAGATTTGTAGCCTGGTGGGAGATTGAGAAGCAATCCCTTACTCACTGGGGTGGCAATACCCAGGTAGGGTTGCAACTACAGTAGGGTGTAAGTGTAGGGAAGCCTCTTGGGAGCTGGGTAACTTGGCTCTTCAAATCCTATGGGAAGCTACTAGAATGAAGGGGAGGTCACTATCCTTCAATTCTCTGAGGAGGGAGGGGGGAATCAAGTTGTCGCTGGGGTTTATCACAGTTCTCAAGACACTGAGCGATTGAAAACGATTGCGCCAGATAAGTCCCACCCGGATTCGGGGAAGCCTGTGGGGAATCCCAAAATGAGAGAGGCCGATTCACAAGTCGTGTATCCAAAAAAGAGTAGAAGGAAAGAAGGCAATTATATTACCGACTCACAGAGAACAAATGTCTATGAGGCCACACTGGTTAATATGATGATGACTTACAATGTTGTACTCCTGGTTTCTGTTTTAGGTAATATAAAAACCACAGTACAGAGAACTCTGGAGCCTCAGCACTTAAACTGTGCTCCATCCCTGGTACAGGTGCACTGCTCGAAAAGGGAGGAAAAAAGCAGAAAGGAGAATTGGATGGTGAAGGAAGGTAACCAACCGGGAAAGAAAGGAAATAGAGGAATGGGAAAGGCCAGAAAAAAGATGAAAGGATTGGAATCAACTTCTAGCAAAGGTCCGAGCAAAAGGGGCAGGAAAACAGGGAAGGAGGGTATGCAGAACCTCATCAATGATTACTACGTAGGAACACTGCCTAAGGTGAAAAAAGTAATTTCTTAATGGGAAAGAGAAATAAACAATAACATAGAAAATAAAGAGATCGAGGTAGAGGAATGGGAAAAAATTGTTAAATAACTCGGAAATACCAGAGGACACCAAATGTTGTTCCGCGAAACTATCCAGCAGTATTGGATCATGAAACCATCCTAGCCCACGCAATGACAACCTGTAAGGAAAGAGAAGATCTGGAGGAAGATAGACCAGCTGAGCCAAGTATGAAGGGCCTGCAATGGGAGATACAATATGTCCAATTGCAGTTGTATCACAACAACCTCACTATGAATAGCATTGAACAGAGCCTTCAAAATATGATGAGAAGTGAAGTCTCAGATTCAAGCGCAAAAGCCCCAACCCTTGTGGACTCATCAGATGATTGACGCAGCCCTATCAGTATAATTTTGTCTATATGACGGCTAGCATTTACTTTTTTAATAAGAATTATATAGTAGATAAAGTTGCCAATGTAGCATTGATGGTAAGGAAAACTTTTTTTAAATTTTGAACAACGTTCAATGTAGACAGGTGGCCAATAAACTTGGTTTCCTACAGGCAGGTTGAGGCCACCTGCAGTTTTGTGGCAATCATACTTATTTTCATGAAATATCAATAGAAAAAGGATCTTGCCAAACTTACACCAAAAAAAATGATTGTGATGCGAGTATCATTATTTCAATATTAATGACAATTTTAATTCCATGACATCATTTATAATATCAATTTGATACTTTGTAGATCATGTTTTTTAACTTATGATGATTGTGATACAAATACAAGCTACAATAAATTGACACAACTCTTTTAACTTAAGATGGTTGTGACGCAAGTACAAGCTATAATAGATTGACCTATCAAAAATATTATTTAATGCTAATATTTCTTTCTCCTACCAAAAAAAAAGTTAGAGTGACATATTAAAAATACAATACCATGCTACTACTTCATTCTCCTTAAAAAAAAATTATATGCCATATTTTGTGACCCTTTCTTTTGAATTATCATGGTTGTGATAGTTGTAATTACAAATTATATTAGAGTGGCATATGAGATGTTATTCCATGTTAATACTTCATCTTCCAAAAAAGTTATCATGGTTGTGATATTTGTAATTACAAATTATATTAGAGTGGCGTATGAGATGTTATTCCATGTTAATACTTCATCTTCTTTTTAGGGGATATTTAGATAAATTTATAATTTCCTTATCATTTTGATAAGATCTATTATCAAATTACTTGTGAACGGTTGTGGCTACGGTTCATATCAATGTAAATGTGAATGAGATTAAAATATAAAATATTATATTTATATTTAAAAACATAGTTTATTAAAAAGTGAAAATTAAATTTTAAAAATGCATTTTATAAAATAATAATTTAATTTAATAAATTATTATAAGATATTTTTTATTAATAATATTTTTTATTTAAAATTAAAATAAAATACACAAATGGTAAAACCAATTATTTATATATTTATATTAAAACCTAAAATATTATTATGATTTATAAAGTGTATAACATTATATTTAAAATGGGAAATCTACATTATAAAGTTTGATTTTTCCTTGAAGTTTTGAATATTACTTTGTTATGTTTATATGTACAATAGATAAAATATTTAAATAAATAGAGAACAATGAAATAAAACTCACACATAACAATTGACACAAAAGATAATTTGGAAAATTTTTCTAGAGAAAATTCAATCAGAAAGTGAGATTACTTTGCTCTCTTTTACTAAATTGAAAAAGGATGCAGGTACAAATAAGTGAGACATATAATCGTAGGCTACTACAATGCACAAACTCCCTCTGTTTGCTCTTTCCCTATCCATTCTCAACTACTATATTTATCTTTGGAACAACATATACTAATGACTCAAAATGTTTTTCAATTTTATAGGAAACAACATATACTAATAACTCAAAATGTTGTTCAATTTTATATGGAACAACATATGCTCGACATGTTTTTTCTTAACATGCATTAATATTCTTTCTTATTTTTTCACACAAGATTTTCCTTCTCTATGAATTTCTTGAATTGATAAGAATTTAATTTTTGCTTTTAAAAATGTACAATTTGTTCACCCATTTAAAAATATTATAAGAAATTCTCATCAAACTAATAAATAATATTTACATTTACTTACTTAAAAAATATGTTATTAATATTTAAATTTAAAATATTGTTAATTTATACAATTTATATATATAACCCATCTTAATACTAATGACAAAAACTTTTTAAATTTATTTGATTTTTAATATAATTATAATATATTTTAAGTGTGTTTATAGGTATTTTTATTCAATAATTACATATTAATCTTTTTTATTTCAAATCTTTTTTATATGGTCATAAAAGATAGATGTTGGCATATTATAGTTATCTCCATGGAATTTCAAATATTAAGTAGCTTCCATTTTTAAATCTGTGTTTAATTTTTCATATTTACATAATACAATTATGAAATTACTATGCAAATTATTAAATAACAAATGGCATTGTGTAAACACATGTTTATTCTTTATTATTTAAGTAATACAATTATGAAATTTTCAAACAAATTATCAAATAACAAATGGCATCATGTGAATACGTGTTTACCTTTTCATATTTACCTCATAAAATTATGAAATCACCATATGCAAATTATCAAATAACAAATGGCACCATATAAATAAGTGGATTTATAAAGTGAATGATTATGTTAAAGAAAATGATATGGATTCATGCATATCAACCACATTACTAATATGGTTAGTTGTGAGTTAACTAGGGCTAATTGATAAACATCAATAGACATAGACATCAAAAATACTTACCTTGTAATACATCTCACATTGTCAAGATTTTAAAAAATCATAAAAATTAACTAAATTATAACTTTCTATTAAATTATTAATTGTAAAAAACAGTATATGAGTTAAACATATATATATTTAAAAAACATGTAACAAATTTTAACCATAAAGATTATTAACCTATAAATAGACTTTGTTACAGTATCACTAGTCAAATATCATCAATTACTAATACTATATGCCCTAAAAAAAACATAAATCAAATTTATATGACATTTTTTTAAAATTAATCTATTTAATTAAAAAGACATAACTAATAATAATCTTTAATTGTATGAATAATACTTTAAAAAAAATAATAATAAAATTTAAATTTCTAATATTTACCTAATAATTATTAATAATTAAATTAAACTTTAAAAATACATTCAAACAACTATCCCTAATAACATTATTATGTAAATAAATAAATTTATAAAAATATATTCATCTACCTATATCAACCAAATGTGAGTAACTAAAAGTTAAGTCGAACTTAGGCAAATGCATCAATGTGAGTAGCTAAAAGTTAAGTCAAACTTAGGCACATGCATCTTGTCGAATTACACGATTACCTATTACCCGATAACTTGTCGTACCGCAACACAACTCAACTTGTAGCGAAGAGAACGTGCAAGAACTGGGGAATAAGAAAACACGTCAAAACATACATCATGAGAGAGAATGGCTAATCATTAAATGTTTTGATGCTCGCCTTTGTATAGCTCAAACCACAAATTGCACATCCAATAGAAAATTGCAAACATTAATTATTATTATTATTATCTATTTTTAAGGTCACAACCAAGCCAGATACCAAATTGGTGTATATGATCCCTTTGTTTGTGGGACAAGGGACCCACCTCCGCCAAGCGATTTGACTGTTAAGTTTAAGAAAGCATACATACTCTACCCCCTCTAGTTTTGAACCAATGACCTCTTAGAAAGAAACACATGCTCTTAACCATTAGACTCACCATTTCATAACATTATCTTTAAAATATATATATTTCCTTTAATACATATGCAATTTGAAATGAGAAGTACATCAGAGACCGGAGGAAGGATGTAGGAGACAGAGACCGTTTCAAGCCACGGTTATGGGTAACTATGTTTTTTTACCCTTTGTTATTGTTGGTACTGTTCCTAGGGTTCATTGTCACTCTCTGCTAGTTGTTGCCTCCATTTCACGCCCGCTGCTAACCCCATCGGTTATGGTCACCCCAATCTCGCTGCAGCATGGAGGATATGGAACACGATGCAGTTGACTACTCTGTTGACCCTAACCCCGACCAACAAATTTTTCGGCGACCTAACCCTAGGTCGGCCCTAACCGTTCACCGTAACCTATCTGCCTCTTATCACACCGGCTCGCCCCCTGTGGTTACCTTATCGGGAACTTTCGCCTCCAGCCTCCATTTTGCTACCCTCTTCATTGATTCTACTGAACTAGACTTCTCGTTGCTCTCACCTACGACCCTCACCTGCTCGCTGCAATCTCTCCCTCCTCTCCACCTTTCGAACCCTAGCCTCCTGGTGATTTCTTATACGCATATCATCTCCCCTCCCCATCTAGGACTATCCCTCCATATGTTCTTGTGCAGCAACCCCCGAAACCTGGTATCCCATCCACCACAGAGGCAGTAGAATCCTCAGCTTTACTTTTGGGTGCTTCGAAACCCCGTTTGTCAAGGTTCGTCACACTGCATAGTGTCTTCAACAAGAGACACAGCGTTCACCTGACCCTCTTCTAAACCACCTAACAGTGCCCAAATCTGGAAAAAGGAAGACAAAGTGTGTGAAGGCCTCCAGGAAGGACTTCACCCTCAAATTTGTAGAAGGCCTCAATATGGGAGAGGTTGTAACCACGAATGAAAAATTTCTGGTGGGTAGGGTTAGAGGTCGAGCCTACACTACAGAACGCCTCAACCGTTGGGTCAAAGAAATCTGGGGTAATACTTTCAAGGACCTCCCCGAAGTACAGATCCTGCCCTATGGCTAGTTTGCGCTACACTTCTCTTTGGAGGAATACACCACCTTGGCCCTCTCTCGATACTGGCACATCGAAATGGCCCTGGTCTTGTTGAAACGTTGGAGCCCGCTCTTTGACCCTGAACAAGAGCAGATTGGGGTCAGGCCACTATGGGTCATATTACCTAGCCTCCCCCTGCAATATTGGTCTGAAGACATTTTTGTTCACATTGGGAATGCCTTGCGCACATATTTGGATTATGACAAGTTCTACATTCAATTAGGGAACAAAACATTAGCTCGCATCCTAGTGCACCTGGACATGAGAGAAGGACTGGAGAAGAAAATCACTCTTCAAGTATGAAATTTCACCAGAATAAAAATCTTGGATTACGAAGGTGTCCCTTTCAGATGATGAAGGTGCCACAAAGAGTTGAAAATAATTAATATTATTTTGTATTAATGGAGAAATGGTTACACAACTTGTAACGTATCTCCTTAATTTAGGATTTGTGCCTAGACTCTAGGAGTTTGGTTGAAACTTCCTGATCTCTAGTAATGTACTTAATGATGTAATTTCTCATTTGATGGATGTAGAGTGTACGGAGAGAGTTCTCTTTGTTTGAGTGCAGTCTCTAGGTGCAGTACTCACCTGTGAGCTGCAACTCCTTCTTTCTCAATTCAAGTTTGATTTTTATCTTGGTATCAGAGCACAGAGTAGGGATAGCCTTGATTTTTTTTAGGATGCATCATTGATTACAGAACTGTAGTGGTGGTGGAGTGTACAGAAGCATTCGTAGAATCAGGTGGACTGCAGTAACACCTGAAGACAAGTCTCAAATGACTAATCATCTCTGAGCGGAAGAAAGGGTTGGTGCGGTTTCATCACGAATAGTCGCGCCAGTTTTGAGGAGAAGGAGGGGTTGGCGTTGTTTATTAAGGAACAGTCGCGCCATTTGGCGCGGTTTTGAGAGAGATAGCCACGCCAGCGCGCCAGAAAGTGCTTTGGCGCTGAAAATCAAGCCTTAATCGCGCCAACAGTGAGTCACTTAAGAATATTTGGGTCAAAATATTATGCTCATATACCTAAGGCAGATAGGAAGAAGTTAGATCCTAAAGCCCTAAAATGTATATTTGTTGGATATGGCACTGAGTTCAAGGCATATAAGTTATTTAATCCTGTGACTCACAAGGTTTTTGCAAGCAGAGATGTCATATTTCATGAACAGGTTGAAGAAGGAAAGAATGACTCTAACAGTGATTAGCACATTCCATTGCTATTGGAAGAAAACAATGAGGAAGATGAAGAGCAGGAGGAGAAGCAAGAAGAAGAAGTAACATACAATGTAATCAATGAAGATGCAAGCCCAGAAAAGGCTGAAATAGATAGAATTGAGGTAAGTCCCCTACCAAGGAGATCAAGTACGAAGACTCGATTACCTTCTAAACTCAAAGACTATGCATTAATGTCAAAGATTTTAAACATTGTAGAACCTGCAAATTATGAGGAAGCAAGTAAATCTGATGCATGGAGGGCTACAATGTATGAGGAAATAGAATCAATAAACAGAAACCATACTTGGGATTTGGTTGAATTGCCTGAAGGTAAAGCCCCCATAGGATACAAATGGATGTATAAACCAAAAATAAATGTAGATGAGAGTACAGAGAAACTTAAAGCTAGAATGGTAGCAAAGGGTTACTCATAGAAAGAGGGAATAGATTTCGATGACACCTTTGCTCCTGTAGCCAAATTAAACACCATTAGAATGCTAATTTCCTTAGCAACAAAACACAAATGGCAGCTACACCAGCTAGATGTCAAGTCTGCATTTCTGAATGGTGACTTGAAGGAAGAAATTTATTTAGTACAGCCTGAAGGTTTTGTGAAAAAGGGGCAGGAACATCTTGTGTGTAAATTGAAAAAGGCACTTTATGGTTTAAAACAGGCACCCAGGTCGTGGTATGAGAAAATTGACTCATTTTTTGTACAGCATGGCTTTCATAGGAGCTTGAATGATCCAAATCTGTATACCAAGTTTAATAAACAGAGGCAAATTATTTTGATTTCTTTGTATGTAGATGATATGATCATAACAGGGAATGCTAACAATCTGATCAAAGAAATCAAACAGCAGATGTCACAAGTGTTTGAGATGAAAGATCTCGGAAACCTTCATTATTGTTTGGGATTGGAGGTATGGAAAGACTCTGGACAAACTTTTCTTACTCAAGGGAAGTAAGCCAGAAGCTTGCTGGAAAGGTTCAAAATGGAGCAGCAGATCAGCAGCAACACTATTACAGCAGAACTTAAAGTTGAGCAGTGACGATGGTACTAAAGAGGTGGATGCTACCATGTACAGACGGCTAGTTGGAAGTTTGATATATCTTACTACAACTAGACCAGATTTGGCATATTATGTTAGTGTGTTGAGTCAGTTCATGTCAAAACCACTCGAAAGTCACTGGGTCGCAGCAAAAAGTGTGTTGAGGTATCTTAGTGGTACTAGTAATTATGGCATTTTGTACACTGACACTTCTGATGTTATTCTAGCATGTTTTTCAGATTCCAATTGGGCATGTAACTTGGATGATCGAAGATTTATCACAGGTTACGCATGTAGCATTGGATCCGGGGTCATAGCATGGAGCAGCAAAAAAAAACAAACTGTAGCTCTATCTTCATGTGAAGCTGAGTACTAAGAATTGTGTGCAGCCACATGTGAAGCTATCTGGTTGAGAAGACTTCTCAATGATGCAGGAGAAGAGCAGAAAGAATCAACTATTATCAAAACCGACAACCAAAGTACCATCAATCTTGCATACAATCCAGTCTTTCATAAAAATACCAAGCATATCGATACTCAGGTTCATTTTGTTCGAGAGAAACAACAGTCAAAAGAGATATGTGTTGAATATTGTAAAACTTGTGATAACATGGCTGATATTTTTACTAAGCCTCTCGGGCGTGTAAAGTTTGAATTGTTTAGAGGGATGCTAGGAGTTCAGGATAATCCTTTCTCCATTAAGGGGGGGAGTTGAAAATAATTAATATTATTTTGTATTAATGGAGAAATGGTTACACAACTTGTAACGTATCTCCTTAATTTAGGATTTGTGCCTAGAGTTTAGGAGTTTGGTTGCAACTTCCTAATATCTAGTAATGTACTTAATGATGTAATTGCTCATTTGATGGATGTAGAGTGTACGGAGAGAGTTCTCTTTGTTTGAGTGCAGTCTCTAGGTGCAGTACTCACCTGTGAGCTGCAACTCCTTTTTCAATTCAATTCTGATTTTTATCTCAAAGTAGGACAGCTATTCAAGGATTGTCCTCTGGTGCGTAAGGCCACGAACCCTCCTATAGGAACAAAAGGCGTGGCAGAGAATACCACTAAAACCATCCTGGGCTCGACTCTACCTACTGTTGTGACATTGATCGGAAAGGAACTACGAACCCATCAAGCTGCATCCAGTGGTCCATGCACTCCCTCCCTGCCAATGACCAAATCGCAAGTTGTTGCAGAGGCGACTCGCTCCTCGGGTACTCCTCCTTCTTCGATCTCTTTTTTTAATTCTTCACCTGCATATTCTGCATCGCATGTGCTTTTTGCATCTGCATCGGATGGCACCCTCTCCACCATCACCTATCCCCTTATCCCTCACTTACCAATTTTGTTGGGTCCCTACAATACTAGTGATTACCCCATTACTATTGTAGTTATACCCCATATTAATATTGTTATGCCCCTATTGCCCCCATATTGTTATTACTGTGCCCCATAGAATCCCTCTATTGTTATTTTTGTGGCTTTATATTATTATTGTTAGGTCGGCTGGATTATATTGTGACTCCTTAGACTCCTATATTTAGAAAGGAGGTTTTGTCATTTTAATCATCCAAGAATTGTTCATTTATGTAATGTAAAGGAGGTTTCCCCCTCGAAGAGGCTGAATTCTAAGGCGTTGATCTATCTTTTCTATCTTTTCTTGAGCTGGTTTCATAACATTTGGTACCAGAGCTTTGGATTCTAGGGTTTCGCTGCTCCAAATAGGTCATTATGGCATTTTTGCTATAACTTTTTCTATGACGTTTCAGAAGTCGCAAAAAAAACCCATTTGAGAAGAAATCACGCTGAACCCATTTGATGGCAAGGATCCTGCCACATGGATATTACAGATGGAGCAGTTCTTCGATCTCAATAATGTGCAAAACACACAAAAGGTACGTATGGCAACTTTATATTTGGAACCAAATCAGTTTGTATGGTATCAATGGCTTTGCTCTCGTAAACCATTTATCACTTGGGCAATTTTTACGGAAGAATTGATAGCACATTATCAGGATACAAAAAGCAACACTTTTTTTAGCCAATTGATAAGTCTCAAACAAAAGGGTTCAATAATGGAGCACATTGAGGAGTTCCAAAAATTGAACATAAGGGTAAAAGATATTCCAGAGGAGCATAGGATTGATGTGTTCGTAGGGTCTTTAAAGGATAATATCCAACATGATGTTCGCCTTTGGGAACCTTATTCATTAGAGAAGGCATTCAGGTTAGCAAGAAAAATGGAAAGAAAAATTATGGCAACCAGGAAGCATACCACTCACAACTATAAAGACGGAAGTGTTGTTGCCCCTAGTCTTCCACAACCTATAAGGTTGACACCACAACAATTGGAAGAAAAAAGAGCAAAAGGGCTTTGTTACAGTTGTGATAGCAAATACAGTAAAGGTCATAAGTGTGCTGAGAAGAAATTATTCTACATAGATTGTGTAAAGGAAGAAGAAAAGGAGAAAGAAAGGTCAAAAGAAGAGGATATACTCCAGGAACAAAGCTTAGATGAAGAACAAATAAATCCGACCATATCATGTAATGCATTGGCGGGAATTACCACTCCTCAAACCATCAAGATAGAAGGACAAATCAAGAAGAAAAAGGTAATAGTGTTGATTGATTCAGGAAGCACCCACAATTTTATTCATTGTAAGGTAGCAAAAGAATTGAATTGCTTCCTATATACAACACCAGAGTGTCAAGTGATGATTGCAAATGGAGGAATAATAAATTTCTCTGGAAAGTGCCATAATATCAAGCTATCCATGAGAGAATATGTATTGAATAGCCCAATGCTTTCCATTCCAATGGGAGGTGCTGATGTTGTATTAGGAGTCCAATGGCTACAATCCCTGGGTACAATAGCTTTTAATTTTCAAGAACTTTTCATCAAATTTTATACGGAAGGAAAGGGAGTTGAATTAATGGGTATTGCAGGGAAACCAGGAAAGATAATCAGCTCTAATAGTATGACAAAGCTTCTAAAAAAGGAGTAAAGAGGTGTAATTGCACAATTATGCTCGCTAGATGTTTCCACATCGGAATAATCTATTTCTCCAGATCTCCAAAAAGTCATGGACAATCATTCCAAGGTATTTGAGACTCCCAAAGGTCTCCCACCTGTGCGTGATCATGATCATGCTATTCATCTTATTCCAGGAAGTTTTCCTCCAAACATCAGGCCGTACAGATATCCCTATGTCCAAAAGAGTGAAATTGAACGTATGGTTGCAAAAACGCTAGAGGCTGGTATAATTCAACCGAGTCAAAGTTCTTTCTCTGCTCCAGTAGTATTGGTGCACAAGAAGGATGGATCATAGGGCATGTGTCCGAATTATAGGGAGCTCAACAAGCTCATTATTAAAGATAAGTTCCCCATTCCTGTCATTGATGAATTACTGGATGAATTGCATGGATCAATTTACTTCACCAAGTTGGATCTTCGTGCAGGATATCATCAAATCAGAATGAAGACTAAAGACATTCCGAAAATAGCATTTAGAACTCATGAGGGTCATTATGAATTTTTGGTCATGCCTTTTGGCCTTACCAATGCACCTTCAACATTTCAAGGTTTGATGAATTCAATTTTCAAACTATTCCTTAGAAAATTTGTGTTAGTATTTTTTGATGATGTACTAATCTACAGCAAGTCTTGGAAGGATCATGTTGAACATGTTGATAAGGTGCTACAACTATTGAAGCAGAAACAATTATATGCAAAAAGATCCAAATGTTTCTTTGGAGTCCAGGAGGTGGAATATTTGGGTCTTATTGTATCTCATGAAGGAGGTAAGGTAGACCCTAGCAAAATTAAATCCATTAAGGAATGGAAAATCCCCACATCCATAAAGCATCTGCGAGGATTTCTCGGGTTGACAGGGTATTATCGCAAGTTTGTTAAGAATTATGGGAGAATAGCAGCACCTCTAACAACATTATTGAAGAAAGATGCATTTCCATGGACTCCGGAAGCAACAAAGGCCTTTGAACATCTTAAAGAGGCAATGTGCCAAGCACCAGTCTTAGCTACACCGGACTTCACAAAAACCTTTATTGTGGAATGTGATGCTTTAGGAAATGGAATTGGTAATGTTCTAATGCAAGATGAAAGACCCATTGCTCTTGAAAGTCGTCCAATCAAGGGAAAGTTTTTAAGCAAAGCTATTTATGAGAAGGAAATGTTGGAAATACTCCATGCACTTAAGAAATGGCAGCCCTACCTAATGGGTAGACACTTCAAGGTAAAAACGGATCATGATAGCCTTAAATACTTTTTACAACAAAGATTATCCTCTGAAGAGCAAAAAAAGTGGGTCACAAAGATGTTGGGTTATGACTTTAAAATCATCTACAAAAAAGGGAAGCAAAATGTGGTGGCAGATGCACTATCAAGAAAGGATGAGGATGTGGAAGCATTGTTGTGCGCCATTTCTATTATCCAACCAGATTGGATAAACGAAGCAAGGGAGGAATGGAAGAATGACGAAGAAGTGTGGGCACTTATTCGAAAGTTACAACAAGAGTCCAGTACGTCTGGTACATTTAGCTGGAAAAATGATTCGTTATGGTACAAAGATCGCTTATACCTCTGTAAGAATTCCCAGCTAAAACAAAAGATTCTTATGGAATTGCACACTTCTCCCTTAGGAGGGCACTCAGGATTTTTAAAAACTTACCACAGGGTTAAGAAGGAATCTTTTTTGGGATGGCCTTAAATCAGATATTCAAAAGTTTGTGGCTGAATGTTTGGTTTGCCAACAAAATAAAGTTGAAACAATTAAGACACCGGGTCTATTACAACCTTTATCCATTCCAAACCAACGTTGGGAGGCGGTTTCAATGGATTTTATCACAGGTTTACCCAAGTCTGAGGGAAAGAGTGTCATCATGGTGGTAGTTGACAGACTTACCAAGTATGCACACTTTTGTGCATTATCACAACCATTTAAAGCTAGTACAGTTTCTACTGCATTTATGGAAACAATTCAAAAGCTATATGGAAACCCAAAGATTATTGTAAGTGATAGAGATCCCATTTTCACTGGAAATTTTTGGACAGAATTATTTTCTTGTCTTGGTACTCAGTTAGCTCATAGCTCATCTTATCATCCTCAATTTGATGGGCAAACTGAGATAGTAAAAAAATGTTTGGAAGGATATCTTCGTTGCTTTGTATCTGATAAACAGACACAATGGGTCAAATGGTTGCCTCTGGCTGAATGGTGGTATAACACTTCCTTCCATATAGCAACAAAATTGACCCCATTTATGGCACTTTATGGGTATCAACCACCATCCATCACATCATATTTAAGAGAAAATTCTAAGGTTCAAGCAGTGGAACATCACATCAAACATCAACAACAAGTCCTCCAACTCTTAAAGGATAACCTCGTGTTGGCACAGAATAGAATGAAACAACAGGCAAAGCAACATCACAGTGAAAGAAGTTTTGATGTAGGTGATTGGGTATTCCTACGGCTACAACCATATAAGCAAATGTCCCTCAAGCAAGCTAAGAAGGAAAATAAATTATCACCAAAGTATTATGGTCTGTACAAGGTGTTGCAAAAGACTGGTACTATGGCATACAAATTGGAGCTTCCTGCAGCTTCTCGATTGCACCCAGTTTTCCATGTTTCATGTTTAAAGAAGGTTATATGCGACAAGCTCCCAGTTCAAACAATATTGCCAAAACTTGACGAGGAAGGAAAAATTATATTGGAAACGGAAGCAGTCACAGAAACAAGAACTCGATAGCTACGAAATCATTCAATTTCAGAGTATATTATCAAGTGGAAGAACTTATCCGCTGAAGATTCCACATGGGAGGATGAGAATTTTATGCAGAAGTACCCAGAACTACTCAAGCGTTGAGGACAACACTTTTTTGAAGGAGAGGGGCATGTTGGGTCCCTATAATACTAGTGATTGCCCCATTACTATTGTAGTTATACCCCTTATTAATATTGTTGTGCCCCTATTGCCCCCATATTGTTATTACTGTGCCCCATAGAATCCTTCTATTGTTATTTTTGTGGCTTTATATTATTATTGTTAGGTCGGCTGGATTATATTGTGACTCCTTAGACTCCTATATATGGAAAGGAGGTTTTGTCATTTGAATCATCCAAGAATTGTTCATTTATGTAATGTAAAGGAGGTTTCCCCCTCGAAGAGGCTGAATTCTAAGGCGTTGATCTATCTTTTCTATCTTTTCTTGAGCTGGTTTCATAACAAATTTTCTCCACCACCCCCCCATCCTTCCCCCCCGACCTCCCTCCCGCCCCCTCTTGCACCCCATCTCTCCCCTCTAATCCACCCCATATCTACAAGCTTAGGTCTTATCTACCCTTAAACGAGGATGGAAAATCCCCCTCTAGACTGGGCCTGATCTCCTCTCCTCCCCCCCACAAATCCAACCATGGCAGAAAATCACATCTATCTAAATCTATTCTGATTGTTGGGGCAGAAGTTGCCTCTGGCAAACAATCCTCTCTTGACCGGGTACTTAGAGCTTCGAACACCCATGAACAGCCACCCCCATGAATTGTCTCTCTTTCAACTGCAAGGGCATGGCTAGCTCGCCCAAAAACTAGCCCTCAAAAGACCCTTTGAATCCAATTCTATTAACATCATTTTCTTACAAGAAACCTTGGGAGAAGCTGACCATACCTCCCGCACTCTCAGCTCTCTGAAGCCTGGCTGGATCTTTCAATCCCTGGATGTAATAGGGTGATCAGGCAGTTTGGCCTTGGGTTATAACCCCCACACCATAAACCCGAGGGCCTCCTGGGGTGGAGGCGAATTCATTGGTATGGATATTTTCTCATCTGAGTTGGGGATGGACCTCTGCATTATCAATGTATATGGACCATGTCATAGCAGAGAGGCCTTTTGGAATCGATTTCTCAATCTATCAATCACATCCTTGGATAATCTCATCATCGGTGGTGACCTAAAATTCTCCATTGGATACAGAGAATCATGGGGGACAAATGAACAAGTGGACATGCTCACTGAAACTATGGAGATGTTGTTGGATCAGCATCGTCTAATGGACATTCCTATGATCAAACCTCTTCCTACTTGGAGAAATCGGAGAGTGGGTGCAACTGCATTAGCTAGGAGATTTGACAGATTCTTGATCAAGGACTCTTGGATTCAAAAGCTATCCCTTTACAGAAATGGGTGGGATTTGGCAGTATTTCAAACCACTCCCCCATATTTATGGAGATCTAGGGTTCCCAAAAAAAACTAGGGGCACTGTTCAAATTCAATTCCACCTAGCTAAAGGACCCATCCTACATCCAAATGGTTAATTATTTCTAGTGACTTCATCGACCATCGAGAGGTAGAACTTGGGAAAAAGGATTCTGCTCCAACCCCTCAGTGCTCAAAAAGCTCTCTGTTACATGGGCCAAGGAAAAAACTAAGAGGTGACAATAACCTCGTTGAAGTTGAGAAAAATTTGGCATCTCTTCTGGATGACCAGAACAAAGGTTTCAAATATGTTGATGCCAAGACCCATCTAATCGAGCTGGAAAATCATAAATCCAAAATACTTAAGGATCAAGAAGAAACATGGTGATTCCAAAGTCGTGCAATCTAGTTACAATCCGGGGATGAGAACATAAAGTTCTTCCAAAATTATGCAAAAGGAAGGAAACTCTCCAATACTATCTGGAATATGCCCATGGAAGATGGAAGCATGGTAACCACCTTCAGACAACTCTCTCACTTGGGGAATACACACTTAAGACACCTCTTTATGGACCCCCCGAGAGGCAACCATTGCTGAAATTATCCGAATTGCAGGACACTTCCCAAGATTTTTGGATTTCGATTTGACCGAGGATCTCATTTCCCCGATCACACAGGTGGAGATAGAAGGAGCGTTGAAATGGTTTAAAAAGACAAGATTCCAGGTCCAGACAGATGGACAATCGAATTCTTCCTTTCTTTCTATGAACTCATTGGACTTGATCTTCTTAAGGTGGTGGAAGAATGAAAAACTTATGGGCGTATGTATGAGGTCATTAACTCCACTTTCATTGCCTTAATCCCTAAATCCGACTCCCCCGCAAGCTTCAATGCTTTTCGCCCTATCTCTCTCTATAACTGCTTGTGCAATATCATAGCCAAGATTATTTCAAATCAGCTCCGACCCATTATATCTCGCCACATCTCCTCTGAACAATTTTCTTTCCTCTAGAATAGAAAAATTCATGAAGCTATTGGAACCGCTCAAGAAGCCCTCCATTCTATCATGCACAAAAAGATTAAAGGAGCCATTCTCGAAATTGATCTTTCCAAAGCTTTTGATAGGGTCACCTGGCTTTATATCAAAATGATTCTCACCTATCTGGGCTTTCCCCCTCCCTTCATCAACTGGATCATGTGTTGCATCAACTCGACATCCTTCAATGTCCTCATTAATGGCTCTGCTTCGCATTTTTTCCATGCTGAGAGAGGCCTTTGGCAAGGATGCCCTCTTTCCCCTCTACTCTTCCTGATTGTAATGGAGGGCCTCAGCAGACTCATTGCAATAGCCAAGAGGGATGGATGATTACATGGGCTGAAAATGAATGACCTCTGCTACCTCACCCATCTACTTTTTGTTGATGATGTCCTCATTTTCCTAGATGGCAGCCAACGGGACTCATCTACTTTCCATGACATCCTCAATCTCTTTTCTATGGCCACTGGCATGGAAGAAAATCACTCCAAATCCACCATCACCCTCTCCTATACTTCCCCCCATGAAGCCAGAATTGCTCATCAATTTTTTCCATTCCAACAGCATCACCTGGAGGATGGCCTCAAATACCTGGGGTTCTGGCTCAAGCCCCATTGCTATCGAATTGTGGATTGGATTTGGCTTGTAATTAAAATTGAGAAGAGGTTGAAAAATTGGAACCATCGGTTCCTCTCAAGAGCAGGTTGCCTTGTCCTCATAAAATCTGTCTTGGAAGCCACCCCTGTATACTGGATGACATTGGCTTGGATCCCTAAAGGAATTATTTCCCGCATTCAGAAGATTTGTTGCAGATTTCTTTGGAATGGATATAAAGAGGGCAAGCCTTATGCATGGGTAGGATGGAAGTAGATCGCTCTACCTAAGAAATGGGGTGGTTGGGGACTAAAATACCTCTCTATTTTTGCTCATGCATTAGCAGCCAAGATGGTATGGTCCTTGCTCACTTCACAGAATCTTTGGACCGAAGTCACATGTCACAAATATATCTGGCCACATCATCTCATGGACTGGATACGCATTCCAACCTGGCCTCGCACAAGGATTTCTATTGTTTGGAAAGCTATACTACATACTATGCCCAACATCAGAGCGGGTCTTGCTTGGAAAATCAATGAAGGCAATATCGCCAAAATAGGCATGGATCCATGGACCGACATGGACAACATGCATTAGCTACCTCCAGAGCTCATACACTTCTTGAACTAGAGGCACATTAAGGTGATCGGCTAGATAACATACATGGAGAATGGCTCCATTTTTTAACAAGCATGGTTATCTACTCAACACATGGGCATTCCCAATCACTGGCATCAGAGATGGGAAGGATATATTAATGCCCTTAATGAAGCTCATGTACGCATTAAGAAGGGCCCTGATGAGCTCATATGGACCCCAGCAGAACACGAGAAATACTCACCCAAAGAAGGCTACCCAAACCTCCTCTCAAACCACAAACCACTTGTTCTTCTGGACTATTGGTGTAAATCTGGAAGCTCAAAGTGCCTCCATGAGCTAGACTCTTTATGTGGAATGTGCTCAACAACAAGACACCTACTGGAGAAAATCTTATGTGCAGATCTCACTATGGGCCGCATTGGTGTGTCCTCTATACTCAGGCAGAGGATTCTAATGAACACCTATTCCTATTCTTCCCGATGATTGCACAGTTATGGCAACAAGTTTTACATATCCTCTCCAAGTAGGGCAGATGGCACGACCTCTCAATCCCTGAAGCATGGAACAACTAGATTGATGAGCAATAGGACAATAAGACTCTGTGCTTACCTCTTCTCATATGTTGGACGATTTGGCTGACAAGGAATGGTATCATTTTTAAAGGAACACCAGCACAATGGCCACTCATAACAGCTAAGATCATTGCCGCCTACCATGAAATCCCCGAGGAGCCCCAACCTGCTACAATTCGATCTCATACCTCTGAGACTATAGATCGATCCATCCCATGGGCATACTTCAATGGAGCATCCCAATATCAAGGATGTGGGGGGGGGGGGGGGGTATCCTACTATACCTAACTAAATAGCACCATTTTAAAATACAGTTGGGACTGGGGGAAGGAAAAAACAACTTTGTAGAATTGATTACTCTCAGGCATCTACTGCATTTTGCACTGGCACACTCATGCATTAATCTACAGATTTTTGGAGACTCCAAAATCATCATAAACTAGTTCAACAATATAAATAACTGTCATGCTCGTACACTTAGAAACATTCTGGATGAGATTATGGTTTTCAAGGCACAATTTAACTCTATCACCTGTCAACACATTTACAGGGAACATAACGAGGCTGCTGAAAAATTATCCAAGGAGGCCTCGACACACCCCAGAGGCTTGTGGATGATTCAGGGATAGCTCGGAGCATAGCAATATCAATATTACCATCGGCCATACATAGACAGAGCATATCCTCGAGCGGACAGAGCCTAATTTTGGATGGTTTTTTCTATTGTTGATACTCAGTATCATTATATGTATATATTTATGTTTTTAAAATTATCTGCATGCTAAACACAATGAACACCCTGTGAGGTGAATATGTACAACCCCTTCTTGGTATGGCTCTGGCCAAAACTTATTATTTTTTTATAGATGCTTGAACTAGCCTTGGCCAATAGTATGCCACTGGCATCTACTACATGTAATTTTTCAAATTAATGAAAGATTACGATTTTTTCTGGGAAAAAAAATATGGAATTTGAAATTCGTTAAACAATTTAATTACCAAAGTTTACATATTCTACCCTTTTGTGATTTTATTCTCAAAATTATATGCTCTTCGTATTCATGATTGATTATCAAATGGTACATATTTTAATTTTTAAAATTTGAAATTTTAATTTAAAAAAAAAATAAATAAATAAACACATACTTATAACTACTAAATCCATTTAAATTCCTCACCATCAAATTATAAAAATCTTGAATTCTCATTAAATTTGAAAAGAACAAATCATAGTATTCACGATTGATTATCAGAATGTACAATTTGAAATTCTAATCTAAAAAAACACATACTTATAACTATTAAATCCATTTAAATTCTTTATTATCAAATTATAAAAACTTGAATTTTCATAAAATTTGAAATTAACAAATCATATATATATGGATTTAAAAAACACATCTACATAATATACAATAAAAAACACAATAATTTGAGAGTTTGCAAACATAGCACTTTGCACTTCAAATAGATTACCTTTAAGAATAGGCACCACAACTTCCTAAGGCTCCTCCTTTGGAACTAAAAGCTCCTCTTTTGGTTGGATCTGAAGCTCCCTCTCAAGAGAGCATCTCATTACTTTATCCTCATCAAACTTTACATCCCTTCTCACAATTGTCATTCTGAGGGAAGGTAAGTACACTTGGTAATTGTGTGTAGTTTTGGTGTAAGCTACAAAAACTCTCAACTTTGTTGTTGTCTCAAGCTTCTTCCTCGAATCTTTGGAGACATGATAGTAAACAAAGGCTGTAAAAATTTTGAAGTGAGATACATTCTAATTTCTCCCCGAGAAAGCCTCCTCTGGTGTAATCATACCAAAAATCTGATGAAGACTCTGGTTTTGCAAGTATACTGTTGTGTTACATGCCTCTTTTCACAAATGAAGTGGCATACCTTGGTCATGTAGCATATCTCTCGCTGCTCCCACAATGCTCCGATTTTTCCTCTTAGCTACCCCATTCTGCTGTGGGTTGTGGGGTGTTGTGAACTCTCTTTGAATGCCTTCTTTCATGCAGAAATCCTTAAAGTCATTTGAAACACATTCACCTCCATTGTCGCACTTGAGAGCCTTCAACTTCTTATATGTCTCTTTCTCAACTAGTGCCTTGAATTTTACAAATTTTGAGAATGTCTCATCCTTCTTCCACATGAAGAAGATCCAACACTTTCTTGCGAAATCATCAACAAAGGTGGCATAGTACTTATGTCTGGTAGTGGAGGCTGTCGAGAAGGGTCCATAAACATTAGAGTGGAATCTCTCCAAGACTACATGTGCTTTGTTGTCTCGAGCGTGGAATGTGAATTTCACATACTTTCCCAAGGTACAACCCTTGCAAACATCTTGTTGCTCAAGTGATCCCTTAAGAAGACCAGTGGTTATTTGTTGCATAACTTTTAAGGTGTCATGATGCAAATGGCCCAATCTTCTGTGTCAAAGCTCACCAACATCGTGACTATGCACTTTCTCTGCCAAGTTATAGCTTAATGCAACACAATCTTCCACATCAAGTTTATACATGTTTGTCACACGAACCTCGGTTTCCTTCACTTGTCCAGTAGATTTGTGCCTCAGAAATGTGTTACATGTACTAAAGCTCACATCATAGCCATGGTCTTCCAAAACTACTACTGATATAAGGTTATTCTTCAATCCCTACACGAACATAACATCTTTGAGGTGAAGAGGGGATCCCAACTACCTCTTAAAGGTTACTGTACCGATCCCAGTAGCATTGTACCTTCCATCGTCCCCAAGCTCGATGTGCATCTAGAGATCTTTCTCCTCCTAGTCACTGAAAAACTCTCTACACCTAGTCATGTGGAACGAGGCACTCGAATCCAAGTACCACACACTCCCCATCATAGTGCTTTTCATGCATGCAATAAGGGTGAAGTCTAGCTCAAACTGTGAAGCCAATGCTTCACCTACTTCACTTCTTGAGCTCTTATTGCTAGACTTTTTGCGTGGACACTTTGTAGCATAGTTCTCGATTTCATGACAATTGAAGCATTTTATTTTACACAAGTCTTTCTTCTTACCCCCTTGGTTGGAATCTAGTTTGGTTTGAGATTTCTTCTCTTTCCCCTTATTCCCCTTTCCAACCAATGGAAAGTTTTCTTCATCCCCTCCTTTGGATGAACTTCTATCTTTGGTATTTTGCCTGATCTCTTCTTGTACCAAGTCAGACCACAACCTTTCCCAATTTGGTAAATTTTTCCTTCCATTCACCAAGTCTGGGTAGCTATGCCTGGACTTTAGAAGGCCTAGAAGAGCTAAGCTCACCAAGTCATCATCCGCGACAATCACACCAACCCCTCCAAGCTCATCCCGAACTTGTGCAAATCTTGTGAGATACTACAAAATAGAATCATTCTTCTCCATCTTAATTTTTCGAAGTTTGTGTTTCAGGGCCATTTTCTGACGGTCATTTCTATTCTCAAATAGTCAGTCAGTGCCTTCCACATTGCGAAAGGATTTTCTTTTCCATGGATATTTGAGACAATGTGGTCTCACACTCCCTCCAATATTATTCTCCTCACCTTGGCTACATCTTTCTTCCATTGGGATAGATTCTGGACATCAGTTAATGTTGGTTTTGGAATGCATGTCTTGGCATATTCCAACAATTCATTGTCATCGAACAATGCCTCCATGTGATCCTTCTATGCAATGAAATTTGAGTTTCCTTCCAAGGCATAATCTAATCTCATTCCATTGGATGTCATTTTCCCAACTCTGAAGAGATCATGCTACACTGAACCTGCAATTCAAAACTCCTAAGGAACAACTTCGAAATTATTTTTCTATTGTGAATCCTACTCGAATACCATGTAGAATTATGGTTATAGAATTGCAACTACTCAATCATTTTAATATAAATGATGAGACACAATCCTACTCTACTGCTTTGCGGAATTCAATTCACACTTTAGAACAACATTCACAAACATGCATCAATCACATACACATGAACATAGATTTATCTAGGGGAAACCAGCAAGTCATAATCCCTTCAGATTGTCTTGCATTAATCAGATGAATAGAGATGTATTACAATTTATAGCTCTATTTTAGCTCAACCTGCAAGTGAATAAACTATCTCTCTACTCAATAAGAAGCTTTGACCCAAACTTAGTCAATTTTTTCTTTCGAGCCCCTATTTCCTTGTGAAAAATCTTGAAGATTTAGGCCCCTATTATTTAGGAATTTTCCTCCATTTATTGCACAATTCCTAAGGTTGGATATTTGATTGCATGCCACACATGTACACACCAGAATAGTCTACAATTGGTGTTACATTGCCTTGGAATCTCCACCACAACTGGGGAACTCAAATTCTCTGCATGTACTACTTATTTTAGGTTGATTGATTAGTTAACTGGTTGATCATTGAAGTAGATTGATGTCCCAATGCACAACTGACCTCCCACTAGTTCTATCAACAGTTAGAACTATTCTAATTGAACACAACTTAATATAACTGAATTAGATTGCTACAAATTAGCAATTTGTAGCAACCACTCATGCATAACTGAGCTCCAAGTCCTCTAACTCGACTTAATTGAGTTAACTAAATGACAAGAACCATGTCATCTTACTTAACTACCTCCAAATTGTTTGATGATGTGGAAATTCGAATTATCTCAATTTTGACCAAAGAAAAGTCAAAACTGAAATTTTCTTGCTACACTTCTCAACACGACTCTTCTAAAATAAATATCATTGAGTGTTCAATATATTCACTAAAATTAAACTAAACGTTTAAATATTTATATACTATAGAACTTATAAATTACATAAACCATTACAATTTTCATAATTATAAACTAATAATAATAAATAAAACATCACTTGTGAACCAAAAAAATTATTCTTCACTCCGTTATAGTACTTGTATTAGACCATACTCACTATAGTACTAACATCACCACACTTTCAATATCATACTTACTTTAATACTAACATCACCAATTTTATTTATGCCACACATTATATAATACTAACTTTAATGTTAACCTTATCTATGGTTCTCATAGTAATACAAACATTATTCATTATTTCAATATTATAATTTTAATACCATGACATCATTTATAATATCAATTTGATACTTTGTAGACCCTCCCTCTCTTTTAACTTATGGTGATTGTGAAGATTGGCATAGCTCTTTTATTGTGATGCAAGTACAAGCTATAATATATTGACATATCGAAGTTATACTAGAGCGGCATATCAAAAATGTTATTGCATGATAATATTATATATATATATATATATATATCATATTTTGTGTTTTTTTCGAATTATCATAGTTATGATAGTTGTAATTACAAATTATATTAGATGGTATATGAGAGATGTTATTTTACGTTAATATTTCCTCTCTCTCATAATATATTTAGATAAATTCATAAAAGTTAGAATGATATATCAAAAATATTATTCCATGCTCATACTTCATTCTGAAAATATATATATATTTTGTGATCTTTTCTTTTGAATTATCATGGTTGGGATAGTTGTAATTACAAATTATATTAGAGTGGCATATTTAAAATGTTATTCCATGTTAATACTTCATTTTCTTCTTAGGGAATATTTAGATAAATTTATAATCTTTTTATCATTTTGATAAGAGCCATAATTATTTGTGAATGGTTGTGGTTATGGTTCATATAAATGTAAATGAGGATGAGATTAAAAAATAAATTTAAAACATAATATTTAAATATAAAAATATATTCTTCTTGATCGGGGTGTGAGCTGTTAAGGCACTCATCATGAAAAGGACGTAGAGGAATGTTGCCACTGCCCCTCACACACTTGAAGCGAAGGGTGCGATGGCCTTTGCATGCTTAAGACAACAAGAATGCAGGAAGGTGGAAAAAACATTTGGGAAAGTTTACCGACTGTGGTGAAGGATAGAAGGACGAGGTTTGAAAGAGCAGAGATCTTAAAGGCGAGAGTGGAATGGAGGCTTCGGAAGCGACGAGGGCTCCAAACGTTGGATACCGAATACATAAACTGATTTTTCCTCCACTACACCATGATTCCCTACGTCTGGTTTGATAATTGGGGTATGTATGGGGGCAATGGATTTGTGGGCGAAAGTAATTCAGGCTGGGATAGATGCATGGTGTTGGGCGTCTGCTAGAATAATCCTAGCTCCATGGGTTCCTCCTTGGTGTCAATCCATTATGGGATTTACCTCTCTCGCATGGGGCTTATCGGGCTTGGTGGGGAGGGTTGAAGTTTGTGGGAATATTGTTGTCTTGTCTGCATGGAAATCCTAGGGGTCGAGGGATGGGATGTTGTCATTATCTATGTTTTGGCGAAAGTTTGTTTCTTGGTCTCCTTCGTGGGTGTTGAGGATAATTGGCAGGATTGGCTCCTAACAGTCGATGCCAATTACCTGAGGAAAGCTAGTAGTGGGGAGGTTGTCACATGTAGGGGTATTATGAAGTCTAGGAATTGGCATGAATTGAGCGATGATCGTGCCAGCCTCAGCTAGTGGAGGGGAAGTCAGGAGATAAGCAGATTTTGGGCCTTGGAGCTTGGGGGTTAGATTTTGGATGCAATGTTGGTCAGGACAAGGCTAAAACGGTGATGAGTCAGGGGGAATGGGGGAATGGTCATACCGAGGTGGGTAAGGGAGGTGCGAGACTTGGCACCCATTGGCTTGGCTGCCATGCTACGGGATCTATAGTTAGCTAGCCACTGGCACCTCGCTCCCAAGGCCGAGGCCGAAGAATTTGCAAAGCAATGGGCATGTTGAGGCATCTGATGGGGCAAAGATACCAGGGTGTGGATCATGGTCATGCTGGGTGGGGGATCCTACATTTCGAGGGTTATACAAATGAACCAAGGGTGGCGAATTTTGTAAAAAGGCAAAGCCTTCAGGTGTTGGAAATTCAAAACATAATGTAATGTCAATCTTGGATTCTTGTCCCCATATCAGGTTCGCGGAACAGTAATCATTCTTCGATGCGAAGAGCACAGAGGCTAGCTTCGGGCCATCCTCAGGATTTGATTGGCAGGTACTATGACAGGGCAACACTGGGAAGAATGGCGAAAGGTAAGGGCCGAGGAAAGAGGCCACGGGTGATCGAGGCTGAGGCTGAACCAAGCACCTCGGGGAAACATCGAGGTAGAAAATCAGTGGCCAACCTGATAAGTGAAGTGGTCATTGCATACAAGGAAGGCACCAAGGAGGAGATCAGATGACTAATAGCAGAATGGGAGGAAGACATAAATCAACAAGTAAGCATGGATGAAGTTGAGCTGGAGGACTGGAAGCTCCTAGTTCCAGATCTGGGCAACACTAGAGGAAGAGGGACTCAATTTAAATAGACCCTACATCTTTATTGGCTGATGAAATGCCTCCTTGGAAAGGCCATGGAGAAAATCTGGATGACTGTTATCCAGGATTTCCCAAATTACAAACAAGAGTTTCAGAAGTTGCACTTTCAATTCCAGAAAGATGACAATCACCTTAGTCGCATGGAGAGACACTCCCCCTGCCTATTTTCATAGACAGAGTTGCCAGGCTCTAGTGATAAAAATTTGGCCCCGGTCGCATCGGTCTTCGCTGATAAGGATGGATAGAATGCTAGCATTCAGTTATTTTTTATTAGTTTTCATGCGGATAGCTTTTAATTTCCAGTTTACAGTTATACATATATATATAGGAAAATAGAATATGGATGTGGACATGACAATCAAACTTATCTAGCTTGGATAGATATACTTAGTATTTTTTGTTATTGGATGATGGCTTATCATGCGGTTAGGTGGTCAACAGACTTGGTTTCCCGCTGGGCAAGTTGAGACCACCTAACCTGGTTCTATGTGGTTGTAACTTGCTTATTTCATAATGAAAAAGAAGGATCTACCAAGCTTAATAAAAATAAAAATATAAAAATATATTTCATAAAATAAAATTTTAATTAAAAAGTGAAAATTGATTTAAAAAATGCATTTTATAAAATAATAATTTGATAAAAAAAATTATAAATATTATAAGAGATATTTCCTATTAACAATAATTCTTATTTAAAAATAAAAAAAAATACACAAATTGTAAAACCAATTATTTATATATTTAAAACATAAAATATTACTATGATTTTTTTTTTCCAGGAAAAAAATCAGAACTTTTTATTAATTGACAATAAAAAGTTTTACATTCTATAATGGTCTTAAGCCATAACAGGCAGCTCAACCATTGCTGATCTGCTCAAACTTTTTGGAGCTGCTTCTACTGGTTTTGTACCTGCATAATCTCCCTCCCAATGGAGTCAAAAAAGCAGCCTTAATGACAGCCGAAGACAGCTGATCTGCTCAAACTTTGTGGATCTGCATCTACTGGTTTTGTACCTGTATAATCTTCCTCCCAATGAACTCAAAAAAGTAGCCTTAAATACAGCCGAAAACATTTTAGCAAGGGTCTCCTTCAGCAGAAAGAAAACAGCCCCATAGTATGATTTGGAGTTTAAATCCGGAAAGGAACCAAAATTGAAATAAGTATCAATAAACCTGTTTGCTGTGGTTATATGCCTGTAATTACAAAAAGGGAAATAAAAACTGATATATATGTACACAGAATAACCAAATAAATCCGTGAAAGCTGCTGTCAAGAAGAAGGAAAAGTACAGCAATTTAATTTACGGTAAGAAAGGAGGCTGATGAGAGATGTCTGTCTGGCCCTGTCTGGTCTCTGCTACATTCCAACTGCCCATAACCTGTTGAAGACCAGCCTTAGAGAGCTGATCAGCTTCCTCATTCTTGTCCCTGTAAATATGGCAGATAGAGAACCTATTAAAAGATGCCTTTAGTAATGAAATTTCTTCAACAAGAATCATCAAAATCTGATTTTGACAGGTTGCCTTCCCAGTGACCCAATTTATGACATTTAGAGAATCCCCAAATATCTGAATTGTGTTGATATTTCTGTGAAGAAGCCAGCATAAAAGGTAGCGCAGAGCTGATAATTCAGCGTAATTATTGGTGCCTGTACCCAGTCCAACAGAAGCTTTTATAGAGTGATTCGGATTAATATGAATACACAGGCCAGCTCCCGCCCTGTTGTTTTGGGAAGCCCCATCAAAGAAACCAACGGGAATGCCTTCCTGTATGTTGATTTGATTTTGGATTGGTTTTGGGTTCTTAGCCTCAGGGGGTGGTAAGGCAGAGTAGATAGCCACTATATTAATAGCAGTGACTGAAGGAGGGGTGTCCTTATCTTGGAAAAGACTTTTGTTTCTTGAAAGCCATATACCCCAGCAGAAAATAATAGGCAAATTTCTTAAGTTTCCCTCCGGATATGCATGCCACCATCTCCTCCAGGCTGTCTCCAAGGGTTCATTCCCCCACTGAGCTTGTATCTTTAGCATACCAGTGGCCTCCTCCCATACCTTTCTTGAAACAGCACAGTTTATGAAGAGATGATTAATGGTATCATCTTCAGACTTACAAAGGGGACATCTGCCAGGCCCAACCAAGAATCTAGCTTGTAAGATTTCCCATGTTGGGATCTTCCTTTTTAATATGCACCAAAGAAGAAGCCGAGCCTTAGCTGGAATTTTGAGTTTCCAGATGTTTTTGGCCCACCAATCCGGTACCCCCCAACCTTTCTTTCCCATTAAGAAAAGGTAACCATCTTTTGGGGAAAAATTCCCTGATTTGCTTTGTGCCCACATCAAACAGTCAGGTTCATCTTTTATCCTGACATTTGAACGTTTTAATTCTTGGATGTAGCCCTCCCACTCAACCTTCCATCTGACATTTAACCCCAAATCTACATCATCCTTCCAAGCCTGGCCCCATATAGTAGACTGCCCTACCTTCTCCACCTGATTTAGTGCTGAAATACCTTTACTTTCCAAGTGTCTGAGAATCCCTGGTGATAAAGCATAAGATTCGCTGCATCCGACCCATGGATCTCTGCCAATCCTTACCTTTCTTCCGTCTCCAACTTTCCAAGCTAATCCTTGCTCGATCACTGAAAATGCTTCCACCGTGGCTTTCCAAATGGCAGATATATATTTTGTCTTCTTATTTCGACTCCGAATCCAGTCTTCCATTGGGATAGGGTCAATGTATTTTCTTTTCACCACCCGTGTCCATAAATTTTCCATAGTTATCAACCTCCATCCAGATTTCGCTGCTAATGAGATGCAAAATTCAGGAAATCTTTTAATGCCCCACCCCCCCCATTCTTTTGGTCTGGCCACTTTGTCCCATGCTACCCATGGTAGCACAGAAGACTCCTTGGATCCCGCCCATAAAAATCTGCAGCAAATTCTTCTAATTTTTTCCATTACGCCTTTGGGGATCCAAGTTAGTGCAGCCCAATAAACCAGAATGGCTATCAGCACTGATTTAATTAGGGTCAGCCTGCCAGCTCTGGAAAGCCATCTGAAGCTCCAATGAGTAATTCTGGATTCAATCTTAGCGATAAGCCAGTTCCAATCCTCTTTTTTGTAACCAGTAGGCTTTAACCAAAAGCCCAAATATTTGAAGGGAGAGTCCAGTGGTTGAATGGGGAAAGGGAATAGATTTGCCATTCTATCCCTTTCTCTTCTTTCTATATCCGCCACACAAGCATGGGATTTTCTTAAATTTATCTGCATACCAGTTGCTTTAAGAAAAAGGTCAAAGATGCATTTTAGCTCCTTTAGTTCATTAGAGGAACCATTGGTGAAGATCAATATGTCATCAACAAAAAGAAGGTGTGTGATGAAAAGATTAATTGCTACCTCAATACCCTTTACCTTATCTTCTCTTCTGGCTTTGTGAATCAATCTACTTAGCCCTTCAGCCACAAGAAGAAACAGAAGAGGGGATAATGGGCAGCCTTGTCTGAGTCCTCTCTGGCTGTTGAAAAAAGAAGAAGCTGCACCATTAACCAGAACTGCAAAGCTAACATTTGTAATGCAGCCCATGATCCAGCTAATAAAGGGATAGCTGAATCCCAACTGAGTTAGCAACATTCGCAGATAGAGCCAACTAATCCGATCATATGCTTTAGATAGATCAATTTTTAGAACAGCCCCCTTCTTTTTCTTCAATCTGACACTATGAATGACCTCCTGAGCTACCCCAATAGCTTCATGGATTTGTCTTCCATCCAGAAATCCAAATTGCTCCATTGATATATTTTGCGCCAGGAATGGGGCTAGTCTGCGGGCAATTACCTTTGCTATAATCTTGTAGATGCAATTGCACAATGATATTGGTCTGAAGTCTTCAAAACTTTCCGGATCATCCTTTTTAGGAATAAGGGCTATAAAAGTTGTGTTGAAAGGTCTATAAACTTCTCCTTTCTGTCTAGACTCCTCAACTACTTCAGTAATTTCGGAACCTAGTTGGTCATAAAAATGGAGAAACAGTTCTATGGTCCAGCCATCTGGGCCTAGACTCTTATCCTTGCCCATGGTTTTCATAGCAGCTTCAACCTCCTCCTTTGAAACCGGGATTGATAAATCTTCTGCTTCATCTTCCTCAATGAATCTAGGGAAGCTTTGCACAGTTCTAAAGACTTCTGCAATAGTAGCCTCCCCAGAGTCTGTAAAAATATTCTGGAAGTGTCTTTTCCCTAACCCGGAAAGCTCTAGAAAGGATCTGAATTCCCTCCCTTCTTCGTCTTTAAGGCTCCAAATAGTATTTGCAGCTTTCCTACCTTTTGCAAAGTTATGGAAAAACTTGGTGTTCTCATCCCCAGATTTTAACCAAATTGCCCTACTCTTGATTCTCCATTCTTCTTCCTTGTCCAAGAGGATTTTATTTTGCTGCTTCTCCAAAAGAAGAATTCTGTCTTTTGTGGCCTGTGATGAGTATCCATCTGTCTCCACACTTTCCATCTGTTCCAGCTCCTTCCTAATTTTAACCAGCTCCTCATTTTGTTTCAGTTTTCTTTCCTTTGCCCAGGAAATTGTGGCTTTCTTCAATCTTTTAAGGTTCTCCATAAACAAAAAACATTTGTCCTCATCTGAATTATGGGCAGGGTGAACCCATGTTTCATTAAACATCTTGCAGAAAGAGAGATCCTGGAGCCAAGCTGGATTGAACTTAAAAGGGGCAGGAGGTTTGGGAGGAGGAAAAGAAAGATCCAGAAAAACAGGGAAATGATCCGAATTCCCTCTTTCCTCAACCCACTGTCTGAGCATGGGGGTTTTGGCGAGCAAAGATTCAGCCACCAAAAATCGGTCTAGTCTTTTAGCTATCCGATCTTCACCTGCCCTTCGGTTCCTCCAAGTAGGCTTTAGTTTGATCGGTGAAGGATCTATAAAGTTATTATCCAAAATGAGGTTAAAGAAAAAATCTGTTAGAGGATCTTCTCTAGCTGATGGTCCCCATGTTTCAGCTCTGCCTATGGAAAAATTTAAATCACCTCCCACCACCATCAACGGGGATTTCATCACAGATTTTGACATCAAATCTTTCCAAAAAGAATCCCTGCTCTGACATGGCCCATATACATTTACTAAGGAGACAGGAAAAGAGAAATCTGGCGATACAACCTCCATGCCCATGACTTGTTTCATCCCCCATTGGTTTATAACCTTTACCCGTCCTTCTTTTAAACCAATAGCTATGCCCCCCGAGTGACCAGAAGAGTCAATGGCAGAAAAAATCCACCCAGGCAGAAGGGAATGAAGCATGGCTTCTATCTCACAGGCCCTCCCCAGTGTTTCTTGCAGAAAAATAACATCTAAATTTGAATTAATTATCCACTCTTTCAATGCCAGTTTTTTCGGTTTGCTGGCCAAACCTCTGCAATTCCAAGTTGTCATGATCATTTTATAACACTCTCATGGGGTTGGGCTGCTCTAAGAACCCCCGTAATAGAGTACTGTTTACCATCTGCAACATCCAGTTTAGCTTTTAGTTTTGCCTTGGAAATATCCGATTTCCTACCTCTCTTATTTTTAGGGTAACTCTGGGAAGGGGTTAATCCCAATCCACCTAAAGTCTCCTGCTCACTGAGGATCCCTCCCATAGATCTCAGGTTATAAGGGCAGTGGGGACGAAGAGCTGACTGTGACAGAGGGGGCCACTGGTCTTCACAACTTATATCCAGTGACAGAATAGCATCAGCTGTAATGTCTACATTCAGAGGGCTGGAAATATGTTTCATATTTTCAACAGAATTAAAATGACTATTAGGATTTGAGACATACGAAGGAGATATGCCATGCTCAAGAGAATTTAAAAATTTGATAGGGACATCCGGATTACTGTCTGCACTTAGGGAACATTCGATGTGTTTCTTATTTTCAACAGAAATAGTTTCTTGCCCAGATTTTTTAGGATATGAAACATGCAAAGAAGAAAGAACATGCTCAGGAGATTTTAGATTAGGGATCCCTGAGCGCATACCCGTTTCTTCGACTTCTGGCGGAATTTGGCTTGCTACGTCCTCCTTTACGGGCTCTTTCGCGGCTGTCTCTTCTTTCTCATGTTCCTCCACAGCACCCGCCGGATGATTGACGGCTTCCTGAGTATCCTCTTGACTTGGAACATCTTCATCCACCGGATTTTTGACAATCCCCTCTGTCTCCATATCCTCTGTTCCTAGCGGCTCAGTAATTTCATGCTCCACTGATATCTGAATATTGTTATGGTCATTTCCTCTGTTAGCTGAAGTCCTCCTAAAATGACGCCTTCTCCTCAGCTGTGAGCAGTTTTTTGCCAAATGCCCGTATTCGTGGCAGAAATGGCATCTGAAAGGTAAATATTCATAGTCTAGAGTCTGTTCAAACACGAGTTCTTTGTACTGAAGATTTATTTTTTGCGCCAGGCCTCTACTCGGGTTAAGGAGAGTCAAAATACGCGCCATCGATCTATCCTTCGTCTTCAAAAAAGACAAATCTGCCTCCAAAAAAACCCCCAGCCTATTCCCAATGGATTTTAAGACTTCTTCTGTCCACAAGAAAGATGGTAAGCCCGGAGCTCGCACCCACACAGGGAACTCCGCCGTTCGCTCCTTGAAGGCATCAAACAAGGGGTTCCATTTCTTTAACAGTACAGGAATGTCTCCTATATGCCAATGACGATGGAAGACCCATTCTGCCGCGTCTTTATCAACAAAACAAAGCTTGAACCACCCCTTCCCTAAAATTTGAGCTTCAAACTGTAGAGGTCTGGCTGATACAAAACATGACTCACCCCATTCTTGAAGAAATTTAGAGGAGAATTTCTTGCCTCTAACTCTGCCGACCAATGTACAATCTGCCACCGCTAGCGTTTCTTCTATTGAGACCTCCATCCCCAGCACCAGGTTGCTCTCAATCTCCTGAGATCCAATGGGTCTTTGCTGTTTTCTTTTTGAAACTTTGTTTCTTAATTCTTTCACCGAAGATCCGAGACCCCTTCGGTCATCATTTCTTTCTGGACTAGTCTTCTCTATGCCCCCTATAGTTCCTATCTCCGGCAATGACGGGGATTGATCCGCAGTTCCTGCTTCAATATTCTCTGAAGGCTGGGGACCTATTGCCAGTCCTTCAGGTGCTGTCCGTTCCCCCACTGGATGTTCTCCGCTTCCATTTACATTAGACCCATTTAGGGAAAAGGTTTCTCTTGGCAAGGAAAACCTTGAAAACGGAGGAAAGCCCCCTCGGTTCCTTGACCTGTTATGTCCAGCCGAAATCCCTAAATTAATAAATTCTTCAGAACCCTTAGAGGGCGTGTCTCGAAACAATGATGCTTTGCCCTTTGAATCTGATGGCAGCCCTTCCTCATCTGGCCCCCTGTAAACTATTTCGCTTCCCACCTGATTGGAAGCTGCCGGAGTGAAACTATTGAGAGTCGTTCTGCCCGCTTCCTTGTCTTTTTGCCTAAACAGTGACGGATCTACCTGTGTTAAGTCCTCCAATCTATTCCGTTCAAAAGCCCCAAAGTAGTGCTCCATATTCTGAACAGTGATCTCCTTCCCCCACATTGAGAGGATATCCTCCACTGCTGGGTTCAGATCTACGAAGTCGGCGGGGCTACCCATGATTACAAACCGATTCAATATTAATGCTACAGCCGCTAATCAGCAGAGGTTTAATCTTTACGGCTTCTTGTGGTGTAAGATCGGAATGAAGGCGGAAATCAATCTGTAATCGCCTGTGTTAAAGTTTTAAACAACCCGACAAAGACCTGTCCCGATCCAGAAACTCCCGTCTCCACCTGCCAGGCGCCTTTGAGACCTATGCCGGCATCTGTTCACTGACTTCTACCCGTTTCAGCTACCCGTGGCCCGAGCGTGGGTCCGTCTTGGGCTCTGGCTTCAAAACCCTTACCAGCGCCATCGCTCCTCCTCCCTCATGATTTTCATAAAATATTACTATGATTTATAAAGTGTATGAGAATATATTTAAAATATAAAATCTATATTATAAGGGTTAATTTTTCCTTAAAGTTCTAAATATTACTGTGTTATGTTTATGCGTGCAATAGATAAAATATTCAAAAAATAGAGAACAATGAAATAAAACTCACAAACCACAATTGGCACAAAGATAACTTGGAAAACATTTCAAGAGAAAACCATTGAAAAAGTGAGACTACTTTGCTCTTTTTTACTAAATCCAAAAAAAATGAAGTACAAGTAATTGAGACATGTATAATGTAGAGTACTCCAATGCACAACCCCTTTTGTTCTCTCACTATCCATTCTTTACTACTTTGTTTATCTCTAGAACAACATATACTAATGACTCAAAATATTGTTCAATTTTATATAAAACAAGATACACTCCACATGTTTTTATTTACATACATTAATATTCTTTCCTAAATTTTCATATATATATATATATAATTGATAAAAATTTCATTTTTGTTTTGAAAATGTACAATTTGTTCACCCATTTAAAAGTATTATAAGAAGTCCTCGTCAAAATAAAAAATAATATTTACATTTACCTACTTAAAATATATGTTATTAATATTTAATTTTAAATAATTATATTTATACCTAGTCTTAATAATAATGATAATAATTTTTTAAATTTATTTGAATCTAAATATAATTATAATATATTTTAAGTATGCTTATAAGTATTTTTATTCAATATTGATATGCTAATTTCTTTTAATCTAAATCTTTTTTATATACTTATAAATTAAAGATATTGGTATATTATAGTTGTCTCCATGAAATTTCAAATATTAAGTAGCTTGTATTTCTAAATCTATGTTTAATTTTTCATATTTAATACAATTATGAAATTACGATGCAAATTATTAAATAATAAATGGCATTATGTAAACACATGTTTATCCTTTATGATTTAAGTAATACAATTATGAAATTACCAAACAAATTACCAAATAACAAATGGCATCAAGTGAATACATGTTTGTCTTTTCACATTTACCAAATAAACTTATGAAATCACCATATGCAAATTATCAAATGACTGGATTTATAAAGTGAATGATTATGCTAGAGAAAATGATATGAATTCATGTATATCAACCATATTATTAATATGGTTGTGAGTTAGCTATAGCTTATTGATAAAAATCAATAGAGATAGATATCAAAAACACTTACCTTGTAATACATCTCACATTGTCAAGATTTTAAAAAATCATAAAAAATAACTAAATTATAACTTTCTCCTAAATTATTATTTATAAAAAATATTAGTATATGAGTTAAACATATATATATTTAAAAAACATGTAACAAAATGTTTAACTATAGAAATGCTTAACCTATAAATAGAATTTGTAACAATATCACAAGTCAATATTACTATATGCCCAAAAAATATATAAATCAAATTTATATGACATTTTTTTAAATTGATTCATTTAATTAAAAAAAAAAACATAATTAATAGTAACCTTTAATTTTATGACTTGTTAAGGTTAATGGAGAAATGTATTCTTGGAGTCAGTTCATTAGTTATGTGTGGGACTTAGATTAGGAATTTGTTCATATTTTCTAGGTGGTTGTTCTAACCTCCTTATTTGCTTGTAAACTATATATTCTTGATTGTTAATGAGAAGATTATGCTAGAAACAAAGTGAAACCCTCACCTGAAAACTACTCAGTTTGATAAATAAAATCGCTACTAAATTTGATGAATAAAATCTTTATCTTCCATTTTTAAAATAACTAATACTAAAAATATTTTAAAATATTTAATAAAATTTAAATTTCTAATACCTACCTAATAATTATTAATAATTAAATTGAAATTTTAAATACATTTCAAAATACCTTAATAACATTATTAAATAAATAAATAAATTTATAAATAAAATATATATATATTAATAAAAAAATATCAACCAAATGTGAGTAACCAAAAGTTAAGTCGAACTTAGGCACATGCATCTTCTCGAATTAGCCGATGAGCTCTTACCCAATAACTTGTCGTAAAGCAACACAACTCAACTTGTAGCGAAGATCACGTGCAAGAACTTGGGAATAATAAAACACGTCAAATCACGCCATCTGAGAGAATGGCTACACATTAAATGTTTTGATGCTCACCTCTGCATAACTCAAGCCACAAATCGCGCACCCTGAATATTTTCAGAACTATATTTGGAAAGAAATAATAATAATAATAAATTTTTTAATATATAAAGAATTTGAAATTTATTTGGCCTTTTAATTACAAAAGTTTACATATTCTACGTTTTTGTGATTTTATTCTCAAAATTATATGCAGATTTTATTTCCAAAAATTATATACTATTTGTACTCGTGATTTGATTATAAAAATGTACATATTTTAATTGAAATTCTAATCTTTAAAAAAAACACATACTTATAATTATTATATCTAATTAAATTCCTAACCATAAAAACATAAAAATCTTTAATTCTCATAAAACTGGAAAATACCTATATATATATGTGTATTTAAAAAACACGTCTACATACTAAAACATTAAAAACGCAATAACTTAGAGTTTGGCAAGAGAGCACCTTGAACTTCAAATAGATTACCCTTGAGAATAGGCACCACATCATTTCACATATCTTAAGCAAATACTTAAGCCTTGCCAACATGTCACTCCACCCTTTGGTGGTAGTGTTGGAATTTGAATATAAGAAAAAAGTTTAATAATTATAAGTGATGACCAGGTAGGATATGTGATATTCATCCTATTATGGGAGGGATACTTATCACCTAACTGTAATTTTTTATTTTTTTAAGTAGAAAAAACAAAACAACTCCCACTATTCAAGTGGTCTAGGACTCACTCGATGAAGCTTTGAAGTTCTCTGAAAGTGCCCTAATTTGCCGGTTCAATGGTTTTTGGCCGCGGCTGATAGCACTCCACAATTGGATCTCGGAGGTATGGAAGCCTATCATTTCTGATGAAATTAATATCTACCCTTGTGCTAGAGGTTTCTTTAAAGTAGATTTTGAAAATCCTGAAAGCAGACAATGTATTCTAGATTCCGACCCTTGGTTTTGGGAAAAATCAGGCCTATTCATGAAGCCATGGAACCCATCATTCGATCCCTCTACAGCAGTGATAACCTCAGCACCAGTTTGGGTGAGATTGCCAAGCCTACCCTTGCATCTCTGGAATCTCTCCTCGCTAAAAGCCATCGGAAATGCAATTGGGAAATTTTACTGCAGGTGCCCAGAAACAGAGGAATATGCCAGAACCACCTATGCACGCATCTGTGTGGAAATGGATTTCAGCACCGGATTCCCAGCTGAAATAAACCTAACAAGTAAAGACTATGTGTGGAACCAGAAGCTTGATTATGAAAGTGTCCTCTTCAGATGTCGATCGTGCTTTGAGACGGGGCATCTAGCCAAAAATTGCCCAAAAGCCTCTGAGAAAAATTTTGCTAGAAAAAACCACCACAGATCTACATGGTGGGAAGGAGCACAAAAAGAATACTACACTGTCATCAAAGAAGAATATTCTAGAGAAAACTCTGAGTCACAAGAAATCAAGGAAGAAGGAAACAACTCTCAAAGCAAGCAAGGAGAAAGCCCGCCCCAACAAATCAACAGTTATGAGGATTTGAATACCGCAGAAAATAAATCTTCATTTAACAGCAAAGCAGATCTCCTAAACCAAACTTCTTCTCCGACTATAGATTGCGAAGCTAAGACACCAATGTCCCAAGAACCAGAAGAGATGAAGGAGATGCAAGACAAAGGAAGTTGGAAGACCGTAGAGAAAAGAAAGAAAGCTACAACAACAATCTCGCCAAGAAAGACGAGGAGCCAGACAAGTAAAAATTAAGAAAATTGTAGGTCCGATAGACCAATTTGGTCTCAGTGGACGTTAACCACCATCATCATCATCATCATCATCATCATTTATATATTTGTTTAGTTTTTTTTTACTAGTGGGGTTAGGATAACTTATTAATGCTTAGTAAATAAAAAACAATAAATTTTAATGCAAGTAAAAATATCTTGTTTTACAATGAGGCTATATTTCTAAGAGAACAACGACATAAGAATAGAGACAGAAATAGAGGAGTGGCTTCAGCTTAGGAAAACATTTTAAATTGCAAAAAGAAATCAGGAAAAGGTAAAGCTTATAGCTTAAACAACCCCTCTCCAAATCACTCCACTTTGGAAGACCTCGATAAACATATACCCATGAAGCATGGTCACCCTATGTTTGGAAAGAAGGTGAAATTTTATATCTGTGAGAGATATTTATCATATTATACAATGTGATATAACTTTTATATATGAGAGATATTGATCATATTATGTAGATTAATACTTACTACTTAACTTAACTCAATTGAAATTGAATATATATATATATATAAAAGAGTAAACATTTTGGTTTTTTTTTTCTAATTATATTTTAATTATTTAAAATGTATTTTTACATTGAGTTTAAATTATTTTTTTATATTAATCATTAAATATATTATTTTCAATCATTTTGAATAGATTTTAAATAAAAATATTAAAAAGTATTGAAAAAAAATTAAAATATTTAAACTATAAATTTAAAAATAATGATAGATTTAATTTTAATAAAATAAAAAAATTTCAATGTTATTTCTAGATTTTCAAATATATATATATATATAGTGTAATAAAATTCATGATTTAAAAATAAAATTATTATTATGATTACTAGATTATAATTTGAATAGGTTTAATGCTTAAGAATATATGTTTCTTAGTGATAGGTTTAAATTTAGAACATGGTAGAGTAGGTATATACATGTAGATGTTAATTATTAGAGCAATTGATTTGCTTGTTGATTACTATTAGTTTAGCATTGACCGATACAAGTTATAACGTACAATTTTGATAATAAATAAATAAATAAATATATATATATATATATATATATATATATATATATATATATATATATATATATATATATTTTAATTTTGAATGTCTAATTGCAACCTTTGTGCCATGTGGATAATTGCCTTAGATTTTTTTGCCATAATTTTTTGATGTAGTTGCAATACTTATACCATGATTTTTAAATATTTGTGTAATGATTTTTCATTGTTAATATTCATAGGAAAACCACATAAAAATAAAATTAATTTGTCAATATTTCTCCCTATCACAACAGGTTTTTAGATTTTCTAAAGTTTCTATTTCTTCATATATCGTTTATTGTTTAAGGTTTTTTTGGTTCTGTGTTTTATATTTTCAGCAACAAACAATATTCTATCACAATTTTACTTTCTATAAACATCTAGGTACCTTGTGACTTCAAGAGATCTGGACCCTAATGAAGCTCATGTACGCATTAAGAAGGGCCCTGCTAAGCTCATATGGACCCCGGCAGAACACGGGAAATACTCACCCAAAGCAGGCTACCCAAACCTCCTCTCGAATTGCAAACCACCTATTCTTATGGATTGGTGGCGAAATATCTAGAAGCTCAAAGCACCTCCACGAGCTAGACTCTTTATGTGGAATGTGCTCAACAACAAGACACCTACTGGAGAAAATCTTATGCACAAATCTCACTATGGGCCGCATTGGTGCGTCCTCTATACTCAGGCGGAGGAGTCTAATGAACACCTATTTCTATTCTGCCCAATGAATGTACAGTTGTGGCAACAAGTTTTACATCTCCTCTCCAAGGAGGCCAGATGGCACCGCCTCTCGATCCCTGAAGCATGGAACAACTAGATTGATGAGCAACAGGACAACAAGACTCTGCGCTTACCTCTTCTCATATGTTGGACAATCTCGCATTCGATCTCATACCTCTGAGACTATAGATCGATCCATCCCGTGGGCATACTTCGATGGAGCAGCCCAATCTCAAGGATGTGGGGGGGTATCCTACTATACCTAACTGAACAACACCATTTCAAAATACAGCTGGGATTGGGGGAGGGAACAAACAACTTTGCAGAATTGATTACTCTCAGGCATCTACTGCATTTTGTACTGGCACACTCATGCATTAATCTACAGATTTTTGGAGACTCCAAAATCATCATAAACTGGTTCAACAATATAAATAATTGTCATGCTCATACACTTAGAAACATTCTGGATGAGATTATGGTTTTCAAGGCACAATTTAACTCTATCACCTGTCAACACATTTACAGGGAACATAACGAGGCTGCTGACAAATTATCCAAGGAGGCCTCGACACACCCCAGAGGCTTGTGGATGATTCAGGAACAGCTCGGAGCATAACAATATCAGTATTACCATCAGCCATACATAGACAGAGCATATCCTCAGGTGGACAAAGCCTAATTTTGGATGGTTTTTTCTACTGTTGATATTCAGTATCATTATATGTATATATTTATGTTTTAAAAATTATGTGCATGCTAGACATGATGAACAACGTGTGAGGTGAATATGTATAGCTCTTTCTTGGTATGGCTTCGGCCAAAACTTATTATTTTTTGACAAATACTTGAACTAGCCTTGGCCAGCAGTTATGCATATGCCACTCGCATCTACTATATGTAATTTTTCAAATTAATGGAAGATTATGATTTTTCCTTGGGAAAAAAAAATATGGAATTTGAAATTTGTTCAACAATTTAATTACCAAAGTTTACATATTCTACCCTTTTGTGATTTTATTCTCAAAATTATATTCTTTTCGTATTCATGATTGATTATCAAATGGTACATATTTTAATTTTCAAAATTGGAAATTTTATTTAAAAAAAAAAAAAAAAAAAAAACACATAATTATAACTATTAAATCCATTTAAATTCCTCACCATCAAATTATAAAAATCTTGAATTCTCATTAAATTTGAAAATAACAAATCATAGTATTCACGATTGATTATCAAAATGTACAATTTGAAATTCTAATCTTAAAAAAAACACATACTTATAACTATTAAATCCATTTAAATTCCTTATTATCAAATTATAAAAAAATTGAATTCTCATAAAATTTGAAAATAACAAATCATATATATATGGCTTTAAAAAACACATCTACATAGTATACAATAAAAAACGCAATAATTTGAGAGTCTGCCAACATAGCACTTTGTGCTTCAAATATATTACCTTTAAGAATAGGCACCACAACTTCCTGAGGCTCCTCCTTTGGAACTAAAAGCTCCTCTTTTGGTTGGATCTGAAGCTCCCTCTCAAGAAAGCATCTCATTACTTTATCCTCATCAAACTTTACATCCCTTCTCACAACTATCATTCTGAGGGAAGGTACGTACACTCGGTAATTGTGTGTAGTTTTGGTGTAACCCACAAAAACTCTCAACTTTGTTGCTGGCTCAAGCGTCTTCCTCGAATCTTTGGAGACATGATAGTTAACAAAAACTCCAAAAATTATGAAGTGAGACACATTCGAATTTCTCCCCGAGAAAGCCTCCTCTGGTGTAATCATACCAAGAATCTGATGAAGACTCTGGTTCTGCAAGTAGACTATTTTGTTACATGCCTCTTCCCACAAATGAAGTGGCATACCTTGGTCATGTAGCATATCTCTCGCTGCTCCCACAATGCTCTGATTTTTCCTCTCAGCTACCCCATTCTATTGTGGGTTGTGGGGTGTTGTGCACTCTCTTTGAATGCCTTCTTTCATGCAGAAATCCTTAAAGTCATTTGAAACACATTCACCTCCATTGTCGCACCTAAGAGCCTTCAACTTCTTGTATGTCTCTTTCTCAACTAGTGCCTTGAATTTTACAAATTTTGAGAATGTCTCATCCTTCTTCCACATGAAGACAATCCAACGCTCTCTTGAGAAATCATCAACAAAGGCGGTGTAGTACTTATGTCTGGCAGTGGAAGCTATCGAGAAGGGTCCATAAACATTAGAGTGGACTCTCTCCAAGACTACATGTGCTTTGTTGTCTTGAGCATGGAATGTGAATTTCACATACTTTCCCAAGTTACAACCCTTGCAGATATCTTGTTGCTCAAGTTATCCCTTAGGAAGACCAATGGTTATTTGTTGCACAACTTTTAAGGTGGCATGATGCAAATGGCCCAATCTTCTGTGCCAAAGCTCACCAACATCGTGACTATGCACTTTCTCTGTCTTATAGCTTAATGCAACACAATCTTCCACATCACGTTTATACATGTTCTTCACAGGAACTTCGGTTTGCTTCACTTCTCCAATAGCTTTGTGCCTTAGAAATTTGTTACCTGTACTGAAGATCACATCATAGTCACGGTCTTCCAAAACTATTACTAAGATAAGGTTATTCTTCAAGCCCTACACGAACATAACATCTTTGAGACGAAGAGGGGATCCCAACTCCCTCTTAAAGGTTACTGTACTGATCCTAGTAGCATTGTACCTTCCATCGTCCCCAAGCTCGATATGCATCTAGAGATCTTTCTCCTCCTGGTCACTGAAAAACTCTCTACACCCAGTCATGTGGAACGAGGCACCCAAAGCCAAGTACCACACACTCCCCATCATAATTCTTGGCATGCATGCAATAAGGGTGAAGTCTAGCTCAAACTGTGAAGCCAATGCTTTACCTACTACACTTCTTGAGCTCTTCTTGCTAGACTTTTTGAGTGGACACTTTGTAGCATAGTGCCCGATTTCATGACAATTGAAGCATTTTATTTTGGACAAGTTTTTCTTCTTGCCCCCTTGGTTGGAATCTGGTTTGGTTTGAGATTTCTTCCCTTTTCCCTTATTACCCTTTCCAACCAATGGAAAGTTTTCTTCATCCCCTCCTTTGGATGAACTTCCATCTTTGGTATTTCGCCTGATCTCTTCTTGTACCAAATCAGATCACAACCTCTCCCAATTCGGTAAATTTTCCCTTCCATTCACCAAGTATGGGTAGCTATGCCAGGACTTTACAAGGCCTAGAAGAGCTAGGATCACCAGGTCATCATTCGTGACAGTCACACCAACCCCTCCAAGCTCATCCCAAAGTTGTGTAAATCTTGTGAGATACTACAAAATAGAATCATTCTTCTCCATCTTAATTTTTCGAAGTTTGTGTTTCAGGGCCAATTTCTAATGGTCGTTTCTATTCTCAAATAGTTCAGGTGGTGCCTTCCACATTGTGAAAGAATTTTCTTTTCCATGGAAATTTGAGACAATGTGGTCTCGCACTCCCTCCAAGATTATTCTCCTCACCTTGGCTACATCTTTCTTCCATTGGGCTAGATTCTGGACATCAGTTGATATTGGTTTTGGAATGCATGTCTTGGCATATTCCAACAATTCATTGTCATCAAGCACTGCCTCCATTTGATCCTTCTATGCAATGAAATTTGAGTTTCCTTCCAAGGCATAATCTAATCTCATTCCATTAGATGCCATTTTCCCAACTCTGAAGAGATCATGCTACACACCTGCAATTCAAAACTCCCGAGGAACAACTTTGAAATTATTTTTCTTTTGTGAATCCTACTCGAATACCATGTAGAATTATGGTCATAGAATTGCAATTGCTTAATCATTTTAATATTAATAATGAGACACAATCCTACTCTACTGTTCTGCAAAATTCAATTCAAAATTTAGAAAAACATTCACAAAAGTGCATCAATCACATACACATGAACATAGATTTATCTAGGGGAAACCACCAAGTCAAAATCCCTTCAGATTGTCTTGCACTAATCAGATGAATAGAGATGTATTACAATTGATAGCTCTATCTTAGCTCAACCTACAAGTGAATAAACTATCTCTCTGCTCAATGAGAAGCTTTGACCCAAACTTAGTCAATTTTTGCTTTCAAGCCCCTATTTCCTTGTATAAATCTTGAGGAATTAGGCCCCTATTATTTAGGAATTTTCCTCCATTTACTGCACAATTCCCAAGGTTGGATCTTTGATTGCATGCCACACATGTACACTCCTGAATAGTCTACAACTGATGTTACATTGCCTTTGAATCTCCACCAGAACTGGGGAACTCAAATTCTCTGCCTACACTACCTATTTTAGGTTGAATGACTAGTTAACTAGTTGATCATTGAGTTAGATTGATGCCCCAATGAACAATTGACCTCCCACTAGTTCTATCAACAATTAGAACTATTCTAATTGAACACAACTTAATATAACTGAATTAGATTGCTACAAATTAGCAATTTGTAGCAAGCACTCATGCATAACTGAGCTCCAAGTCTCTAACTCGAATTAATTGAGTTAACTAAGTGACAAGAGCCATGTCACCTTACTTAACTACCTCCAAATTGTCTGATGATGTAGAAATTCGAATTATCTCAATTTTGACCAAGGCAAAGTCAAAACTGAAATTTTCTTGCTGCACTTCTCAACATTCCTCTTCTAAAATAAATGTCATTTATAAAAATAAGTGTTATTTAATATATTCATTAAAATTAAATAAACCAACTAAACATTTAAATATCTATATAATATACCACTTATATTACATAAACCATTATAATTTTAATAATTGTAAAATAATAATAATAAATCAACATCACCTCACAAAAGCAAATCATTTTTAATTTTATAACATTATTCTTCACTCCATTATATTACTTGTATCAGACCATACTCACTCTAATACTAACATCACCACACTTTCAATATCATAATTTAATACTAACATCACCAATTTTATTTATCCCACACATTATATAATACTAACTGATTCTTATTCATTATTTCAATATTATAATTTTAATACCATGACATCATTTATAATATCAATTTGATACTTTGTAGACCCTCTCTTTTAACTTATGGTGATTGTGATGCAAGTACAAGCTATAATATATTGGCATAGCTCTTTTAACTTAAGATGGTTGTGATGCTAATACAAGCTATAATAGATTGACATATCGAAGTTATACTAGAGTGACATATCAAAGATATTATTTGATTCAATACTTCATTCTCCTCCTAAAAAGTTAGAGTGAAATAACATTTTTATAGAGTGACATACCAAAAATGTTATTGCATGATAATACTTCATTCTTATTTATATATATCATATTTTGTGATCCTTTCTTTTGAATTATCATATAGTTGTGATAGTTGTAATTACAAATTATATTAGAATATATATGAGAGATGTTATTCTAGGTTTGTGATCCTTTCTTTTGAATTATCATATAGTTGTGATAGTTGTAATTACAAATTATATTAGAATATATATGAGAGATGTTATTCTAGGTTAATACTTCATCTTTCATAATATATGTAGATAAATTCTTAAAAGTTAGTGTGATATATCAAAAATATTAGTCCATGCTCATATTTCTATATATATACACCATATTTTGTGACTCTTTCTTTTGAATTATCGTGGTTGTGATAGTTGTAATTACAAATTTGAAATTGACATATTTAGAAATGTTATTCCATGTTAATATTTCATTTTCCTCTCAGAGAATATTTAGATAAATTTATAATTTTCTTATTTTTTTATAAGAGTCATAATTACTTGTGAATAGTTGTGGTTACGGTTCATATAAATGTAAATGAGGATGAGATTAAAAAATAAATTTAAAATATAATATTTAAATATAAAAATACATTCTTCTTGATTGGGGTGTGAGTTGTTAGGCACTCATCATGATAAGGAAGCAGAGGAATGTTGCCACCGCCCCTCACACGCTTAAAGCAAAGGGTGTGATGGCCATTGGCATGCTTAAGACAACAAGAATGTAGGAAGGTGGAAAAAAACATTTGGGTAAGTTTACCGACTGCGGTGAAGGATAGAAGGACGAGGTTTGAAAAAGTAGAGGTACCAAAGGTGAGAGTGGAGCAGAGGCTTCGAAAGGGATGAGGGCTCCAAACATTGGATACCGGATACGTAAACTAACTTTTCCTCCACTACACCATGATTCCCAATGTCTGGTTTGATAATTGGGGTATGTATAGGGGCAATGGATTTGTGGGCAAAATTAATTCGAGCTGGGAGAGGTGCATGGTGTCGAGCGTCTGCTGGAATAATCCCAGCTCCATGGGTTCCTCCCTGGTGTCAATTCATTATGGGATTTACCTCTTTCGTATGGGGCTTATCGTGCTTGGTGGGGAGGGTGGCAGTCTGAGGGAATATCGTTGTCTTGTATGCATGGAAATCCTAGGGGTCAAGGGATGGGATGTTATCATTGTCTATGTTTTGGTGAAAGTTTGTTTCTTGGTCTGCTCCGTGGGTGCTGAGGATAATTGGCAGGACTGGCTCCTGAGGGTCGGTGCTAATTACCTGAGGAAAGCTAGTAGTGGGGAGGTTGTCGTGGGTAGGGGTATTCTGAAGTCTAGGAATTGGCATGAATTGAGGGTTGTTCGTGCCAACCTCGTCTAGTGGAGGGGCAGTCAGGAGATAAGCAGAGATTGGGTTGGGTGCCTCTTGGAGCTTGGGCATCAGATTTTGCGATGCGATGCAATGTTGGTCAGGGCAAGGCTAAAATGGTGATGAGTCAGGGGGGATGGGGGAATGGTCATACAGAGGTGGGTAAGGGAGGTGCGGGACTTGGAACCCATCGGCTTGGCTACCATGCTACAAGATCTGTAGTTGGCTAGCCACTGGCACCTCGCTCCCAAGGCTGAGGCCAAAGAATTTACAAAGTAATGGGAATGTTGATGCGTCTGATGGGGCAAAGCTACCAGGGTGTGGGTCATGGTCATGCTGGGTGGGGGATCCTGCATTTCGGGGGTTATACAAATGAACCAAGGGTGGTGAATTTTGTGAAAAGGCAGAGCCTTCGGGTGTTGGAAATTCAAAACACAATGTAATGTAAATCTTGGATTCTTGTCCCCATATCAGGTCCGCAAAACGATAATCATTCTCGGATGCAAAGAGCACAGAGGCTAGCTTCAGGCCATCCTTAGGATTTGGCCGGCAAGTACTTTGACACGGTGACACTGGGTAGAATGGCAAAAGGTAAGGGCCGATGAAAGAGGCCATGGGTGATCGAGGCCGAGGCTAAACCAAGCACCTCGAGGAAACGCCGAGGTAGAAAACCAGTGGCCAACCTAATAAGTGAAGCGGTCGCTGCATAAAGGAAGGCACCAAGGAGGAGATCAGACAGCTAATAGCAGAATGGGAGGAAGACATAAATCGATAAGTAAGCATGGATGAAGCTGAGCTGGAGGACTGCAAGCTCCTGGTTCCAAATCCAGGCAACACTAGAGGAAGAGGGACTCAATTTAAATAGACCCTACATCTTTATTGGCTGATGAAATGCATCCTTGGTAAGGCCATGGAGAAAATCTGGATGACTGCTATCCAAGATTTCCCAAATTACAAGCAAGAGTTTCAGAAGCTGCAATTTCAATTGCAGAAACAGGACGGTCGCCTTAGCCACATGGAGAGACACTTCCCCTGCCTATTTGCATAGATAGAGTTGCCAAGCTCTAGTGATAAAAATCTAACTCCTGTCGCATCGTTCTTCGCCGATAAGGATGGATAGAATGTTGGCTTTCAGTTATTTTTTATTAGTTTTCATGTGAATAGCTTTTAATTTCCAGTTTACAGTTATACATATATATAGGCAAATAGAATATGGATGTGGACATGACAATCAAACTTATCTAGCTTGGATAGATAGACTCAGTATTTTTTGTTATTGGATGGCTTATCATGCGGTTAGGTGGTCAACAAACTTGGTTTCCCACTGGGCAAGTTGAGACCACCTAACCTGGTTCTATGTGGTTGTAACTTGCTTATTTTATAATGAAAAAGAAGGATCTACCAAGCTTAACAAAAATAAAAATATAAAAATATATTTCATAAAATAAAAATTTAATTAAAAAGTGAAAATTAAATTTAAAAAAATGTATTCTATAAAATAATAATTTGATAAAAATATTATAAATATTATAAGAGATATTTCCTATTAACAATAATTCTTATTTAAAAATAAAATAAAATACACAAATTGTAAAACCAACTATTTATATATTTAAAACATAAAATATTATTATGATTTATAAAGTGTATGAGAATATATTTAAACTATAAAATCTATATTATAAGGGTTAATTTCTCCTTAAAGTTCTAAATATTACTGTGTTATGTTTATGTATGCAATAGATAAAATATTAAAAAAATAGAGAACAATGAAATAAAACTCACAAACCACAAGTGGTACAAGAGATAACTTGGGAAACATTTCAAGAGAAAACCAGTCAAAAAGTGAAACTACTTTACTCTTTTTTACTAAATCCAAAAAAAATGAAGTATAAATAAGTGAGACATGTAAAATGTAGAGTACTCCAATGCACAACCCCTTTTGTTCCCTCACTATCCATTCTTTACTACTTTGTTTATCTCTAGAACAACATATACTAATGACTCAAAATATTAATATTGATCAATTTTATATAAAACAAAATACACTCCACACTTTTTTCCCTTTACATACATTAACATTCTTTCTTATATATAAATTTAATTTGTGTTTTCCAAATGTACAATTTGTTCACCCATTTAAAAGTATTATAAGACATCCTCGTCAAAATAAAAAATAATATTTACATTTACCAACTTAAAAAATATGTTATTAATATTTAATTTTAAATAATTTTAATTTAAATAATTATATTTATAACTAGTCTTAATAATAATGATAATAATTTTTTAAATTTATTTGAATCTAAATATAGTTATAATATATTTTAAGTATGCTTATAATATTTTTATTCAATATTGATAGGCTAATTTCTTTTAATCTAAATCTTTTTTATATACTTATAAATTAAAGATATTGGTATATTATAGTTGTTTCCATGGAATTTCAAATATTAAGTAGCTTGTAATTTTAAATCTACATTTAATTTTTCATATTTAATACAATTATGAAATTATTATGCAAATTATTAAATAATAAATGGCATTATGTAAACACATGTTTATCCTTTATTATTTAAGTAATACAATTATGAAATTACCAAACAAATTGCCAAATAACAAATGGCATCAAGTGAATACGTGTTTGCTTTTTCACATTTACCTAATAAAATTATGAAATCACCATATGCAAATTATCAAATGACATCATATAGTGGATTTATAAAGTCACTGATTATGTTAGAGAAAATGATATGAATTCTATGTATATCAACCATATTAATAATATGGTTGTGAGTTAACTATAGCTAATTGATAAACATCAATAGATATAGATATCAAAAACACTTAACTTGTAATACATTTCACATTGTCAAGATTTTTAAAAATCATAAAAATTAAATAAATTATAATTTTCTTCTAAATTATTAATTATAAAAAATATTAGTATATGAGTTAAACATATATATATATTTAAAAAACATATAACAAAATGATTAACTATAAAAATGCTTAACGTATAAATAGAATTTGTTACAATATCACAAGTCAATATTATGAGTTACTAATACTATATGCCCAAAAAAAATATAAATCAAATTTATATGACATTTTTTAAAATTAATTCATTTAATTAAAAAAACATAATTAATAGTAACATTTAATTTTATGACCTGTTAAAGTTAACAGAGATATTTATTCTTGGAGTCACTTCATTAGTTATGTGTGGGACTTAGATTAGGAATTTGTTCCTATTTTCTAGGTGATTGTTCTAACCTCCCTACTTGCTTGTAAACTATATATTTTTTATTGTTGTGTAGAGCATTCTGCTAGAGGCAAAGTGAAGCCCTCACCTGAAAACTACTTAATTTGATAAATAAAATCGCTACTAAATTTAGTGAATAAAGTCTTTATCTTTCATTTTTAACATGACTAATACTAAAAATATTTTTAAATATTTAATAGAATTTAAATTTCTAATACCTACTTAATAATTATTAATAATTAAATTAAAATTTTAAATACTTTTCAAAATAAAAACAAATAGCATTATCCCTTAATAACATTATTAAATAAATAAATAAATAAATTTACAAATAAAAAAAGGAGTTGTCTATAATGCGACTTTTTGAGATTCTTTGACGGAATCCGGTGGAAGAAATTGAGATGAAATCATGATTTGTTGCAGTTAAAATGGTTTTTTAACTGCATATTCGGATTCAGCACCCTGAAAAACCCCTGGGACGCTTTCATTGTGCAAAAACTAGTTATCAAACTTTGATTTCAATAAATTACTGCCGGATTTTCACCGGAAAAAATCGGCAAAAAAGCTTTCAAAAAGTCGCGTTAAAGACTACGGCATAAAAAAATATCGACCAAATGTGAGTAACCAAAGTTAAGTCGAACTTAGCCACATGCATCTTCTCGAATTAGCCGATGAGCTCTTACCCAATAACTTGTCGTAAAGCAACACAACTCAACTTGTAGCGAAGATCACGTGCAAGAACTTGGAATAATAAAACACGTCCAATCACACCATCTGAGAGAATGGCTACACATTAAATGTTTTGATGCTCACCTCTGCATAACTCAACCCACAGATCGCGCACCCTGATAGAAAATTGTGAACATTAAAAATTTTCAGAACTATATTTGGAAAGAAATAATAATGATAATAATAAATTTTTTAATATATAAAGAATTTGAAATTTATTACAAAAGTTTACATATTCTACGTTTCTTTGTGATTTTATTCTCAAAATTATATGCCGATTTTATTTCCAAAATTATATGCTCTTTGTTCTCGTGATTTGATTATAAAAATGTACATATTTTAATTGAAATTCTAATCTTTAAAAAAAACACATACTTATAATTATTAAATCTAATTAAATTCCTAATCATAAAAACATAAAAATCTTTAATTCTCATAAAACTGGAAAAGACCCACATATATATATATATATATATTTAAAAAACACATCTACATACTAAAACATTAAAAATGCAATAACTTGAGAGTTTGGCAAGAGAGCACTTTGAGCTTCAAATAGATTACCCTTAAGAATGGGCACCACATCATTTCACATATCTTAACCAAATACTTTAAGCCTTGCCAACATGTCGCTTCACCCTTTGGTGTTAGTGTTGGAATTTGAATATAAGGAAAAAGTTTAATAATTATTAGTGATGACCAGGTATGATATGTGATATTCATCCTCTTATGGGGAGGGATACTTATCACCTAACTGTAATTTGTAATTTTTTATTTTTTTAAGTAGAAAAAAACAAAACAGTTTTATATTGATGAGATTGTTTTATATATTTGATTAATTTGTTTTAACTAGTGGTGTTAGCCTAACTTATTAATGCTTGGTAAATAAAAAACAATAAATTTTAGTGCCAGTAAAAATATCTTGTTTTACAATAATGTTATATTCCTAAGAGAATAACAATATAAAAATAGAGACAAAGAAATAGAGGAGTGGCTTCAGCTCAGGCAAAGATTTTAAATTGCAAAAAGAAGTCAGAAGAGGGTAGAGCTTATAGCTCAAACAACCCCTCTCCAAATCACTCCACTTTGGAAGACCTAGAAAAACATATACCCATGAACCATGGGCACCCATGTTTGGAAAGAATATGAAATTTTATATCTGTGACAGATATTTATCATATTATACAATGTGATATAACTTTTATATATGAGAGATATTGATCATATTATGTAGAATGATATTTATTACTTAGCTGAATTGAAATTGTATATATATATATATTTTTTGGTTTTTTTTTTCAAATTATATTTTAATTATTTAAAATGTATTTTTAAATATATATAAATGAGTTTAAATTATTTTTTTTAATATTAATTATTAAATATATTATTTTGAATAGATTTTAAATAAAAAATATTAAAATTACTAAAAAAATAAAATATTTAAACTATAAATTTAAAAATAATAATAGATTTAATTTTAATAAAATAAAAAATATCAATGTTATTTCTAGATTTTCGTATATATATATATATATATATATTAAGTGATAAAATTTATGATTTTAAAAATTAAATTATTATTATGATTATTAGATTACAATTTGATTAGGTTTAATGTTTAAGAATATAGATTTCTTAGTGATAGGTTTAAATTTAGAACATGGTAGAGTAGGTATATACGTGTAGATGTTAATTATTAGAGCAATTGATTTGCTTGTTGATTACTAATAGTTTAGCATTGACTGATACAAGTTATAATGTACAATTTTGATTAAAAAAAATATCTATTTTAATTTTGAATGTCTAATTGCAACCTTTGTGTCATGTGGATAATTGACTTAGATTTTTTGCCATAATTTTTTGATGTAGTTGCAATACTTATACCATGATTTTTAAATATTTGTGTAATAATTTTTCATTGTTAATATTCTTTGGAAAACCACATAAAAATAAAATTAATTTATCAATATTTTTCTCTATCACAACAGGTTTTCAGATTTTCTAAAGTTTCTATTTCTTCATATATGGTTTATGGTTTAAGGTTGTTTTGGTTCTGTGTTTGATATTTTCAGCAACAAACAATGTTTTATCACAAGTTTACTTTCTATAAACATCTAGGTACTTTGTGACTTCAAGAGATCTGGAATATTGCAACAACTATAGATCTTGTAATTCTATCACACTTTACAAAAGAATTTTGTAATGCCCCACATTAATAATAATAATAATAATAGATGAAATAATATTAATATATAAATATATAAAATAACAAATAACGAAGAAAATATATAAATAAATAAAATAATTTTAAAGATATAAATAAATAAAATAATAAATAATGAAGTAAAATAACAAATAACAAAGAAAATATAATAATAAATAAAATTATGAATACATATACAAATAAAATTTGGCATGATGACACATGCATGCAGATTTCTTTCCGATTTTCTTGTCATTTTTGGAGTGATCTGTTGGAAATAATACTGAGAGGGGGGTGAATCAATATTATCATATCAATAATTTTATTTCCCAACTAGATTTATATACACTACTTTAGTGAAGTGAACTAGCGTGTACATGCAACTGTGCTTAAAGAAACCAGCGTATATGCGGAGAACTTGTGATTAAGACAGTTTATCATGTGTTGAGCTTAAACCATTATATCAGAGATTTATTAGACAGTGTAGTAAAAGCAGAATAAAGCATCACACATAAGCAACACACATGAACACCAAGATTTAAGGTGGAAACCCAATGTGGGTAAAAACCACCTATTGTTGTCGTCTCTGTCTTCTTTTAATAATAAGAAAATCTGTTTACAATCTTGTACTGGTGCAAACTCATACCAGTGCGCAGGCTTCTACCTGCAGAAGGTTACAACCTTCTCTCATTTTCTAGCTTCTACTGGAAGGGAGCTACACCCCCTAGCTCTTGTACTAGCCAATATGTTTACTAATACGTAGGTGCCAGCCTATAGAAAACTCCACTCTTCCACCAGGGACCATGTTTCATGAATTTTCGGACTGGATACTCCTGGATCACAACACCACAAGCTAAAGGCCATGTTTCATCAAATTTTCACACTAAACCCATCAAAGCCTTTTCAACTTAAACTACATCAACCAATATTCAGTTAATCTGAACAATCATATCACTAACACCAGAACATTGTGTTGAACCCAAAACCCTACATCATCATCCAGAACCAGCTGTAACCTCAAAAATCATGCATTAGAGTGTATATGCTACTTGGTTGAACCAAACCTACATGTATACGCTACTTCCTTTAACCCAACCTGCATATATATCTAAAGATACTGAATCATAAACTATTGAACCACAGACTGTACCAATTAGTGACATTCTAAAGATCTACTGTCATATTGTAGAGTTCAAAACAAATAGCAACAAGGATCACCCTTCCTTCTCAATCAATAAGACTCAATTTCCTTATACAACAGTTCTACGTTCAGATCTAAGAAGACGTCATTGCCTGACAGTAGTAAAACAACAGGATTTGATCATATAGATCAGTTAGATCTGAAAAGAAACTTTTCTTTTTGTATACGCTACTTGAAAGAGTCGAACCTGCATGTACACGCTCTTTGGCCAACACGAACCTGCATACAGATCTACAAATTTTGACTCAGAACTTTGCTGCAATTCCAGACTTCAAAAAAACCCAGATCATGATAGATAACAAATAGAACAGGCGCAAAACATCAAATCTGGTCTCAACCAATATTAGATCATTCAAGAATAAGTCATTTCAAGTCGCATGATTCCTGATCCAATGTTGAACTCAAGGTGCACATGAATATTTCAGATCCAGTCCCAAACATAACCCTGCAACATAATATATACTTCAGATAGAAGTATTCCTTAGAATCTCATTGCTTGCACGCTTTGGCCTAATGATCTTCTCCTCCTTATATACTCTTAGGTCTTTCTCAATATCTTGGACCAATACCTTGGACCCAATACCTAGGGTTAATACCTTGGACCAAATGCCTCGAACCAATTACCTTGGACCAAATACCTTGGATCAAATACCTTGGACCAAAAAACTTGGTTTTCTAACATGTACGTGCTTTTCCTCCTGTGAAAGTGCGTGTATACGTTATACGCTACTTTTTTTCTGTTAAATCGCATGTATACACACTTTGGACAAAGTGAACCAGCATATACCTCTCTTTATTCATTCTTTGGATTCTGATATGTAATCCTTTGCTGTTGACCTGCTACACTGTGAACTTTCATCTAAGTGAGTTGCCATCAAGGACAACACCTGTATCATAATGGCAACAATCTCCCCCTTTGGACTTGGTGGCAACAACAACACCAAGACACTCTCCCCCTTTGACATCAAGGGCAAAGGACAGACCAAGATATTATCTCCCCTATGTTGTTCATGCTCCCCCTGAGTACATGTTGAATTGTCTGATTGAGCTCCCCTTTATACATGCTGAGATGCACTAAAACTGTCCATGCTCCCCCTGAGCACAAGCAGAGTCTGCAAAAATATTCTCCAAAAGAATAACATGACTTTATAACTCAACTATGTGAGTATGACCTTCCTATCACCAATGACTCATACATACATCCATCTCCCAACCAAGTGGGGATATACCAAATTTGACTCATCCAACCAAGTGGGGATATACCAATTGTTTATACATGACAGAAATATAATTACATCATCCATCCCATGCAAAGTGGGGATACAAATTACATCATTTGTCCAATAGGACTCATTCAAATGTATGAGAAGACATATCACACCCTAGACTTTTACATGACTTAAGCAACAAAAGGTATAAATATATGAAGCCATAGCTAGACTCAACAACCATAATGCCAACAATGCAGAATGCGAGTGAAGGCTAATGCTCCCCCTGAACCTGTACCTATGCATTGTTAACAAGTCAATGATCAAGGCATCTTTGTCAGTTAAATAAAAATTAATGAATAGAGCAAATCAATAGACTGTAATCATCAACATCAGACAGAGCACCCATATTAGAGCCTGCCCCACTATTTTTCTTGTTTGAAAAACATATATGCTCCGTGACCCACAGAAACCTGCATGTGTACACGACTATACTTCATGAAACATGCGTATAATAACCTTTCTCTGAAAAATTGGATTTGACAGCGGGATGATGCAGCAACTACTCCCAGCTTTTGTCTGAAATATTCAAATGTTTCTCTGGGCAGTGGTTTAGTGAATATATCAGCAACCTATTCTTTGGAGGGAACATACTCCAATTTGACTTTTTGTTCAAGCACTTGTTCACGTAGAAAATGGTATTTGATGGGTATGTGCTTGGTCTTGGAGTGCATGACTGGATTCTTTGAAATGCTGATGGCATTTGTATTATCACATAGAATGGAGATGGGTGGAGTACATGTGATCTGAATGTCTTGCAAGTTTTGCATCATCCAAAGTAGTTGTGTGCAGCAAGATGCAGCAGCCACATATTCTGCTTCAGCTATAGATAAAGCAATTGAAATTTGTTTCTTGCTTAACCAAGACACTAACCTGGAACCCATATAGAATGCATGACCACTAGTGCTTTTTCTGTCATCAACACTTCCTGCCCAATCTGCATCTGTATATGCATGAAGAGTAAGATCTGCATCTCTAGGATACCATAAACCAAAGTCCTGAGTTCCTTGAAGATATTTGAAAATTATTTTGACTGCTTGAAGATGTGATTCCTTTGGATTTTCCTGGAATCTTCCAACTATTCCTACTGCATGCATGATGTCAGGTCGGGTACCTGTTAGATAAAGTAGACTGCCAATCATGGATTTATAAGTTGGTTGATGTATTGCTGTTGATTCATCATTTGAGCTGAGACTGCATCCTGTTACCATTGGGGTACATATAGGTTTAGAATCTTCCATTCCATACCTTTTCAAGATCTATTTGATGTTGAAAATGCAACAAGATGATGGAGCTTAGTGAAAAGAAGTCGCCTTCACTAAGTGGGCCCGCAGGCTATTTTTGGCGCAAAGTCTATTTTTAGACATATGGATCATGGTATATGAGTTGCAGGATGCTATTTATGGATGATTTGTCATGTTGGTAAAAATAGATGGACCTCTATTTTTAGACATATGGGCGGAGTCTATTTTTAGACTGCCAGTCAAAAAATAGAATAGTCGAATATTATTAGCTCTTAATAATATTTGGACTATAAACATTATCTTATCCTCTTACAGCACTTCAGTTCAAGCTACGAATGTGGCACATGCAACTGCCAGAAGGAAATATGCTTTTCCTATGGGTTAGTTGCTTTATTGCATGATGGACTTCAGTTAGAACTCAAGTGATTGAGTTTGGTGGAGTTGATTGAGGAGTTGATGGAGTTGTGTTCAGTTTGACTTAGTTGAACTAGTTATATTTAGTCTAACTGCCAAATACACTAGTGATGAGTGATGTGAATTAATTATTAATTAATTCACTAATTATTAACTCATAAATCAACTAAAGAATACATCAGTTAACTCAGTGCATGGACAGTTCAATGGAGACAAGTGTTAGAGGTGGGTGAAAGGGTGAGACTACTATCAGTTGTGACTATAGTTGTGCATGAGATTTGCACAATCATTGATTGAGATTGCCAATGAGGATTGCGCAGTACAAGCCAAGGGAATTTCGAACTTGGATCTGATCTATTCTCAACTTGGATTGTGCAATAGAGGCAGGCAAATAGTGGAGGAGATTTGAACCCGTGATTTGTTCAGATCTGAGCTAGTTTGTGTGTAGCATGTGGAGATAGTACTGAGTACTTATGAGGAGTATTGTACTATGTATTGTTACATGTTCTCTATCATTATAATATACAAATAGTTGGGGGTTTTCAGCTGTATGCTTTCCCCATTACATATTGTGTTGATATGTGTGATTGATGTTTCAATGTGCGCATGCAATTGTTTTTTTGATTCCGCAAATTGATGATCAATGGTAGAGGAGGTTATGTATTATGCATGCATTCCGCAAATAGTGTATAATCAGGATAATCTCTGTGAATAAGTGTTATATTATTCAAATTTCTACATGGTATCGGAGCGAAGTTGATCATCATATCTATTATTCAGAAAGTGATTACATTTTATTTCTTCAGGCAGAGTCTGTAATCAGGATAAGTAGCCTCTGGATTCATCCTTCTTTTGGAAGGTGAGATATCCGATAAATGCCCATACGGTCAATCTCTGTACAAGAAATACTTTGTTCTCACAAATTTTAGATCAGAAGCGGTTGAGTTTTGAGCTGGTGGAATTCTAATTTGCAGCGGTGTTTTCTTGGTGTCGAAGTTGAAATCTCTTTCAACGGATTGCAATTGGAGTATGCCCTTGAAGGCAGCTCGAATTATATTGCTTGGAAAGACAGGATGGAGGTGGTGTTAGATGACAATGGGTTGAAGGAGTTCATAGATGCTGAGGTCCCAAAGCCTACTGATGTTGCTCAAGTTGAGGCTTGGCAAAAGAAGACAACAAAGTGTCGAAGGATTCTGTTGGAGGGCGTGAAGGATCACATTGTATCCAGCTTGCATGGAAAGGCTTCTCCATACTTGATGTGGAAAGTGTTGACATATTTATTCCAAAGCAAGAGCGACCAGAGGAAGTTGGTGCTCAAGGATAAACTCAGAAACATTAAGTGTGAGAAAGGAGACAGTATGCCCAAGTATCTCACGAAGTTCACCCAATGCCGGGATGAGCTGGGAAGTGTGGAGGTGACTGTCGATGATGAGGACTTGGTGAGCTTGGCTCTCCTTGGTCTTCCAAAGATTTGGCATTCCTATCAGGACTCTATCAATGGTCGGGAGAAATTGCCAGGATGGGAGAGACTTTGGTCTGATCTTGTGCAAGAGGAGATCAGGTGGAATACCAGGGATGGATCTTCATCAAAGGCATCTGATGAAGAAAATTGCGCTTTGGCTGCCAAGGCAAAGAAGGGGAAATACAAGAAAGCTTCTCATTCTGGTGCGAAAGGCAAGAAGCAGGACATGTCCAAGGTGAAGTGCTTTTACTGTCACCAGCACGGACATTATGCCACAAATTGTCCGTAAAAGAAGAAAAATAAGCAAGCTGCTGGATCTGCAGTGGGAGAGGCCTTAGCCTCACAGTTTGAGCTGGATTTCTCGCTGATCGCATGCTTGGTATCAAGTATGATGGGATCAGTATGGTTCTTGGACAGTGGTGCATCTTTTCACATGACAGGAGATCGAGATTTGTTTTCTGATCTGGATGAGAAAGATCTTGGAGTGCACATCGAGATGGGCGATGATGGTATATACATTGCGACCGATATCTGTATCATTTCCTTTGAGAGGGAGTCTGGTAAACCCTTCGTATTGAAGGAAGTGATGCATGTTCGAGGATTGAAGAAGAATCTTATCTCTGTGGCGATGTTACAAGACAATGGATATGATGTTGTCTTCAGCGAGGGAAAGGCTTTCCTGCGCAGTAAGACAACTGGAGAAACCTAGAAGATAGGGGTTCGAGTCAAGAACCTTTATCAATTGCATGTAGATGGCTACGCAGCAATGGCATGCAAGGTAGAAGGATTTGTGAGCCGAGATGATGGCGAGCTGTGGCACCGGAGATTGGGCCACCTTCACCATGGATCCTTGAAGATACTGTAGCAGATTTCTACTGGGCTTCCTAAAGGCACTATTGCGCAGTCAGATCAGTGCAAGGGGTGTAATTTGGGAAAATTTGTGAAAGCCACCTTTCACGAGAAGGATAGTCACGCCACGACAATCCTTGAGAGAATTCACACAAACGTGTGTGGACCTTTCTCAGTAGCTTCAACAGCAAAGCACAATTACTATGTGATCTTTGTTGATGATTTCTCTCGAAAGTGTTGGATCTTCTTCATGCAGAAGAAGAGCGAGACATACTCAAAGTTCTGTGAGTTCAAAGCACTGGTCGAGAAGGAATCGGGGAAGAAGGTGAAGGCTCTTAGGAGCGACAATGGTGGTGAATTCATCTCTGGCAAGTTCAAGGACTTCTGCAGCATAGAAGGGATTCGAAGAGATCTCATAGCTCCCCATAACCCACAGCAGAACGGGGTTGCTGAACGGAAGAACAGAACGATCGTGGGTGCTGCACGGACGATGTTGCATGATCAGGGCCTACCTCTTCACTTGTGGGCGGAGGCATGCAATACTGCAGTATATGTGCAGAACCGTTGTCCTCGCAAGATACTTGGCATGTGTACACCCGAGGAGGCTTATTCTGGTAAGAGGCCTGATATTTCCCATTTGAGGATTTTTGGTTCTCCTGTTTACATGCATGTAACAAAGGATGCCAGGAAGAAGCTAGAGCCGACCGCAGAGGTTGGGATATTTGTGGGGTACACTGATACGCCCCACAACTATTTTGTGTATTTTCCAGACAGTCGCAAGACTGTTGTGCGACAAGATATCAAATTTCAGGAGGAGAAAGCCATGAAGTGTTCGCTTGAGAGGGAGCCACACTTGCATGCAGATGAGGAGCTATTAGTTCCTAAGGATGAGCTTCAGGATGTGGATCAGCCACAAGATGAATTTCATGGAGTGGAAGAGACCACTCATGCAACACCAACCATTAGAGGGCGAAAGCGCACTACAGAAGCTGAGCGACTGGCTCAAGATGCAGAGAAGGCTGTAGGACCACCTACAACACAGCGCAGACAGAGACAGTCACCTGATCGGTACACTGGATACATGGCTCTTGTGAGCAAATGTGTCGTGACTGAGCCATCCTCTTTCAAGGAAGCTGTGGAGAATCCCGCATGGGTAGATGCCATGGTGGAAGAGTATGATTCGATTGTCAGAAACAGTGCATGGGAGATTGTCCCAAGACCGGAAGGGAAATCAGTGGTGGGTTCGAGATGGATCTACAAAGTGAAGCAGGCAGCTGACGGGAGTGTGGAGAAGTACAAGGCAAGATCTGTTTCCCGAGGCTTCTCACAGATAGAGGGGATCGATTATGAGGAGACCTTTGCACCTATCGCAAGGTAGTCTTCCATACGGACGATTCTTGCTCTCTCAGTGCAGATGGGGTGGCACATACATCAAATGGATGTGAAGACTGCGTTCCTCAATGGAGTCATTGAGGAGGAGGTGTACATAGAGCAGCCCGAAGGTTTCGAGATTTTCAGCAGCGAGTTGCATGTGTGCAGGATCAAGAGAGCGTTGTATGGGTTGAAACAAGCACCTCGTGCTTGGTACACACGAATAAACAGTTATTTCACCGGACTTGGATTCTCCAAGAGTGAGGCGGATCCTAACCTATACCATATTGTGGTGGAGGGTAAGTTGCTGATCATTGTACTTTATGTAGATGATTTGATTTTGACGGGAGATGAGCTGTTGATACTTTCATGCAAGGAGGATCTTGCTAGAGAGTTTGAGATGAAGGACTTGGACCTCCTTCATTATTTCCTGGGATTGGAAATTTGACAGCGCAGTGATGGACTATTTGTTTCTTAGGGTAAGTATGCCCGGGAGATACTGGAGAAGTTCAACATGCATGGCTGCAAGCCTATTGATACTCCTCTTCCTGGAGGTTGGAGGAAGGAGGATGCTACTTCAGCGGAGGTAGTGGATGCCACTATTTATCAACAGTTGGTGGGGTCGCTTATGTATCTGGTCAATACACAACCCGATATATGCTATGCTATTAACTAGCTTTCACAAGCTATGGTTAAGCCAACCAAGCTCTTCTGGAAGGCAGGCAAGCATGTATTGCGTTATCTCAGAGGCACATCGGGATATGGATTGTGGTACAGACAGGAGGATGAGGTGAAGCTATGTGGCTTTACGGATGCAGATTGGGCAGGGAACCCAACAGACAGAAAGAGCACATCTGGAGGGATCTTCAGTATCAGGTCGACAACAGTTTCTTGGTACAGCAGGAAGCAGAGATCCGTGGCACTCAGTTCAGCAGAGGCCGAGTATATGGCAGGAATTTTGGCTGCATGCGAGGCTATATGGATGAGGAAGATCCTGGTCGGGTTGTTCGGGTCACACTTGGAGCCTACTGTGATTTATTGTGATAACAAGAGTTGCATTAAACTCTCGGCTAATCCAGTATTTCATGATAGATCCAAGCACATCGACATCAGGTACCATCATATCAGAGATTGTGTGCAGCGGAGAATCATGTTACTTTCATACATTCCCACGGAGGATCAGGATGCTGATATCTTGACGAAGGCGCTCACCAAGAGAAAATTTGAATACCACAGAGGCAGGATATGGGTTGTAGATAATCCATATCTTGTTGAGAGGGAGTGTTGAAAATGCAACAAGATGATGGAGCTTAGTGAAAAGAAGTCGCCTTCACTAAGTGGGCCCGCAGGCTATTTTTGGCGCAAAGTCTATTTTTAGACATATGGATCATGGTCTATGAGTTGCAGGATGCTATTTATGGATGATTGGTCATGTTGGTAAAAATAGATGGACCTCTATTTTTAGACATATGGGCGGAGTCTATTTTTAGACTGCCAATCAAAAAATAGAATAGACGAATATTATTAGCTCTTAATAATATTTGGACTATAAACATTATCTTATCCTCTTGCGGCACTTCAATTCGAGCTACGGATGTGGCACATGCAACTGCCAGAAGGAAATATGCTTTTCCTATGGGTTAGTTGAGCTATTGCATGATGGACCTCAGTTAGAATTCAAGTGATTGAGTTTGGTGGAGTTGATGGAGTTGTGTTCAGTTTGACTTAGTTGAACTAGTTGTATTTAGTCTAACTGCAAAATACACTAGTGATGAGTGATGTGAATTAATTATTAATTAATTCACTAATTATTAACTCATAAATCAACTAAAGAATACATCAGTTAACTCAGTGCATGGATAGTTCAGTGGAGACAAGTGTTAGAGGTGGGTCAAAGGGTGAGACTACTATTAGTTGTGACTATAGCTGTGCATGAGATTTGCACAATCATTGATTGAGATTTCCAATGAGGATTGCGCAGTACAAGCCAAGGGAATTTCGAACTTGGATATGATCTATTCTCAACTTGGATTGCGCAGTAGAGGCAGGCAAACAATGGAGGAGATTTGAACCCGTGACTTGTTCAGATCTGAGCTAGTTTGTGTGTAGCATGTGGAGATAGTACTGAGTACTTGTGAGGAGTATTGTACTATATATTGTTACATGTTCTCTATCATTATAATATACAGATAGTTGGGGGTTTTCAGCTGTATGCTTTCCCCATTACATACTGTGTTGATATGTGTGATTGATGTTTCAATGTGCGCATGCGATTGTTTTTTTAATTCCACAAATTGATTATCAATGGTAGAGGAGATTATGTATTATGCATGCATTCTGCAAATAGTGTATAATCAGGATAATCTCTGTGAATAAGTGTTATATTATTCAAATTTCTACATTTGAGATATTTGGTTTGTGAAAGAAAAATACCATCTTTATTTTGTTGAACTTGTAGACCAAGAAAATAGGTAAGTTCACCAAGCAAGGACATTTCAAATTCTTACTACATTAATGAAGCAAAATTCTGACTCATGGATTCTTCATTGCTACCAAAAATGATATCATCAACATAAACAATAATAATTAGCAATTTATCAGTTTCAATCTTTGTATATAGATTGCTATCTGTTGAACCTTTTGTAAAACCTTGTTGGTGTAGATATTTTTCAAGGCGGTAATACCAGGCCCTTGGAGCCTGTTTCAGACCATAGAGGTCCTTTTTGAGTCTGCATACAAGTTTTGCATAATTTCCAAGAATGAATCCTTCTAGCTATTCAATATAAACTTCTTCTTCTAAATCTCCATTCAGGAAGGTTGATTTTACATCCATTTGGTATACTTTGAATTTCTGAAAGCTAGAAAGAGAAAGAAACATCCTTATGGCTTCAAGTCTGGAAACAGGTGCAAAAGTTTCTTCAAAATCTATACCTTCTTGTTGAGAATACCCTTTACAAACAAGTCTGGCCTTGTTTCTAATGACTTCTCCATTTTCATTCAGCTTGTTTTTGAATATCCATTTAGTTCCTATAATATTTTTATCATGAGGTCTAGGAACTAATTCCCAAGTATCATTTTTTTCAATTTGCTCAAGTTCTTCATCCATGGCCTTGACCCAACATTCATCTTTGCATGCTTCTTTTACATTTTGAGGTTCGATGGAGGATAGTAATGCTAGATAGCTTGAGGTCCCTATAATAGTTCTTCTTGTCTATACACCTGCCTCTTTTTCCCCTAAAATTTGAGTTTCTGGATGATTTTTCTGAACATACCTGGACGAAGTCTTTTCTTCTACCATTATCTCTTCTTCTGGTGCTTCATTGGTTTCTTCTTCAATATGATTTTGATTTGATGTGGGAAAATAATCCCCATCTTCTTCATTGTCATAATCTTCTGTTGATTTTATCTGTTTTGGATTTTTGCATGCTTCATCAACTACAACATCAATGCTTTCAACAATTTTTCCAAGTCTTTTATTATAACATTTATATCCTTTACTTCTGGAAGAATAACCAAGAAGAATACCTTCATCTGCTATGGGTTCAAACTTACCAAGTTTTTCATCAGTCCTTTTGATATAACATTTTCTTCCAAAAACTTTATAGTATCTTACAGTAGGAGTCTTACCATACCAAAGTTCATGTGGAGTTTGAGTGTTGTTTACCCGAACATTTGCTTGGTTGAGAATAGTTACGGCAATGAATGCAGCTTCACCCCAGAAGGTTGCAGGAGTTCCATATTCATCTAGCATAGCTTGAGCCATTTGTTAAACTGTTCTATTCATTCTTTCTGCCGCACCATTTTGCTGAGGAGTCCTTGCGGTGGAGAATTTCCTTTTTATTCCATGTTGTTCACAAAAGTCAAAGAATTCATCCAAGGTAAATTCCCCTCCTCGATCAGATCTAAGGCATTTGATTTTTCGATCTGATTCATTTTCAACCAAAGCTTTGAAGGCTTGGAACTTTTCAAAAGCTTCATCTTTATGCTTTAGAAGACCTATCAAACACATTCTGGAAAAATCATCAATGAAAAAAATAAAGTGATCTTCTCCACGAGGTGACTTTTTCCTTGATGGTCCACATAAATCAGTATGGACAAGTTCAAGAGGCTTACTAGCTGACCCTTCCTTTTCCATGAAGTGAACTCTGGTTTGCTTGCCGATTTGACATGGTTTTCATATTGTATTTTCTGGGATGCTGATATCTGGAAGATCATGAACAACCTTGAATCTACATGCTTTTCTTATTTGAGAAAAGCTTAGATGTCCCAATCTTCTATGCCACAGCCAGTTTTCATCATTTTTGCTTAGATGGCACTGTTGTTGTCCTCCCTTGAGTATGTATAAGTTGTTTAGAGTTCTTGTACCTTGTTCACAGTCTCTCTTGTATCAAGCTCATGAACAACACATCCGTTTGATCGAAACACCACATCATTTCCTTGATCACACATTTGATTGACACTCAACAGGTTATGCTTTAAACCGTCTACATACATAACATTTCTAGCTTTAACCTTTTCTTTCAAGAAAATAGAGCCTTTACCTTTTATGATAGCAGAGTTTCATTTCCAAATGAGACATTATTTTCCTTTTCTAAGGCATTATATGAGTGAAGTTTTTCTTTGTCACCTGTTATGTGTTTTGAGCATCCACTGTCGATGTACCATTGATTTTCTTGTCTTTCTGCATACAATGCTATACCACATCTTTCTATTTGAGATTCTTTCATTCTCCATATCTTGGGATTTAATGGAGTTTGCTCCTTTTGAGATGTTTGTCGAAATTTGTTCCTGCATTCAGATTCTTCATGACCAAAGTTGTTACAAATTGAGCATTCTATTTCATTTTCAAGAAGAGAAAATTTATTATAGGAACTTTTCTTGATCCCTGTTACATTCCTTTGATTTTGTGCTTCTCTAGTCATGATGGTTTTGTAAGCAACACATTTAGCAGCTTTGTGTCCAAAATTATGACATGAAAAACATTGCCCATTAAAGAAGTTCCTGCGACTATCGAATCTATTGACCTGGTGATTGTAGTTTCTATTGATATTCATATTTGGAGCAAATTGAGTATGATTTACCCGAGGTTGGTTGTGGCTTCTATTCATCCTTGGAGTAAATTGAGTCTAATTTACCTGGTGATCTGCTTTATGCCTTTGCTAACGATTGTCATACTGTTCACTGGTTTTTGCTGCATCAAGATAGCTTTTGGTGGAGGTTGACGGCTTCTTTGATTGAGATGCTTCTTCAGTATATCCAAGACCTATCTTTATTAGAGGAGAACGTTGAACTTTGATAATTTCATTTAAAGTTTCTGATCCTTTAGCAAATCTAAGATTGAGAGATTTCGTTTTCTCAAGATCCTTTCTTAGACCCACAATTTCACATTCTAGTTTTTCATTGTGTTTTTCCTTTTCAGCAAGTTGGTATGTCAAGGTATCTATAATCATATTCTTTTCTTCTAAACATATTTTGAGTTTATATATTTCTTCATGAAGGTCTTCCTCTTCTAAAGCATCCCAAAAATTATCATCATCATAAGCCATGAGAAGTCTGTAATCTTGTCCAGTTTCATCTTCATCACTATTAGATAAACCATCGCTATCTTCATGAGTATAGTAACTCCTTTTATTCACAACTTGTTTTCTATTCCCTTTTGCATATTCCTTTCCTTTTTCAAATTTATCTTTATGAGGACATCTGGCAGCATAATGACCAACTCTACCACAAGAAAATCATTTGAAGGATAACTTACCTCTAAACCTTCCAGAACCCTGTTGAATCTTTTTGACAAAGTTTACCTCATCTTCTTCTTCTGAAATATGTCCTGATTCATTATGTTCTTCCTTTCCTTTTGCTGAAGCTTTGAAAGCGGCTTCTCTCATATCTGATGGTCCTCCTTTTCTCATCTCAAAGGCAGTTAATATTACGTGAAGCTGCACCATAGTGATATTCTGCAGATCCTGTTTTTCTTCTATGGCAGACACTTTGGATTCAAATTTAGTAGACAAGGATCTCAAAACTTTTTCAACTAAGGTAACTTCCTTAATTTCTTCACCCAGATTCTTCATATAATTGACAACCTCATCTATATGTAGGAAGTAACTAGCTATACTTTCATCACTATGCATCTTATGAGTTTCATACTGAATTCTAAGAGTTTGAAGCTTAGCACATTTTACCTGAGAGTCTCCTTCGTAGCTCAAAACGCTTTTGCCCCATATTTCTTTCGTTGATTTGAGCTACATGACTTTGACAAACTCTGATTGTGGAAGACTTCCCAATAAAGTATTGACAACTTTGGCATTGGTTTCATATTGCTTTTTACCAGCCGTATCTGTAGGAATTGCTGTTGGAAATGTATATCCTCCTTCCACAATTTCCCAGACATTCGTTCCAAGCGATTACGAATATGTGGTTCTTATTTTCCAATAAACAAAGTTGCTTCCATTGAATATTGGCGGTCTGATGGATCCCATGCTTTCTTGATTATTCATGTTGATGGATCTACCTTCAAGCGATCAAGCTTCTTTTGAAGGACATGCTCTGATACCAATTGTTGGAAATGATACTGAGAGGGGGATGAATCAGTATTATTAAATCAATAATTTTATTTCCCAAATAGATTTATATACGCTACTTCAGTGAAGTGAACCAGTGTGTACACACCACTGTGCTTAAAGAAACCAACGTATATGCAGAGAACTTGTGATTAAGACAGTTTATCATGTGTTGAGCTTAAACCAGTATATTAGATATTTATTACATAGTGCAGTAAAAGCAGAATAAAGCATCATACATAAGCAACACACATGAACACCAAGATTTAAGGTGGAAATCCAATGTGGGTAAAAACCACGTGCTGTTGTCATCTATGTCTTCTTTTAATAATAAGAAAATATGTTTACAATCTTGTATTGGTGCAGACTCATACTAGTATGCAGGCTTCTACCTATAGAAGGTTACAACCTTCTCTCATTTTCCATCTTCTACTGGAAGGCAGCTACACCCCCTAGCTCTTGTACTAGCCAATATGTTTACTAGTACATGGGTGTTAGCTTACAGAAAACTCCACTCTTCCACCAGGGACCACGTTTCATGAATTTTCAGACTGGATACTCCTGGATCACAACACCACAAGCCGAAGGCCACGTTTCATCAAATTTTCACACTAGACCCATCAATGCCTTTTAAACTTAAACTGCATCAACCAATATTCAGTTAATCTGAACAATCAGATCACTGACACCAGAACACTGTGTTGAACCCATAACCCTGCATCATCATCTAGAACCAGTTGTGACCTCAAAAATCATGCATTAGAGTGTATATGCTACTTAGATGAACCCAACCTGCATGTTTACGCTACTTGGATGAACCCAACCTGCATATATCTCTAAAGATATTGAATCATAAACTTCTAAACCATAGAATGTACCAATCAGTGACATTATGAAGATCTACTGTCATATTAAAGAGTTCAAAACAGATAGCAACAAGGATCACCCTTCCTTCTCAATCAATCAAACTCAATTTCCTTATACAATAGTTCTGCGTTGAGATCTAAGAAGACTTAATTGACTGACAGCAGTAAAACAATAGAATTTGATTAGATAGATTAGTTAGATCTAAAAAGAAGCTTTTATTCTTGTATACGCTACTTGAAAGAGTCGAACTTACGTGTACACGCCCTTGGCCGAGACGAACCTGCGTACAGATCTGCAAATTTTTGACTCAGAACTTTGCTGCAATTCCAGACTTCAGACAAACCCAGATCATGATAGATAACAAATAGAACAAGTGCAAAACATCAGATCTGGTCTCAACCAATATCAAATCATTCAAGAATAAGTCATTTCAAGTCTCATGATTGCTGATCCAATGTTAAACTCAAGGTGCACATGAATATTTCAGATCAAGTCCCAAACATAACCCTGACACATAATAAATACTTCAGATAGAAGTATTCCTTAGAATCTCATTGCTTGCATGCTTTGGCCTAATGATCTTCTCCTCCTTATATACTCTTAGGCCTTTCTCAATACCTTGGACCAAAACCACTTAGGACCAATACCTTGGACCCAATACCTAGGGTTAATTCCTTGGACCAAATGCCTCAGACCAATTACCTTGGACCAAAATGCCTTGGATCAAATACCTTGGACCAAAAAATTTGGTTTTCCAACATGTACACATTTTTCCTCCTGTGAAAGTGCATGTATATGTTATACGCTACTTTTTTTTTGTTAAATCGCGTGCATACGCGCCTTGGACAAAGTGAATACCTCTCTTTCTTCATTCTTTGGAGTCTGATCTGTAATCCTTTGTTATTGACCTGCTGCACTGTGAACTTTCATCTGAGTGAGTTGCCATCAAGGACAACACCTGTATCATAATGCCAACATGATCATCCTACAAAAACTAGTTCATGACATCATAACAATTAAAATTGAACCATTTCAAGGGTCATTCTACAACAATATCCAAGTTGACAGCTGAAAAATTGGAAGAATTAGCTCAAATAATACTTGGAATAAGAAATTCCAATTTCCTTGCCATTTTTGGAGTGATCATCCAAAATCTACTTCATGACACCATAACAATTAAAATTGAACCATTGTAGATAACAAAATCCAAATTGACGGGTGAAAAATTAGAAGAATTAGCTCAAATAATACTTGCAATAAGCAATGCAAATTTGGAAATGGAAAACATTAAATCCAAAAATTTAACATCCCAATAACTAAAACTGGTAAGGACATTGGAAAGGGATTTGCATGTCCACAATCTATGTATCATCATATCAACTTTTATTTCTTTTTATTTTATGTATATTTATTGAGAATTTTATTTATTATAATTTTTTTTCCTTATTTGTTATTTTAAATATTTATATGTATTAATATTTCATCTATTATTATTATTATTGTTATGATTAATGTAAGGCATTATAAATTTTGATAGTCACTTAGACTATTTAATAGATGTTTTAGCTAACTTGCTAGAAGGTACAAGAATTTATGATTTCATATTGCTTTGTATACATGTATCTTAAAGTGCTCTTTTTCAATTTCCATTTTTTTGAAAAACATAACTTCCAAAGAATTTATGATTTCATATTGCTTTGTATACATGTATCTTAAAGTGCTCTTTTTCAATTTCCATTTTTTTGAAAAACATAACTTCCAAAGTGACAGGGAATACGCTGCCCTACAACACTTATTATTATTATTTATTGACTAAAGGAATAGACAACTAGATTGGACTTATACTTAGAGTAGATCTCTTACATTAAAAATTAAACATCAATAACCACTATTAAAAAAATTGTCTTAACGATACATCAAATTAACTTACATTCCATAAACATAATCTTATTATTATTATTATTAGTTTTAAATCTATTTCCACATATTTATATAGAGCCATAATAATAAAAAATTAACATAAATGCAAACATATTTACTTATGATTATATTCAAAATTGAGCATGCCTATAATAAAAACGTTATCCATGTACACTTGTTTTATTTAAAAATTGCATGAGTTTGGTCACATGTTAACTGGTCCTTTATATATATAGGTATTTATTGATTTATAGTATGTATATATATAATATAATAGTGTTATTATATGTTTTAAATTGTTGTATATTAATATAGTTATATAAATTAAATTTTTAGAAAATGTTAATAGACATTAATACATAATAAATATCAAAATAATTTTTCAAGAGGAATTTCTAATTATTACAATTTTTTTGGAAAAAAACATTAAAAAAAATAATTAAATTACAATTTTATTATTATTATTATAAAAAATAATATATAAGTTAAATATATATACATTTAAAAAAATATGGAACCAGATTCTTGGTCATGGCGATTTACCCTCATTTTACCATGGAGATTCTTAATATGTAAATAGGCTTTGTTACAATATCATGAGCCAATACCATGGCTAATCAATATCACATGCCAAAAAAATCATGACCCACTTCACATGACACTTGTTCATAGGACATTTTTTTAATTAACCAATTAATTAAAAGGGTAAAAATGACATAACTACTTTGAAGATAAATCCCAATCATTGATTTGTGTATACTAATATGAATATTCTAGAATATTCTATAGATTTTAAATCCATACCATCCACCGAATAATTATTGATAATTAAATTAAAATTATGAAAGTCGTATTCCAAATTAAATATATATATGTTTATATGTTTTGAATTTTGAAACTTATTATCAAAATTAAATTTCTTTACTTGCAGGTTAGAATTAAAAGTTAGAATATCCCAAAATAAAGGAAATGTGATTTCGAAGTAAAGAGAAATTTTTTAAGATATTTGGTTTATGCATGTATTTAAAGTTTGAATAGTTTGAAAGTAGCTTTCTTTTCTCCCTTGTTTTCTTTATATGGATTGGATTATTATATTTTTTTGTCATTTATTTTGATATCTTTAGAGTGGAAAATTAGGAAGAATCAACTTGTAAGGTCATTTTTATCGGCAAGTCTCAATTTGTAGAATTAGGGTCTAAAAACTTTTGGAGTCAATTTGAGGCATGGAACGAAGTTTTTTTTGTGTCAAATATATTCTACCTAATCATTGGATTATGTGTTTCTATTTAACACTCGGAAGCCTTTCTAGTGGTGTAAGAATCACATCAATCGTAGTTTGGATGCAAAAGTTATGCCTCCCGCAAGTTAACCCATCATGATTGACCACCATGGTTTGATAGGATGCCATGTTAACCCACATTACTCATGTAAAGGGGCTTGCCCCACGTGAACTATGAAGAAGAATCTAAAAGGCTGAAATTTGTAACTCTAGTCGAGAGTTGGAGTCAAACGTAGCTCCTAGTTGGCTACTAGGCTATGTTAAAATTGAGTCACTAGGAGGAAAATGAGTTCCACTATATTCTATTATATCTAGTTCCATAGTAGAGCAGAGCAACTGGAAATGGGAGTTAGAACACTAACAAACAGAGTTTGTGTTTTGTAGCATCCTAACAACCCACATAAGTAACTCCATAGAGAGTGCCTTCTCATTTGTAATTGCAATATTTCCATACCAAACAAAATAGAGTGGAGCATCCTGATGAGTCTCATTAATAGGTACATTTTGAAGATCAATATTCCATCCTCTAGCCTTCAGATTAACCTTCTCTTACGTTAATTAATATTTCTTGTTATATTACACTTAGTAAGAGGAGTAAAAGGTGTTTGTCATAGTGTGTGGCCTAATGTGGTTTAATTGTAGGAAAATGAAGCATTTTTTAGGCTATTACTATGCAGGGGCTTGATGGAGACAACTAGTAGAGAATCTAGACGGTTTGTCCACCACCTTAACTTCCTAAACTTGACTTGGGATCACAATATCCTCTCTCACCATTTCAAGTTCATTGGTAGCCAAGTGACTCCTAGTCTAAGTGAAGATCAAAAGGGACAAGATCCATCATTTTCGAGATCAAGGAGGGAACCACTCCTACTTTCAAGGCAACTGATTCAACTACCCTTTTGTATAAACAAATTAAAAGAAGAGCTCATTAGGAGTCAAAGTTTTTGTTCAGCCAGGTGTAGCTATTGAGCTTCAAGCTTGACATTGTTATTTTCAACTTTTATGTGATGTATTATAAATGCACTTTTTGATAATGAGAAGTTGGATTTTAAGCTTCATTTGAGTTAGTTTCAAAGGGTTGAGACCCTTGGGTTTGGTCCCAAAACAGAGGCTTTGGTCCCTCTTCTTGTACTTAGATTTCTTCTTGATTCCAATCAGTTCATAGTTTCTTGCATTTCAGTAGAGATTAATCTATAAAATCCTATGGTTCAAGCCTCTACATCACCTCTCCTGTGGGAGAATGAGTGGAAGAATTTACAACCACATCCCAAAAATATTGTGTTTACGATTTTGTAGAAATCGATTAGTGTTAGTTGTCATGTTTTACATTTTCTTTATGTATCTTAGAAGTCAGTTTAGTGGTTAGATCAGTGGTATTGCATCAATTAGATGTTATTTAAATTCAAATCAATATTTTCCATCATAATTTATTTCATTTTGTTAATGATAAATGGATGCACACATGTGATTGATTGCAGGGCTGGTTGATATAAAGGGAAGGGCACCTTCACCACTTACATCCTAAGCTCCTTCATCTTCTCCTTCCACTTCTAAACTCTGTCCCAAAACCCTGTTTTATAAGCCATTATGCCTAGTACACCGAGAGCACTCATCCTAGTGCAAGATAGGCCTCCGAGAGGTCCTGAGCTTGGCTAGGGGCTCAAACCAACCTCCCTCCATTTTCTTCAACTTCCATCCACCTCTCCATACCCTCAAGATAGTGTTTTCACCTTCAAAAACCACTCATATGCCCTCTTGTAGCATTATAGGTTTGCATGTAGCATTTCAAGCCTCTTGTACCAATCGCTTGTAGAAAACTTGTAGCAACATTTTCCTTCATCATTTTTTATCCCCACTGCAACTTTGACTTAACATAGATGCATAATGACTCCCATCTGTGATTTTATGATCAAGCAAAGCTTTGAGGCCTCTCCAACTCTTCCTTTTCTTCACACCAAAAAAGAGTAGAGTTAGTTTCTTTATCATGCAAGTAGGTTACTAAATTATAAGCAAGTGTAAACTACGTAGATGGTACATGAAATTTTGATTGGTAATTTAATGAATTATGCAAGATAAATTAGCTTCCTTTATGTAGGTAGATGAGGTAATTTCATGAATTCTGCAAGATAACATAACTTTCTTTCTGTAAGTAGATTAGCCTTTGTCCTTTCATGAATTGATTAGTTAGCATTTACAAGTTGAGTGAATGGCATTTCTATTTTCATAGCTAGAAGAAATTTCCAATTGTACCTTTATCAGCAAACTTTCATTCTAATTGAGTAGGAGGATGGGTCTCTGAGCACTTTTTTAGATAATGTCATAACTAAGGGTGGCATGAGTGGAATCTTATTTGTTGTGCATATAGCACTATCACCTCGAAGTTTGTACGAACCCTGGGTTGATAATTTGAGTTGAGGAGCCCTTGGGAGTTGCAACATTCTTTGTGCAATACCAAGGCTCACCACAGCCTCACCTTTTAGCTGGATTTTCTCCCATAAGGGTTTCTCAGAGCACATCTTTGTGTTTTATTGTGGTTGATGTGTGATCATTTTTGTTGTTCTATATTTTCTACATTTTAAGATATTTCATGCATAAGAAAAAAATAAATAGTTAACAAATCTATAATCTAAAGGAATTTAACCCTCGTAGTATAGGTTTCAGTTTATTTTATCAAATCTGTTGTGATGAAATGTCCAATGAAATATCCATGATAGTTTATAGATCTCTTTTCAACATTTTCTATCCAATATTTTCAAATATGAGTACACTATATAAATTTGTATGAAATTGAATTAAAAGACAATAAATATATTTGGTGATCATGAATATTCTATTTGAAAAGAAAAGGTGATCAAATTTATCTTTGGTGTCCAACTTCTCAAAGACTAGTCACCACAATCAACATGATCAACCTAGTGAAGACATATATCACTCCAATGGGAAGCTTATATTCAACAAAGCTACCATAACAAGAGTTACTATTTTGTCAAAATCATCTAAACAAATCTTAATTATTGAACTACAAGGGAGTACTATTATATTATTGTCTCCAAAACATATCTTACAATCTTGAACACACAAAGTTACATTTAACTAAGTTATTAGGACAATGGGTTATTATTCCATCGACGTCACCAAGACAAATATCACAAGCTTAGACAATGGGGGTATTATTCCATTCTAATAGGACCTAATGCTCACAACCATTATGCTCCTATAACTACATCACACCCACTCATTTCAATGAAAAACATGTTTGTTTTAAATAATTAGTCCCACATTTGGAGTTACACATTCTTACACCACCACATTTCATAGTACCTCCATTAGCTATTATGATTTGAGAATTTTTCATCACATGGGAATAATAATATGTTTTTTTTAATGACTTGATGATGGATGAAATTATTGGTATTTTCGCTGTCAATTAAGATAATCGCCTTCTTATGCTTAATATATCCAATCAAGATTTTGGAACCTATAATTCCAAACAAAGCATTCCAAGGGAAAACTAGGGATCCTCACATAGGGGCGCTGGAGTGGATACTTTATTAAGTGTACACTTTCCAATATCTAGCTCAACCATGTCTTCCTCTGAAATTTCCTAGGATGTGCCTACTATAGCCATATCTATACCAAGTAATTTCTATTATTTACATTTATGCCATTTGGAAAAAATTTCATCACAATGATAATAGAGGCCAAGATGTTAACATCTTACTGCTTCTACTAAGGTCAACTTGTGGAGCTAAAAGGGCTAAGAAGGAGGTGGAGTAGGCATAATAGAGGGTCACTATGCATCCTCAATACCTTGGCAAGAAAAATATTATTCCATCTATCTCACCCATCCTACTATATCTAAGCCATCAAACATATTTAGATCAATCTTAGGACCTTTGTGCACCATATGGGGATAATTGTCATGAAAAATGACTTGTTGTGATGATTTCCGTGATCAATTGGCCATATTCAATCATCCTAAATATTCAATTAGTCATAGATGGAGTATTTTAAAGAGGATATTTGGTTGTTAAGGTTAGCTTACACTGATGACTAGAGACAAGGGGTTATTATTCCATCAATGTCACCAAGACAAATATCACAAGCTTAGACAATGGGGGTATTATTCCATTCTAATAGGGCCTAATGCTCACAACCATTACGCTCCTATAACTACATCACACCCACTCATTTCAATGAAAAGCATGTTTGTTTTAAAGAATTAGTCCCACATTTGGAGTTACACATTCTTACACCACTACATTTCATAATACCTCCATTAGCTATTATGATTTGAGAAATTTTCATCACATGGGAATAATAATATGTTTTTTTTTATGACTTGATGATGGATGAAATTATTGGTATTTTCACTGTCAATTAAGATAATCACCTTCTTATGCTTAATATATCCAATCAAGGTTTTGGAACTTATAATTCCAAACAAAGCATTCGAAGGGAAAACTAGGGATCCTCACATAGGGGTGTTGGAGTGGATACTTTATTAACTGTACACTTTCCAATATCTAGCTCAACCATGTCTTCCTCTAAAATTTCCTAGGATGTGCCTACTATAGCCATATCTATGACTAGTAATTTCTGTTATTTACATTTATGCCCTTTGGAAGAAATTTCATCACAATGATAATAGAGGCCAAGATGTTAACATCTTACTGCTTCTACTAAGGTCAACTTGTGGAGCTAAAAGGGCTAATAATGAGGTGGAGTAGGCATAATAGAGGGTCACTATACATCCTCAATACCTTGGCAAGAAAAATATTATTCCATCTAGCCCACCCATCCTACTAAATCTAAGCCATTAAACATATTTAGATCAATCTTAGGACCTTTGTGCATCATATGGGGATAATTGTCATGAAAAATGACTTGTTGTGATGATTTATGTGATCAATTGGCCATATTCAATCATTCTAAATATTCAATTAGTCATAGATGGAGTATTTTAAAGAGGATATTTGGTTGTTAAGGTTAGCTTACACTAATGACTAGAGACTTGAGAGAGATGTTTCATTTCGTCTTCCAAGCGAGTGAGGCTATGAATTTTGTCTTCCATGTTACTATGTTTGTTCTCCATTTGTATGGCACTCATGAGGCCACTGGGATTGATGTGCAAGGTTACTGAAGAGCTACACCATTGTAGTTAGCGGCATGCAATGATTCTTTGGGGATAGGTTCCCTGAAGTAGTCTAAATGGGCCTTGGATCACTTCTAGACCACTTTTTTTATTATTAGTGGATGTTATATCAATGAAATTGTTAGTTTCCTGATATTCCCAATTTTGTAGGAATCTCCCCACTTGTGCTATAGAGGCTATTATTTAACAAGGTGCTAAGAGTAAATCGATATCAATGAATATCTTTCTAATATACTATGGGTTTCCATAATATTGCTAAATTAGTCTTTCATGACCATAAGTAAGGAGAATCAACCATAAACTTAGTCGTACTACCTAATTACTAAATATACCCAAATATTCTCACACATAATAAATTTACTATAATAACTAAACCATTAAAAAGCTTTTACATTGGTATTGGCTTTATGCAGCTAAACGAGCTTTCAATGTACCCAAAAATACATCAAAATTAAAGCCATGAACTAATAATATTTGACATGATACTGCTCACTAAGTACCATCAAATGTGTACATAAACATCTAATAATATTTGACATACTACTCACTAAGTAGCATCAAATGTGCACAAGTGATTTCATTTATGTATGATTTCATTTAAGTTTAAAGGTGTACTCTATTGTTCCATTATAATACCTAAACTTCTGGTTGAAAAGTGACGGGAACCAATGGCTTTGATGTGTACGTGAGAAACTTATACGTAGCACAATTCACGAATAATTCAAATAAAAGAAAAACATGGTCCAATGGCCTAATTAAATTAATATTTAAAATATTTTTAAATTTTTTTTGAATAAGGTATATTTTAAATTATAATGTTATATAGTTAAGCTTGGAAAAATATTAAATTCAAGTTTTATATTTAACAAGATAGTGTTGTAATTTTTATAATTGTAAATTTTAAATTATAATGTCATATAATTAAGTTTTGAATTATATTAAATTGAAATTTTATTAATAAATTAATTTTATTATGTTAATTAATAAATAAAATGATATATTTTTAAGAGTTTAAGTTTTTGAGATATTTTTAAGATGTTAAATTTATTTATTTATTCAAAAACAGATTTTAAATCATAAAAAAACATGATTTTATTTAAATTATATATGAAAAAAATTATTTCATTTATTCATTACATTGCTCCAAACTTATTAATAAAAATAATATTGAAATTTTTACAATATAAAATTCCTAATATTCAAATACTACAATAAGAATCTAAATTAAAAAAGAAAAAAGAAAATTGACTTATCTAAAACATAATTTTATTTCTTTGCTTATTATTTTATATATATATATATATATAATTAATTTTTAAATATATCACTTATTTAAATATAAACTCTTTTAATTCAATAACATATTTAAAAAATACACAATTTATGCTTTATAAATTAGATGATAATAAAAGTGTTATACCATCATAAATATTTTATTCCAAAGCATAAGAATAATATCAAATTTTAATATTAATTTAAACCCCATAATATATGCATGACCATTCCAGATTATATATTTAAATATCTACACTAATAAATATACACATCATTTTCATGGAATTTAAAAAGAAAAATTCCAATACTACAAAGTATTCATAGCTCCTCACACAAGACAACATATACAAAAAGATGTTGTCATGGAACTTAAAAGGAAAATTCCAATACTGCAAGGTGTTCATAGCTGCCCATACAATACAACAAAGACAAAGATGTTTTTACTTTTCTAATTAAATATATTTTCATATTAGATAATGACATCTGAGTCAAGCACATGTCATATTTCTACACAACTTGCAGTGGAAAACAAATGGAAAGACACATCAAATCTTAAAACACATCAAATCACACATGATGACAAAGAATGGGTAAACATCAAATGTTTTGATCCTATCTGCAGCTCAAAGCTATCTTAGAAAAGAAACAAACATTGTATATAACCAAGGAATGGCAGATCAATGATATACATACAAAATCAGATATGGGTATTTAAAAGAAGACAATGGACATCCTGTAATATAAAATTGTAGTCTGTTCTAAGTTGTCTTGAAATATCAAGAAGCCAAAACCTGGGAACTGCCAGACTTGCCAACATGAAAATCTGGCATTGAACCAAATACTCATTGGAATGGTCACCACAATAAATTACATATTTTATGATAAGTTTGTACTTATTTTAATGGTACATTTGATTTGTATTTATTTAGATAATGAATGGAATAAGTTAAATAATAATACATTTAATTTCTTTTTAATTTTAAAACCTAATAAGAATTTTAGAATGACTTTTCGAAATCGAATAAGAATTTTGTAGAATTTTGTTTAAGAATTTTAAAATGACTTTTCTAAATCGAATGAGAATTTTGTTTAAAAAATTATTTTGATGGGGGGTTAAAAATTATTTTGATTGGATTAAATTTTAATTATGAGATTTTGTTTTTAAAGATTCTGATTTATTTTTTAAAGAGAAATTAAGATTAAAAAAACAAAAATAGAAATATTTTTTTATTGAAAAAATAATTCAATCTTTTTCATTGAGTATTATTTTAGATAAGATAAGATTTGGGTTTTTGTGCTTACTATTTTTGGGCAATCAATTTTCCAATTAATGTGTGAGGTACATGACATTTGCCTTGCATGCAATTAAAACCTTGCCTTTGGTCTTTGGCCATGGCATGTAGAGTTGGTGGTTCAACTAGTGAGGTGAATGTGAGAGCTCAGGGTTATTCCTCGGCCTCGTGGAGCATACTATCTAAGCAAAGGAGAAGGGGAGCTTCCCTAGTGTGGAATTTTCCAGTGAATTGCTTGAGGAGTAGAGCTTTGGGTTTTGCCACCTTTTGGTGTACGAAGTTGGTGTTCCAAGTTCATGTTTTGATCCAGACTTATACAGGAACACAACAGATCATAGATACAAATATAAACATTGAGATGTAGTAGAAATAAAACTTAATTTCATTAATATCAAAGAAATGAAATATGCTTACATAAATAATGGAAATAAACTAGCTCAGACAATGGTAGCTTATCTCTAAGAAGAGATGTGGCAGCTACATGCCTCTGCATTGTGTTACAATGAGGCTCAAGGGCATTTTTATTATTGAACAACAAAGGAAAACCATAAATAACCAAAATCTTAACCCTGAGAGATGGAACGCCAAGAGGTTGTGGGCCTCGCTGGGGTTAGTTGGGCAGTCAACTTCCTAGGGTTGTAACTTGGTCATATGATCTTCGTTTTTCGTGTACGATACCTCATTGGAAAGATCTCTTTGAATACTACAAGATCGTTCACAAACTTATTGCAAACATCAAAAAAATGTCGTTTAGGGGGTCAAAACAGCCCTGAAAGTTTAGGAATCGAAAAACTGCTAAAAATAATAAATGTTGCTACAATCAAGGAAACAAATGAAACAGAATAGAGATCTAGGTGGAATAGGTGGATGGTCACCAATATCCACCTAGATCAGTCCTCCCCCCTTAGGAAGCAATGGTTTCCATTGCATGCAGAGCCTCCACAAGGTGAGGAAATTTTTGTTGAACCTGGTCCTTGGTGAACAACTTGCCCTAGTGAAGGAGTTGCCCTACTTTGACAACTCGATATAGCTGGATCATCTGTTGGCGAGTGTTCTTGATATATGGGTCCATAATCCTATCAGTTTCGGCATGTTCAATGCAGCTCGGGTTGAGCTTTGTTGGTGTCATTTGCTCAGCAACATCGAATGTGTCCAACAATGGGGGAAAATATGGTCGCAACTGGTCCACATTAAATACTAGGTGTAGGCCAATGAATGGTAGAATGTTGAGCTCGAAGGAATTGTCTCCTACAACCTTGGTGATGGTGTACAACCCATATTGGAGCGGGCGAATTTTGGTGTACGACATATTGCTCCTTCTGCAGGTGTAGCCAAACTTTATCGCCCACCTGGAACTTGTGTGGCACCCAATGCTAATCATGACGTTGCTTGTACTTAGCATTTGCTCTGTCCAATATGTCATGGACCTACTGGTGGATGTGCTGAATGTGCTCAATGAAGTTGTTAGCCCTGTTAGCTTCGACTTGGACATGAGCTGAATCTGCTTGAATAGCTGTAAATGGTATGGCCACATCAATGAGACATGGTGGCTAGAATCCCAACTCCACTTGAAAGGGTATTTGGCCAACTGAGCTATGGAGAGCTCTATTGTAACTGTATTGGACATAAGGGAGGATTTCATCCCATTTGTGTGGATGCTTCGAGTTGTACTTGCACAAAATGTGCACGATCATCTTGTTGACCACCTCTGTTAGCCATCGGTTTGGGCGTGGAAGGTCGTGGAATTAGTGAGCTTGGTATCTAGCATATACTAGAGGCTTGACCAAAATGTACTCAGGAACTTGTTGTCTCGATATGAGATAATGGACTATGGGATTAGAAAGTGTACCCACACTCATTCAAAGAAGAGTTTGACAGTGGCTTCTGCTATGATACTCTTCTTGCAGGCTGCCAGAATGGCCATCTTAGAGAATCTGTCAACAACCATGAAAACGCATTCATTTCCATGCTTAGTAGAATGAAGGCCTGACATGTAATCCATGGAGATGGATTCCCAAGGCCAACTAGGAGTATATAGGCCTTGCTTCTTAATGGTTGGTTTGGAAATGACGTAGGCAGTGCAAGATCCGATGTACTTCCCAACATCATGTCGAAGGTTTGGCCAATAAAAATACTTCTACAACATTGCCATTGTTTTCTCTACTCTAGTGACCCGACTGTAGTGCGCCTCCCAAATCATATTGGAACGCTCACACTAAGGGACACATAGGTGTCCTAGGTTGCATAATAATGCACCCTGGAGGTGAAAATCAGGAACTTGCTTGCCTTCTAAGAGAATCTAGTATGTGTTGTTGAATTTTGGATCACTCTTGTAAAGATGCAGTCGCCCCGAATTCTTGTGTCCATAAGAGTTGAGAACAGTGATCAGCGCCATGACCGACAGTTAGCTGAGGTAGTCTACAACATTATTGGTGTCACCCTTGTTGTACTTAATGCTCAAATGGAACTGTTGCAGGTATGTGGACCATTTCTAATGGAAATCGTTCTACAACTTTCCTTGTGTTTGTATGAACTGTAGGGGTAGGTGATTTGTGTGGATGATCGTTTCCTTCCCCAAAATGTAATGCTTCCGTTGTCGGCATGCCTACACAATGGAATACATCTCTTTGTCATAGTTGGGATATTTTTCGATCTATGTCTGGAAGTATCTCATTGTGATATGCCACTAGGTGCCCCTGTTGAGTAAGAACTGCACCAATAGCATAGTATGAGGCATATGTCTCAATCTAAAATAGTTTTTGCAGGTCTAGTAATGTGAGCACTGGTGCAATGTAGAGGTGATGCTTCAACTCGACAAACGCCTTATGTTGGGATTCATACCAAAAGAAAATTTCTTTCACTCCACTCTTGGTGACTTGACTCAAAGGCCAAGTGATATGAGAGGACCCCAACATGGACCTGTGGTAGAAATTGGCAAGTCCCAGAAAGCTACAAAGCTTTGTTAGAGTGGTTGGGGCTAGCTAATCCTGAATAACTTGTATCTTGGCTAGGTCCACATGCACACCCCACTCATCAATGATGTACCCCAGATATTGAACCTGGGTCATACCAAAAGTGCATTTCTCCAAATTGGCACACAATTTGTGTTGTTGCATGGTCTGGAGGACCTATCAAATATGGTGGAGGTTCTCTTCCTAGCTCTAGCTGAAGATCAAAATGTCGTTCAAATACACTACCACGAATGAGTTGGTGAAGGGCCACAAGATGTTGTCCATCAACCTCATGAAGGTTGCGGGGGAATTCATCAACCCGAAAGGCATGACCAGCCATTCGAAAAGGCCCTCTTCGGATTTGAAGGCAACCTTCCACACATCGAAGGGTTTGATTGGTACCTGGTGATAACCATACTTGAAGTCAATCTTGATGAAATTTTTGGCCCCCTTGAGCTGGTCCAGAAGATCATCAATCCATGGGATTGGATACCAATTCTGGACAGTGATCTTATTCAATGCCCGATAGTCAATACAGAGTCTCTAGATCCCCTCCTTCTTTTGTACCAACATGATCGAGCTCCTATAGGGTGATGAACTTGGCCTGCTGTGCCCTTTTTGCAACAAATCCTGAATCTACCTCTTTATTTCATCTTTCTCTAGAACAGAGCATTGATAGATTGGCCCGTTGGGTAGCGATGCACCCGAGGTCAAATCGATGGAGTGCTTGAACTGACAGTGTAGGGGTACCCCTGTGGGTGAGGTGAAGATGTCCTTGTACTCCTCCATGACCTTGTCAATCTGTTGTTTTCATGTGAAGGAGCCATGTCTGGAGGTCGTGGATGTGGCCACAATATTCTCCTTGCCCTGAGGGTGAATCATAAGGAAGAAAAAGCTCCTAGCCTGCGAAATGATCTCACTGCATTGCTTCACAAAGATCAAATAGATGGCTTTAGGTGGTGCTACCTTTGACATCCTGTATAAATTATTTACCAAATAAATAATAATAGTGTGAGGCCTAGACTCATACACAACATGATGCTTCCATAAGTATGGTTGGCCTAATAATACATCAAAAACTTCAAGAGGAGCAACATCGCACAATACCTCATCTGTGAAGGGCTTGATGCTATAGGGGAGGCGAAACTGCTAGTTGACGCAAATATTTCGTCCTTAGTGAAGCCACCTGATGGTGTACAACTGCAGGTGTGGTGTGGCCAGTAGGCCCAACCGCTTCATGACCTCTGCTGAAATGAGGTTCTTTTGGCTTTCTCTATCGACAATGAACTACAACGGAGAACCTTTCACCCACATCTATGAGTGGAAGAGTCGCTCCCCCTCCTCTGGATCTTCGGGCTCAATCTTTGGATCTTAGTGGTGGCAAAGATGGAACTGGGCTCCAAATCAATAATTTTCTTCCATTTGTCATTCCCCTTATCGGGTTTTGACTCAGAGTTGGAACATGCATCTAATTCAGAATCTTTCAGCTCGGTCACCAGTGACTGCTTGGCTCGAGACTCACTTGTGTTGTGAGTGGGGCTCTTATGGAACTCACACCATTTCCTTGTGTCCTTCATTGTTTTCGTGGTGTTGTTCTTTTCTTGCAACTTCGGCAAGTTGTCTTGGGTCACCCCGCTTTGGATTTTTCCTTTGTTCTGTACTTTAGGGTTCCTTTCCATTACTTTTGATTCGTAACTCCAAAGTCTTGCTTCTTCTATTGAAATTTATTCTCAATCTTGACAACATATCGATAGGCGGCACCAAGCGAGGAGATGTCCAGGAACTCCATCTCGTCCTGGATATACTTTTGTAGACAATCGCAATACTTGGGTACCAAATGCTGATCAGAATCCTTGATACCCAACTTTGTGTGAACGGTATGAAAAATATTTGTGAATACTAACATGTCTTGGTCCCTTCCCTTCCACAATTTGGTCCACTTTGTGTATTTATCTTCATAGCTCTTGACAGGTAATATTGTTCCTTGATAGAGTTTTAGAAAGAATTCCAAGTGGGTGCAACTGAAAACAGTGAGGGTTCCCTCTCCTCCTTCTGTTCATAGTAGGTTTCCCACCAATCCTTAACATTTGGGGAAATTTTAAGGAGTGCAATATTTCCCAATTGGAAAAGTCACGAACCTAAAATATCCTTCCAACAAATTTAACCATTTATCTATGACGTCTGCATCTATCCAGCCTTCAATTATGGGAATGTCAAAGTTGATTTGCACCTTAAAGGGAGTGGCACCTCTAGAGTGGCTACTGGATGAAGATGAGTCGCCTGTGGGTAGCCACTAAAGGATCTCATAAAAGTTATCCATCATCGCATTCCTCTACCGCTCAAGGGCTTCCTCAAGCAGTGTTTTGAAAGGACCTCTTGCTCCCTCGTCTTTCTTTTCTTCCACCATGGGACGCAGTCAAGATTTGCGAGGTTGGTCTTGCAAAGGTTCAACCAGTTCAAGCCCTAACTCCTTACACCCTGACCTCGTTAGGGACATGCAAAGAAAAACAGAGAAAGAGCAAACTGCTCTAAAACCACTGATCCATAATTATATATGAATGAAACAAAATATAGATGCAAACATAAGCACCAAGATGCATTAGAAATAAAACTTCATTTCATAAATATCAAATCACTGAAATATGTTTATATACAGAATGGAAATAAACTAGCTCGGGCAATGATAACTTATCTCTGAGAAGAGATGTGGTGACTACATGCCTATGAACTGTATTACAATGAGGCCCAAGGACCTTTTTATTATTGAACAACAAGGGAACACCCTAAACAACCAAAACCATAACCCTAGGAGGTGGAACACCAAGAGTTTGTGGGCCCCGTTAGGGTTAGTTGGGCAACCAATTTCCTAGGGTCGTAACTTGGTCATTTGATCTCCATTTGGCACGTACAATACCTCATTGGAAATATCTCTTCGAGTACTACAAGATTTACTATAGGTCCCTACCTATGGCTACAACCCTCCTATGAACCTAAAAAAATGCAGTTAAGGGGGTCAAAACAACTTCGAAAGTTTAGGACCTGAAAAACTGCTAAAAATAGTAAATGCTGCTATAATCAAGGAAACAAATGAAATCAACTGGAGGTCTAGGTAGAATAGGCAGGTGGCCACCTATATACACATGGATCATGTTTCTTGCTGGTTGACATAGTGGTTTCCTTCTCCTTGTGGGTTGGAGAGTCGAGCCTATAGGTTTATTCCCTTCGTTTTGTTTTACTATTACGATGTTAGCTGTTTGTTTAGAATTTTATGGGAATTGTTTCCAGGTGCACATATTTTTCAACCCTGGTTTGTCAAGTATATATGGAAATTGAATCTCTCATTTTTTCTATCTTGGGTCTTGGTGTGTTTGAGTCCATGCTTACTGAGTTTCCCTGTGAGTAATTGTTGTGTTTTGGGTAAGCAAGTTTTGTTGTGGCTTATGCTCTCTCCTTGTTGCACTAGGATCTGGAAAAGGGATTGTATTATGGGTCACTAGTTACTAGGTTGTATTTTCTCTGATGTCATGGGTGGTTTTGGTTTCGTTCAATGGTGGAGGAAATTAAACCGGTAGTTGAATTTGTGTCGACCCTTGCCTGCTCAGGTGGCTTGCTTTCTAAATTCAGTCATTTCATTAGGGTTTGTTATGACGAGCTGATGTGTTGGTGTCCTGACATGGTCGAGAGGGAAAGGGTTTGGTTTGTGTGTCCTTTTGTAGGTAGGGTTAGCCCCCACAGAGACTCAAGTTAATCCCTTGGCAATTTTGAGATGCCACCAATGTAGAGACAAAGAAGAAAAAGAGGTGGAGGAGGCACTTCTTGACTTGGTTAGAGGCGAGGGAGGTTGATTTCTCACGAGTATGTGGCTTCCTATTTTAATGCAATCTCGCTGGAAGTGTATATGGAAATAAGGGAGTTAGATATGAAAGTGGGAGAAGATATAAAGTTGTTGTTTGATCCAGAATTGCTTGAAGACCTGGATGGGTGGGTTCTAGACACTGGACACTAAAGAGGCATAAAGAAACAATACCTAAACTTAGTGGCTTTCATTAGAAAATGAAGACATTGTCGGGCTTGGTTCTTGGAGACAGATAAGTTGAAAAATACATCTTTGCATCTCTGGAAGATGTCAAAAGGAAGTTGAGGAATCCACGCTTTTGCATTGATGGGATTGATAACCATCTAAGGCATGTAGAGAGCCACGTTCCTTGTGAATAATATGGCGGAGACCTTGGTGATCTGCCAGGCTCAAGTGCCCGTGCTTCAAAAAATGTATCTTTGCTAGATGGAGACTTGTGAAAGTGGGTGGAAAGGGGGATGGTATGGTCTACTCCCTCAATCTTCGGTATCATGCTCTAGTTTGGCACTGTGTGGGAAATTATTTCTTTGGATTACAACGACATATAGAGTCACGGCCCAATTTTTGTTGTGGTCATGGTTTCTTCCAGTTCGCGATGTTTATCTTTTTGGTGAATCTTGTGCATTTCTGGACTCTTGCACCAAAGGCATATAGGGTTTACGGTTGACTCTTGCGAGCTGGTGTTGGAGTGCTCTTTGTAGAACATGGAGCCTTCTAGTTTCACCCTATAGGTTGGTTTCCTTTGGTTTTCTAGGTGTGCAACTAAAGATGAATGTAGAGGTTGCAGGTCTGATGGTCTTATGAATGTAGCCTCTCTCTGGTTATTAGTAATGTTTGGTCTGAAAACATGTAATCCTAGGAGAACAAATTTGTGCTAGTTTCAATATATGCATGTAGTTAGTTTCAAGTTGATATATGCAACAAGGGTGGATATAGTTTGATGAAACTCCCACTACCCGCATCAGTTTATCTATGTATTTCAACTTTCTTGATTAATTCAAAATCTTTAAATTTACAAAAAAAAAGAAAAAACAATTTAATTAAAAAATTAAATTCATCCATTTTTTTAACTTACTTTATAATAAATTTAATTTAAATTTTAATATTGAAATAAATTAAATTGAATTGAGGCTTCTGTGATCCATATCCAATTTTTGAGAGAGGTTTTTGGCGATAATCACATCAAAATCATTTGTCGACGCATTTCGAACCAGCAAGTGTGTTTCATCGTCAAGACAAGATGAACCACACTTGTTGGTTCGAAACACGTTGACAAATAAATTTTGATGTGAATATCGCCAAAAGCCTCTCTAAAAAATTGAAATAAATTGTTTTTTTATGGAAAAAATATTTACTAAATTATATGTATTTATTAATAAATAATTTATATAAAAGACTTATTTTTTTAGCCATGTTAATTAAATTATGTGTATTTATTGTTAAATTATTTGGATAATGCTATTAAGTTTTCAAATATGTTCAATATTTTTGTTTTTTGGAAAAAATCTTATATATTTATAGAATAAAAATATATACATTTTATTGTTGGAATATATCAATTATGTTCAATAATATTTAAATTCTCTTTTTAATTTACACATATTTATAATGAGATTATCCAAATTAATATAAAACATTATTTGATTTATAAATATAATAATTTAAATATTAAATTATTTTTATTATCTTTTAAAATAATAAATTTTATCATTTAATATTATATTAATATTTTATTATTTTAATATTTTTTTTATAAGTTTGGTAGGACTATATCTTCATCATGTTCAATTTCTCATCTTTATTTCTACGGCCAATGCCAATTAAGTTAGCCAAGTGGACTTTAATATTATAATATTAATATGTGTTATATGTGCTTAATATTTTAAAGGAGTTGTCTTTAGTGTGATTTTTTTTTATTTTTTGCTATAAGAAGGAATGGGTATAGCAGATCTCAAAGCCTCAAGGCCTTTCACAAGGCATGTAAGGTGCCGAGAGTTAAACCTTTTAGTGTTGATCCTGTCTCTAAGGTTCATCTCCCATATATCCAAGGAACCACAAATAGAATTGCCCATATCCTTAGGAGGACTAATGTCGCTTCCTCATTCAGACCTCTCCATACCATTAAGAATTCGTTGGGATCTGTTAAAAACCCTATTGACCCTAAAGATATGAAGGGCATCTACCTTGTTCCTTGTTCCTATGGTATTCCCTATATTGGGGAAACAGGTAGGTCTATTAGGCAGAGAATCCATGAGCATGTTGCATATATTAGACACAATCGATCCCGCTCATCAGCCCTAGCCGAGCATGTAGAGAAAACAAATCACCATGTCTGCATTGAAGAGTCCAAAGTCATTGCTAGGGTAGATCACTTCCACCATAGGAAGCTTAGGGAAGCGATTGAGATTGAAAGACATGCCAAAAATCTTAATAGGGATGACGGGTGGAAACTAAGTAAGAGTTGGACTCTGACTCTCATTTCTTGATTCCTCCCGCTCCTCTCCTTAGTTACTTTTATCTCTAGCTCTTCTTTTTTGTTCGATTGATTTCATGAATCATTTTCTTTTTTTGTTTCCTCCTTTTCATTCATTTTATGTTTCTACCTTGTTTCCCCTCTTAATTTTATGAATTTTATGATTTTTTTTTAGTCTTTCTCTTACTTTTATTTTGAGCATTATTAATATATCTAAGAATTGTATATAATTTTATATTTAATTTTAATTAGTAACCCCCTTTTCATTTTTATAATTTGATCTCTTTAACTTGGGTTCTCTTCCTTAATCTTATGAATATATTTGATTAAGAGGATTTTTATAAACTAATAATATCTAATTAATTATTAAAGCATTAAAATAGAATTTTGACTCAAGAGTAGATTTAAAGGCTTTGATATAATAAATAAAATATTTTAAAAACAATTAGTTGTAAATAAATATATATTATTTTAACACCTTAATTAATGTTTAAAATCAATATAATATTTATTTAATCCTAACTGCTAGTTTTTAAACCAATTTATAATATTTTAATAATTTATATTTATTTAATCCTAACTGCTAGTTTTTAAACCAATTTATAATATTTTAATAATTTATATTTATTTTTATTTCTAATAGCTAGTTTTTAACCAAATATATTTTGTTATTTTATTATTTTACTTACCCTTTTTAACTAATTTAACTACTTTACCAACAGCTAGTTTTCAATAGCTAATTCTGGGCAATGATGCATCCTTACTATTTATTCCTTAAGATCAATTGATTCTTCACCTTGTCCTGAGGATGGACCACATTAGTTGGTTCGAAACGTCTACCAATTCATGATTATGTGATTTGTAGGAATTTATAGGGTAAGTTCCTCAGACAGAACACCAAAGGACAACACTCACAAATACATCACAGATCAATACACCAATATTCTTGACGTGGTTAAAACCCTCAAAGAGGGAAACAATGCACGGCTTGAGCCAACACGGCCACTTCGGGTAAATTATTAATAAAATAATGAAAATTTACATAACCTTCTCTCACGAACAATTACCCTACAAATCACCGACCATGCTCTTTAAATAGAGATCATGGACCAATTGGGTGTTAAGCCACAGATCAAGTGTCGGTAATACCGAGGAGATGATGAACCGTCGGATCACTTCATGTCTAGAACATATCGTGACCGTTGGATTGTAAGTTACAAAAGTACATAGTAAATAAACACACTTTACCTAACTCTACATTAGACCAAGTTATACTTAACTATTTCCTATGTGTCGGAATATCCTAACATCCCCCCTTAAGAACAACTTGGGATAGGATTGAAGGATGTACAAATATGACACAATAAGAGAAGGAAGGAGGCATTAGAGCCTATCCCCCTTAGTGACAACTTCCTGAACTCCAACCATAAATCGAAGTTTAGTAAACTTCACATTTGTGAGAGCCTTTGTAAAGATGTTTGCAACTTGATCATCTGTTGAACAATATTGCACTTCAAGGACATGGTCATGAGTGAGCTTTCCGATGAAGTGCATGTGCAGTTCAATGTGTTTGTTGCGCTGATGTTGGACTAGATCTTTGCATAGTTGAATGGCACTTTGATTATCACACCAAAGTGTAGTCGGATGCTGCTGCTGAAAGCCAAACTCCAACAAAGTCGTCAAGATAGGGACATATTATTTTATCAAAGTCACTTAGAACTTGCACTTGGTCCTAGCTACAAGAAACATACCTTCAAAGAATCAAACTTTTTTGATGACCTACCACATCACCATGGAACCATGACCACATTAACAATTCACACATCTTCGTAACAAAATTATACTTGTGATTAGTTACATGTTTCCAAATTTGAATAGGCTAAGAATTCAAAACTTGCCCTAGCAAACAATATACTCTATCATTGAGCTACATGTCCCTTTATGTTGAGCACCCTCTCTACCATTAAATTGCATGCCCCATCGTGATGAGCACCCTCTCTACCATTGAGTCACACGCTTCATCATGATGGGCACCTTTAATGTATGAATCACTATTTCCAACATTCGCTCTTAAGCAACAATTTTGCAAATGTCTCCTAACCAACATTAAGTCTTGAGTCAAACTAACTCTAATACTACGCTGAACACTAAAACCTTATTGCAATTATTATTTTGTCATAAAGCTACATGCCATTTCATGCTAGAAACATGTAACATTTCAATGTTGAAACATATATTTCTCTCTTCTATATATTAAGTGCTTATAGCTCAATGAGTTAACTCAATTGTTGTCCTTAATGTTGATCAACATTTGAGTAAGTCCATGTCAAGTGGTATCCAATTCAAATTCTTTTAAGTAACGTGCACTCGTTTTAGTTTATATTGACAAAGTGGCTAGGGATGTCATCGATGATTGTTGGGAAGTGTTTCTTGAAATTCTTCACTAAATTTTCCTTGAAAAAAATAAAATAAATACTCATACCAATAAGACATTATAATTATTAATTCTTCACCAAATTTTCCTTGAAAAAAAAAAAAATACTCATACCAATAAGACATTATAATTATTAATTCTTCACCAAATTTTCCTTGAAAAAAAATGAATAAATACTTATACTAATAAAACATATTATAATTATTAAAATACTCGTTTTAGTTTATATTGACAAACAGTCGAGGGATGCCATCCATGAGTATCGAGAAGTGTTTAAAGAAATTATTTTCCAAAATTTCCTTAAAAATTAAATTAATAAATAGTGATACCAATAAGACATATTATAATTATTAATTCTTCACTAAATTTTCCTTGAAAAAAAATTAATAAGTACCAATACCAATAAAACATATTATAATTATTAAAATTTAACCAAGTTATTTAAAAAATAATAATAATAAACTTCAAAAAAATAATTAATATATAATACAATTATATATATAATAAACAAATTTTTTATTAAAAAAAATATTTTTTTACTAAAAATTAAAATTCTAGTGTTTTAATATTTTTTTCCACTTCAATATTTTTTCTCACTTTATTATTAATATTATTAAGTAATATTCAATTTAATTTCCATATTAAAACAATTCTAATAAAATAATATTAATAATAATCGTTACTTTAATATTATATTTAAAGTATCACTATGATTCTAATATTTTATCTCATGGGTACTCTCGACAAAGGTCTTTCCTCATGTGATTTACGCCGAAATTCTTCTCACAATCATAATATCATTTACAATTTCAATACCTTATCTAATTTATAATTATATATGCCACAGTCAAATATCATTATACATTAATACTCCCTTTTTTTTTTTAATTATATATATATTCATTACTAAATTATGCTTAAAAGCAAAGCAACATATTCTTTTACGAAGTTATATTCAATCATTTTACGAAGATATATTCAATCTTTAACGAAGATATATTCATAAATGGGATGGTGTGAAATACTAAAAAAACCACATCTAGGGAACAACCATGAATTACTAATAACAATATTCCCAGCTGGGGGGAACGTTTTCTCCTTCCCCAAAAGATTGAAAATCATGGTCAAATTTCACAACTTACAACGGGAATACAGCGAAGACGTCCATTTCCAACATTCGGATTCTCAAGGAAAAATTTAGATTCATGGTCTGCATAGAGCAAAGAAACGTCCCATTTCTGACATTGCTATCACAGAAGACGTGGAAAGCTCAAGCAACTAAGTGGGCGAAAATCAAAATCATGCGTGAAAATCTGAGGCAACTAATAGCTAAAACCCAAATTTAAAAAGTGCACATAACGTGATAGGCAGTGCGAAGATTTGAATCTTCCATTGGGGAATCCGACTTAGATCCCACTCACAGTCTTTGTCCACCACAAATTACAATTGAGCAGATTGAAGTATTGGATTCCGAGTAGGCAAAAATATCTCTATAAATAAGTGTTCCATCCACTTGCCTTTATGCAGGCTGCCTTACAGCTTTATTTGTGCTTGTGGTTGTTCTGTGGCCAGACAGGAGATCCTGCTTTCTGCTCTTTATCAACACTCACATAGAGAGAAAGTAGAAAGTAGGATCCCTAGTTCAGCAAAATGGGGTGGGCCATAGCTGTGCATGGGGGTGCAGGAGTTGATCCATGCTTGCCAATGGAGCGCCAACAGGAAGCCAAGGACCTGCTCTTGCATTGTCTTAATTTGGGAGTCTCTGCTCTTAAGGCCTCTGTTCCCGCCATTGACGTTGTTGAGCTCCTGGTGAGCAATCCAAATCCAATTAATGTTTTGTCTCAGTGCTTCTTATATGACCATGATAGTGACAGTTGAGATGTTTGAATGAATTGAATTACAGAGCTAGTTGTTTTCTGAATGTGAGTGGTGTTTTAAGCATGTGGAAAGCTAGGTTTATTTGGATGGTGTTGAAGCAGTTTTATATGTTTTGGGGTGGTGGAAAGATTGGTTTTCATAGCAGTTTTATATGTTTTGGGTGGTGGAAAGATTGGCTTATTTGGGTGGTGTTCAAGCAGTTTTAAATTTTTGGATGTTGGAAAGATTGGCTTATTTGGGTGGTGTTCAAGCTGTTTTATATGTTTTGGGTGATGGAAAGATTAGCTTATTTGGGTGTTGTTCAGGCAGTTTTATATGTTGAGGTGATGGAAAGTTTCGTTTATCTGGGTGGTGTTTAAGCATTTTGATGTGTTTTGGGGTGCTGAAAGGGTCAGTTTTCTTGAAGTATACAGATTGGATTATGTGTGTATCTGACTGGAGCCATATTTTGTGGCTTGTTGACATAGAATAATTATTGATAAGCCCTTATTTTTATAACACATTATCTGCTTTTCAGGTTGAATCATTTGAAAGCTTGGTTTTCTTAAAGTACACAGATAAATTTGTGTTGGTGTGTATGATTTTAGCCATATTTTGCAGGTTTTTGATAAGAAATAAGTCCTTTATATATCATCATTTGCTTGCCATGTTGGATTATGCATATCTGTTCTTGTTGTTGCTCCGGTACAATTGATGCAGTAGGTTCAGCTGTCATGTGTTTGAAAGTTAATCCGATTGATTGAAATATACACGGGATCTGTTCCGCCTGATGTTCTCCATTTGTATTCATAACTGGGTTGTAGGACCTGGAAAAATATTGTCCTACATGGTACATGCATCACAGGGCGTGATTGGTTTGGTGGTAGCCTCTATCACCATGGTAGTTTTGTTAAATTAGTGAACAGGTTGCCAATCTTTCTTAGTTGTTTCATGTTTTTTGAAAAAGAAATGCATCTCAAGTGGGTTGCAACACGGCACGCCCCTTGACAACAATGGATAGCTGCCTCTAAGCTGATTTTTTATTTTGTGTTGGCAAAGCCCAAGACTTAAACATAACTCCGTGCTTTTTAGGTGTCAATGTTCGCACCATTGCTTTGGAGGTCTGCCGTGGAATCGGAAACCCAACCAGGAGACCTTTTTCTCATCTCATGCATGTTTCCGTTCTCGTTTCCTTCTGTCTTGAGATTACACGGAATACTGCTCCTGGGAGTTGGGGAAGCTGTACCCAGTGTGTATGAAATGGCCTGTTGTTGGGAGCTTTTTGGGAACTCACTTGGCCTCTTTCTTTTTTTGGGAGCTTGTAGAAGTTCCCTGTCTGTTTAGGAGCTTCCAGACCATGATAAGCAGGCAGCTTCTACAAGCTCCTGGCCACGTGGGGTTTAAAATCATAAGAGATGTGCCAAAAACCAATTGAATGATCATTGCTTCTCATGCCAAAAAATCACTAACAATAAAATAATTAATCGAATCTATCAATCATGCCATTTAAAATTTTTCAAGGTTATGTAAATGGAGAAGGTTCATACGTCTTAACTCTTTATATCTGCTCACTCTCAATATGAGCTGCCAGGGTACGTCAAGTGAATAAACATGGGTATTTCTACACCAGTACTATGATATTGAACAATGCTAATTCATGTCTCAAACGTTTTATAGCTAGCTCACATTATTCCTATTGATTGATATAGCATTTTAGGATCATATACAACATCAAAAATAAGATACCAAAGACTTTGGAAGTTTGATGTGAGTTGAAACTAGAAACAATCAAATTCATCTAAATGAGAACTTAGAAGGAAGCAGTGGTTACCATCCAAAAAATGCAAAGGCACCCAAATACTAACTTCTCTTGGGAGCAATAGCAAAGATGGAGCTGGAACAAGGAATTAGAAAAAGATTGAATCTCATGGTTTATGAAATTGTTGGTGCTTTGTACATCTATAGATATGCAAATTCAATTTACAGATTCATACAATGGGATGCAGTTGTAGGTCACATTGCTAAAAATACCAGGGCTGTAGAGTCATGCATAGTTAGTAAAGGGTCGATTTCAAGTCAGACAAATCCAATTTATGTATAACATGGACACTTAAAAGGATTAAATTTCATAACACTAGAGGCTTAAGAGATTAAAATAGTTGATGTTACGAAATTAATCAATTTTGTTCTATTTCAGTTTCTTCAAGGTTTATATTCTTTTTGTGTTTTAAGCTCCTATATAATTTTAATTCTTTTTCTAATGTATATTATTGCCACTCCCAACCAGTAATTTCCTGCGAATTTGGACAAAGCTTCTAGCCATACCGGATACTTGTACCCATGTATTCAACTTACCTGCAACATATTACATTAATAATAATTTTATATGCATTATCTATCCTGGGAGGAGAAGGTGGTGAGTTCATGTTTCTTATCCCCTGCAACTCTCTAGCCCTGTTTTTCATTCCATTTCCTGCTTCTCGTTCTTTCCTGTTTATCATTTCTAGGAATATTTCCCGTTTCTGGTAACGTATGCCACAGAACAATCAAATTCTGCCTACATTAAACAGCCTGCTATTAAATATGACTCCATCATGCAAGTTTATAACAGTTCCTTTCCCCATGAAACAAATTGTTTTGGTTACTCCCTGTCTCTGCTAATGGGAGTCTGATCATAACAGTTAGCATCAGAAATTATAAAGGGCTTTATTAAAAGATTTTAAATTAAGTTTTTCTAGTGACAACCATCTGAAAACCCTCATGTAAGTTGTAACCAGTCTGTAAGGCTATGGTCCCATGGAAGGGGCTTGAATTTTTTTAACAGTACCTGCCATGACAAAAAGGAGAAGGTGACCCAGGGAAAATGTAGCATTTCCTTTGCATTTTTGGACTTGCAAGAGTGAATGCAGGGTTCACATCATGTTTTATCTTCATGAATGTATCCTAGGTTTTAGCAATTCGTTCTTTTTTCTCATGGTCTTTTTTTGATGTATCTTTGGCTGTAGAAACTTTTTTCTCTTTTGAGTAAATCAGCTTTAAGCTTTGATGGTTTCCATTGTTTTCCTTTTGGATCTCTGATCTCTGTCAAAAAAATATGCAGTACACTTCCTTTTTGTCACTGGGTCATTTCTTGCTACCTTCTTAAAATCCGAGTTTAGCATCTTAGAATATTGATGTACTTAAGGCTTTACTGACATATTTTTATAAAGAAATTTTGACAGGATTATATAGGGTGGAAGATCTTTGGCATTTTATCCTATAGTCCTATAGTTTCACCTAACCTTACGTCAAGAATTTAGGTAATCCCTTGAAGTGTTTGCATTTCTAATGTCTGAGTCACTTTCTTGAAAAAGTAGGCGATTCTGCCTATGGCTCGCCTTCCCTAAATATTACCTGTAGAAGTTTTGGACTATCCAATTTTTGAGTAAATCTGTATTTCAATTGTTTTTAATGAATTGCCGGAATTTATATCCTAATGGTGCTCCATGCTTTTCTTTTAGACACTAGCACTGACCACTACTTGTTACCTGCTTAGGATCGTTTCATATTTCTGGACTTTTATCCAAAAGCATTCACCATCTTTAGTTCATTTATTGTGTCAATATGTCCATTAATTTCTATGGAGAGAAATGTTATTAGGATGTTAGAATCTATCAATACATACATTTTTACGCTTTGAAATATTGTTGTCCTTTGTTAGAGGTTTGAGTAGAGGAAAAATTTTCAACCATTTGTAAGCTAGTGCAAGAACTTGGGCTATTTTTTAATGTTAAGTTTTGAATTTACTTCCTCTGCTCCAATATTTCCAATTCAAACATATCTTTCTAGTTTCCATCTCATTGTGTTCATTTTCCTTGAGAACATACTTTCTTGTGAATTGTTTCTCAGGAGGAATTACTAAGAAATACTTAACTTCAAGCCTTATTCCATATATGGCTTATGTTCTGTGCTAATTAGACAATGAACATTGACTAGGTCGATGCATGTTTTGATAGTGGGCATACGATCATTGTTTACTTTTCAGGATGCTTCTTCCAATCTGCAACTAGAGGGTTTAATACCTTTAATGCTTTTCAAAAGGTGTCATTTGACTTCCTCTAATCAACCTGCAGTCATACTCTCATGTCCTTACCACATTCAACACTTCAGTAGAGATAGACTTTGGACCTTCAACAAGCTTCTCTTATTTTGATTTTTTCTTTGTTCTCTGCAACTATTTGGTGAATTTGTTCGAGTCAAGAAGATTTATTCTGAAATGATTGGTTTTTCCACAAATCCTATTAACAGGTTTTGTTTGTAGCCAGTTTGAGTGTAATCTGCCTTAATCACGTAACAGCCCTTCAGAATGCATCGAGTTTTTCCATGTGTATGTAGCCTATCTGATTGTGAGCATCTGAAATTGTGTATCTTGGGAAGTTTCCAAGTTGAACGTTTTGCATCACAAATTGTGGTGGGATTACACCCGCTATACTCTTTAAGGCCTGCAAGTCCTGTTTAAGGTTATTAAGTCCTAAGATTCTTTATGAGAGTCCAGAGTGCTTCCTTTTCAACACAGATCTATCTAAATTTTCTTGAGTTTTGATTTGAGAACCCCTTGGGCAAGCTAGTTTCTCAAACCAATCATTTCCATGGCAATGCTTTGCAATATTGTGCTATTTGGTTAAATTTTAACTTTGGCACTTCAACGGTTTCCTAACATGGTTATAAACTGTGTATGTAATTGTTGTATTTCAATGGTTACCTATATCGTTACTTTTTTTGGATTGGGATTTACAGGTAAAAGAGATGTATCTAATTTTTCTTGAGTTTTGATTCGAGAACCCCTCGGGCAAAGCTAGTTTTCTCAAACCGATCATTTCCATGCCAATGCTTTGCAATATTGTGCTATTTGGTTAAATTTCAACTTTGGCACTTCAGCGGTTTACTAACATGCTTCATAAACTGTGGATAAAATTGTAGTATGTCAATGATTATCGATATCATTACATCTTTTGGATTGGTATTTACTATTTACAGGTAAGGGAGCTTGAGACCAACCCAGTTTTCAATTCAGGTCGTGGTTCAGCATTGTCTGCAAAAGGCACAGTAGAAATGGAAGCAAGCATTATGGATGGTTTCAGAAATAAATGTGGAGCAGTTTCTGGTCTTTCTACTGTTAAAAATCCCATTTCCCTTGCTCGACTTGTCATGGAAAGGTCTCCACATGTCTACCTTGCTTTTAATGGGGCTGAAGAATTTGCCAGAGCACAGGTTCAAGCTTTTCTCAAATGGAATTTGTTACCTTCATTTACTTGTGACAATATCATAAACAGTTCTAGACTCTAGTTTTAGGTACTAATTGAATAAAATAGTAGATTAGTAGCATGGAGAACAGAGTGTGTCTTTTAATTCCTTGTAATATTAACAGGATCATGCCAATCATGAACCTTAAGCTTATGATTTCGATATTATTTGCATCTTTTAGTGCTAATCTTCAATGGTGTTTCCTTCATGTGACAACCACAGGGAGTTGAAATTGTGGACACAAACTATTTCATTACTGCAGAAAATAAAGAGCGATTGGAGCAAGCAAAGAGTGTAAACAGCATACAGGTCTCTCTCTCTCTCTCTCTTTATTTGTTGTGTGTGCACTTGCATGTAATAGCTCTTAAAAGTTCACACCAGACTTCTCATATTCAAATGAAATTTCTACAAGCAGATAAAGTTATTTAGCATGTTTCCATACCAGTTAACACCATAGACATTGAAGCATAGTCTTTTGGTGTTGCTGTTATCCAATGGCATTTACTAAATGGTGTTTTTTCTTACAGATACTATGAGCTTATTATTCTTTTGCAACTTTACTTAAACATAAATATGAATTTACCTTCAAATAACAAACGTAAGGGTCAGTGCTTTGTGCTTTAACTGACATTGAAAGCCTATGTATCTTCAGTCTATTCAAGATGCCATTTGAAGGCAACCTGAGTGGATATTAGTCACATTTTGAAATGGCATGTTCTTAGTGGATATACTTTGTCAAAGGGAAACTAGCCCTCTTCTGAGAAGAATAAGTCTTCCATTAAAATGAAGAAAACCTCAGAATAACCCTATTCAATCAAAGAAATGTATCGTGTATTTCTAGGTTTGGAGTTATGGTGTTCGTTTCAGAAATTTGGGAAGCATGTAGTGTGAAGCATGTTTCTAGTTTTATACATTTGGTTATCAGGACATGGTCAAGGTGTTAAAGTGCAATACAGTAACTAGTCAATATCTTTTGTCTATTCATAGATATACTATTTTAAAAGAAATCTGGATGGGCATCTAGTCACATTTCGAATGTCATTTCCTCTGTGGAGGTACTCTGTCAAAGGGAAACAAGATCATTACTTAAAAGAACAGGTCTTCCGTTAAAATGAAGAAAAATTCAGTATAACCCTATTCAATCAAACAAATGTGTTGAGTATTTCCAGGTTTGGAATTCTGGTGTTTGTTTTAATCATTTGGGATACATGCATTGCCTGATTATATTTTATTTGGTCACTAGGACATGAGCAAGGTATTAAAGTGCAACACTGTCAGTAATAAATTTTGATCTAAAAGTCTGCCCTGTGACACATTGCTTGATCGCATGACTTCTGAGATACAACACCATATATTTTCCATCTATCGAGCATCTTTCTTTGCAAGTGGTCATCGTATTGTTTGTTCCGTGGTATCTTGATATGTCAATGTTAGGCATGATATTTGTATAGCCATCGCAACTTTCCAGATAATAAACTACAGATTTTAGTATCTAATGTGAGAAAGATTGAATAACCTACAGTATTTTATCTTAGTTTTGTTCGTGGTGATGGCATATTTGAGAAATAGAAAAAAGTAGGTAATTACTAGAAAACACCGAGCTTCTCATTGAAAAAGGAAATATTTTTGAGTAATTTCGAAAACAATATGTTTGTAATAGTGTCCATACAAGGCATTATAGAATTTTTGAAGATTGTTGCAAAACACTTTCAATCTTGGTACTTGCTTAAAATATGTATACTTTCTTGTGACACACATTTTCTCTATAGTATACTTCTTGGCGTTTCTAGTCAATTGCTTTCACTACTATATATCTAGAGATTGAATGAAAAATGACTTATCTGAGAGCATGGATCATGAATGTTTCTGTTAACTTTTTCTCACATGGAAACATCAATTCACATCAAAGGAAATTATTGTCAGTCTGACCATTGAAAAGTGATATATACCCCATTCTCGTAGTTGGGGCCATACACCTTGTCATTATATCCTATGTTCAATGAAAGCTGGAATCATGATAATAGTTGGCTGTTGCAATTGACTAGATTCTAAAATCTGTGGTTGGAATCATGTAGCTATCTTGAGTAGATAAGTAATCCAAGACACTTTGCGATAGGATATAACAAATTTCGTATGTTTTGAAATGTCTAAATTGTATTGGCAATGGAATTGCATTACTTGGTCAATTTTGTTTTCTTTTGTTGATATTTAGATCTCAACTGTGGTATTACTTTTGCATGCTAGTATTCTATCCTCACGTTTGAATTCTTCTGTCACAGTTTGACTACCGTCTCCCAGAATCTGACGATGCTGTTGGAAAACCAAATGAAAATGGGTTATTGCCTACAGTGAAAATTCATGCAAAGGGAATAGTAGCATTTGACAAGATCTTTCAGAATGGAGAACTGTCTCAAAAAGAATTGTCACCTTTAGAAAGTTGTATGCAAAATGGGGATAAAATGGCTTGCAGAAAAGGAATGTTACCGGAGTTTCAAATGAATGGAGTACCTATCAACATATATGAGCCAGAAACTGTGGGTTGTGTTGTTGTTGACAGTGAGGGACATTGTGCATCAGCAACTTCAACAGGGGGTTTGATAAACAAAATGTCAGGTAGAATTGGCGACTCTCCAATAATAGGGGCAGGCACTTATGCCAATGGGCTGTGTGCTGTTTCAGCTACAGGTGAAGGTGAAGCCATAATCCGAGCCACTGTGGGTAGAGATGTAGCTGCTCTTATGGAATACAAAGGGTTATCTCTTCAGGAATCTGTTGATTTTGTTATTAATAAGAGGTTGGAAGATGGTAAGGGTGGCCTTATAGCTGTGTCCAGTAATGGAGACGTTGCTGCAGGATTCAACACTTCGGGAATGTTCAGAGCCTGTGCTACAGAGGAAGGCTATTTTGAAGTAGGCATTTGGCAGTAGGATGCACCCTCTGTGCTTGTTTGATCTTCATTTGCATGTGCTAAAGTATAGTTGATGTTCAGAACCTTATCTACTGCTTATGATGTTTGTATTCTCACTCAATCAATAATAAAACTGCAAACAAGGTGTTGTTCACAGCAATTCTATGTTAATTTTTCTTTCATTCCTTTTATTTTTTTGGGAAACAGAGGACAATTACAAAAAGTCATGGTATCTGCCCGTTATCTAGGGTTCAATTCTTGTTGCCACTACTATAACCCTCCCAGGTTCACTTAAAGTTGGCCCCAGGAGGTGGAAGACTGCAACCTCGGGGGAGTGAAACTGGGGTCTCCAACTGATAACACTCAGCTGAGAACGTCTGGTTGCTTGCCCTTCACACGTGGGCTAATTCTATATTTGCACGTTAGTATCAATTGACAGTACAATGTCTTTCAGTGCACTCCATGCCAATCTTGCTTTTATGACGGGGCAAATCCTTTTATGATCATAACTGTAAAAATAAACTACGAATGTATAAATTTCAAACCGTGAAGAGTGGTTAACTGCTCATCAAGATCAGCTTTCATTTCCACAAGGAGTTAAGATACAGTTATTAATGCTGTGAATTTTAACCTAAAACACAGAATGAAGATAAAATCAATCATCAGTTTTAAATTTCTGAATTGCCAATAATGGCGCCAATCTAGGATACCAAACTGCTCATCAAGATCAGCTTTTCATTTCCACAAGGAGTCGAGATACATTTATTAATGTTATAAACATTAACCTAAAACACAATGGATATAAAATCAATCGTCGGTCTTCAATTTGTAAATTGCCAATAATGGCTCCAATCTAAGATACCATTGGTTCAGTCCATAAAATATGATTTTCAATTTCTAAATTTCCAATAATGGCTCCAATATAAGATACCATTGGTTCAGTCCATAAAATCTGATTTTCAATTTCTAAATTTCCAATAATGGCTCCAATATAAGATACCATTGGTTCAGTCCATAAAATCTGATTTTCATAGGACAGGGTGGATTTGTATTATTTTGTTTTGTAATGTCATTGTACTAATCCTTTTCCAAATACAAGTTGAAAAAGTGTGTAAACAGGGAGGGAAACTTGTAATTTATCTGTTTTTTTTGTTTTCAAAAGTTTTGTTTTCCAGACATGAGGCTTTTTTTAAGATAAGTTTAAAAGTGTATAAAACATGGAGGATTCTTTGTAATTTATTTGTTTTTTAATTTAAAATATTTTATTTATATATACAAGTTTTTTTTAATGATGTTAATTGAGGTGTATATATTAGAATATGATTTTTAAAATTTTCATTTAATTATCAATAATTATGAGGTGGATGGTTGGAATTTAAGTTCTATGGAATATTTTAGAGTATTTTTATATATTCATGAATTAAAGATTGAGATTTATCTCTAAAATGGGGATGTTATTCTTCCCTTTTAATTAAATTGATTAATTAAAAAAATGTCATATCAACAAGTGTCATATTAAATGAGTTATGGTTTTTTGGGCATGTGGTATTGATAAACCATGGTATTGGCTCATGATATTGTAACAAAGTCTGTTTACATATTGAGAATCTCTATACTAAACTAGTGGGTGAATCTCCATGGTTAAGAATTTTGTTATATGTTTTTTTTGAATGTATGTATGTTTAACTTATATATTAATTTTAGCATGTATATTTCCACAGTTTATATATTGTTGTTGATGAATGTTTCTGGAGAACTGTGTTGTTATCAAGGATTTGCCCAAACATGTATATTAATTCTTTTTGTAATTAATAAAAATAAAAATAATTTTTACTATTTTTTTTAATTTTAGCAACCTGAAATGCATCATGAAGTAAATATTTTGATGTTTATCATGAATTGGTGACAATAAATTTTTACAAGTGATTTAATTTATATAAATGCATTATTTTATATGTGATATTAGAGTTGAAAACGTTGCAAGAAATTCCTAATTTAATTTTCCCTTGATTAAATTAGGAGAAATTCAAATTTTGATTTTAGTAGAATACTTGGAGATAGTTAATTGAGATGACATGGCTCTTGTCACTCACTTAACTTAGTAAATTAGAGTTGGAGACACTCGAGTTGAGTTCTACATGATTGATTGCTAATTTGTAGCAATATATTTAAGTTAATTTGAGTTATTGTCAGTGTATTGTCACTACAATTAGGGAGGCCCAGTTAAGGGTGTGTAACTTTTTTTCACTGTCAGTAGAACTAGGGAGGTCCACTTAAGGGGGTGTAATTTTTTTCACATTGAGTGATCATCTACTTAAGTGATCAATCAACCCTAAATAATTGATGCATGGAGACAATTCGAGTTATTCAGTTGAGATTGGAGTTCAAGGGAAGTGTACTACTAGTTGTAAACTATTCCAAGTTGTACAAGTCATGCATGCAGTTAGAGAAGGACTTAATGGAATTGCACAATCCAAATTGGTGAATTTATTAGTTAATAGGGGCCTAATTCCCAAGGGAAAACACAATGAAATAGGGGCTTGGAGGCTTGAAAATTTGGCTAAGTATTGGTCAGGTTTAGTTAGTTAGACAGAGGATAGAAGATACAGGTGCAGGTTGTGCTCAAGCTTGAGCAATCATATTGTATTGATCCAGATTCTTTGATTAATGCAATACATATAGTAAGGGGTTTTGAGCAGTTTCTTTCCACTAGATAAATATCTGTGTATGTTTGTTGAATCTTGATGCATGTTAATGATTTGTGTTCCTGGTCGTGAATTTACTTCCGCAGATTTCCACTAGATAAATATCTGTGTATGTTTGTTGAATCTTGATGCATGTTAATGATTTGTGTTCCTGGTCGTGAATTTACTTCCGCAGATTGGTGGAATAGATTCTAGTCTTGTGATTTAGTAAATTTCATGAGCAGTTTAGGATATACAAATTAATTTCTACATGGTATCAGAGCTAGATTCACAGTAGAGAAGATAATTCGAATTTGTCATTGTAGAAGGTTTGAGGTTGCAAATCAGGTTGCAGGAATTCTTTAAGACCGAGAATATGGATTTCAATGGACTAAGGCTTGAGTATGCCCTTGAGGGAAGTTCAAATTATGTTGCATGGAAGGAACATATCGAGGCAGTATTGAAGGATAATGGGTTGAAGGAATAAATTGATAATGATGTTCTGAAACTAGCAGTAGTTGATGCTCAGAATCTAGTAGAATGGAAGAAGTGTGTTGCTAGTGCAAGGATAATCATATTGGAGGGAGTATGAGATCATATTGTCTCTAATCTCCATGGGAAAGAGACTTTGTATGCAATGTGGCAAGCACTGATATAATTGTTCTAGAATAGTAGTGACCACAGGAAGCTGGCACTTAAGGACAAGCTTCGAAGTATTAAGATGCAAAAGAATGAAACAATTTTGCAGTACCTGAGCAAGGTTTACATAGTGTCGTGATGAACTTGGCGGGGTCGGTGTTATTGTCCCTGAAGAAGATTTGGTAGCTCTAGCCCTCTTGGGATTTCCCAAGAGCTGGCATAGTTATCAAGATTCAGTGAATGGTAGAGAAAAAATACCACGCTGGGAGTGTTATGGTCCGATCTAATGCAGGAAGAAATAAGACGAAGTAACAAAGACGAGACTTCATCCAAGGTCGAGGATGAGGAGAATTGTGCCTTGGCTGGAAAGGCAAAGAAAGGGAAAGGGAAGAAATCCCAATCCAAAATAGAATCTAGTTAAGGGGGCAAGAAGAAAGACTTGTTCAAAATCAAGTGCTTTCACTGTCATGAATTCAAGCACTATGCCACGAAATGTCCATACAAGAAAGAAAACAAGAAGACCTCAAGAGGAGCGACATGTGAAGCTCTAGCTTCATAATTCGAGCTTGATTTTACTCATTGCATGCATGACAAACACAGTGATGGGAAGTGTGTGGTATCTTGACAGCGGTACCTCATTCCATATGATAGGTAACATAAATTTCTTCAGTAATTTGGAGGAAAAGGATCTCAAGATGCATATCGATATGGGAGATGATGGAAGGTAAAGTGCGAATGGGATCAACACAACCACCTTTTAGAGGGAGCCGGGCTCCCCTCTCAGGCTCAAGGATGTGATGTTTGTACCGGGTCTAAAGAAGAATTGGGTTTCCGTCACCATGTTAGAAGATAGTGGCTACGATGTGATATTCAGCGAAGGAAAGGCATTCCCGAGACACATCGCCACGAGACAAGTAAAGAAAATTGGGGTTCAGGTGAAGAACCTCTATAGGTTGGATGTGGAACATTGTGTTGCCTTGAGCACAAAGGCAGAGAAGGTGCAAAGCCGAGATGTCGAAGAATTATGGCATAGAAGACTTGGCCATTTACATCATGGAGCTTTGAAGATCATGCAACAGATCAACACATGCCTCCCCAATGGAGCACTAGAGCAACATAACACATGCAAAGGGTGTACATTTGGGAAGTACGTAAAATCCACCTTCAATGATCAAGACAACAGGGCGCATGCAATCCTTGAAAGGATCCACTTTGATGTATGTGGACCTTTCTCAACAGGCTCCACTGCCAAGCACAAGAATTATGTTATATTTGTAGATGATTTCTCATAGAAGCGTTGGATTTAATTCATGCAGAAGAAATACCAGACATTCTCCAAATTTGTTGAATTTAAAGTACTTGTTAAGAAAGAAACTGGCAGGAAAGTGAAGGCTCTAAGGAGTGATAACGACAGTGAATATGTGTCAAATGAGTTTAAATATTTATGTGCAAAGGAACACATTCGACAAGAGTTGACAAGACCCCATAACCCACAACATAATGGGGTGGCTGAGAGGAAGAATAGAAGTATTGTGGGAGCTGCATGGGCGATGTTGCTTGATTAGGGCCTATCTCCACACTCGTGAGCCGAAGCATGCAACACATTAGTATATGTACAAAACAAGAGTCCTCATCGGATTCTTGGGATAAGTAAACCGGAAGAAGTATTTTTAGGGAAGAAACCATATGTGTCACACTTCGTGATCTTTGGATCATCAGTATATGGCCATGTTTCCAAGGAAGCAAGGAAAAATCTAGAGCCGATAATAGACTTAGGCATATTTGTGGGATACACTGACACACCTCACAACTATCGGGTGTACCTGCCATCTCTTAGGATGACGGTTGTTCGTAGAGATGTGAAGTTCGATGAAGAGAAGTAAATGAAGTGTTCCCTTGAGAGGGAGCTTCAACTACATGCAGATCATGATCTTTTGACTCTAAAGGAAGAAAATCAAGAAGATTTGGAGCAACCACAAGCAGAGGAACAAAGAGTGGAGACAACCATTCAAGCAGAGACATACAGGGAAGAAAGGGACCGGACCAGGGAAGCTGACAAATTGTTGCAGGATGCTAGAGAGAATGTTGGAGCACCCACATCACAACACAAGTAGAGGAGGTCACCATATTAGTTCACTGGCTACATGGATATGATGAGTGAGCTAGTAGAGACAAAACCAACCTCATTCGAGGAAGAAATAGAGCAACCAGTATGGGTTGATGCTATGTTAGAGGAGTATATCTCCATTGTCAGAAACAATGTTTGGGAAGTGGTCCTAAGACCAACAAAAAAGTAAGTGGTGGGTTCAAGATGGATTTACAAGGTAAATAAGGCAGCAGACGGAAGCATCAAGAAGCACAAGGCCATATTCGTGGCCAAGGGGTACTCTCAGGTAGAAGGGATCGATTATGAAGAGACCTTTGCTCCTGTAGAAATGAGCTCTTCCATCAAATCAATTCTTTCTCTGGCTGCACATATGGGGTGGAAGATCCACTAGATGGATGTGAAGACAACATTCCTCAATGGAGTTATTGAGGAGGAGGTGTACATTGAACAACTTGAAGGTTTTGAGACCTTCGACAAAGAGTCGCATGTGTGCCGCCTAAAGCGAGCAAAGTATGGGTTGAAGCAAACACCTCGTCCTTGGTACACCAGGATCGATAACTACCTTACCGAGTTGGGATTCACCAAAAGTGAAGCAGATGCAAAACTTTACCACATTCTGGTAGAAGGTAAATTGTTGATTATTGTTCTTTATGTTCACTGGTGATGAACAACTTATCAGGGCTCGCAAGGAGGACCTTGCAAGAGAGTTCAAAATGAAGGACATGGGATTGATGCACTATTTCCTCGGTTTGGAAGTATGGCAAGGAGGAGGGGAACTATTTGTCTCTTAGGGAAAGTATGTCAACGAGATACTTCAGAAATTCCACATGGACATATGCAAACCCATGGAGACTCCTCTAACGACCAATGGGAGGAAAGAGGATGCCACTTTAGGTGAGGAAGTGGATGTTACCATGTACAAGAGGTTGGTGGGTTCACTTATGTTGGCATTATGCCTAATGTTTTTTCCTTGATGGCAACCTACTTAATAAAATTGTCAACATGATGGTTATGCAGATGCTACATGTGAGATAGATAAAGAAATATCAGTTCAGAGACAAAAGAATGGTAAAGTTAAAGTGTGAGAAAGTATATGTGGGTCTTATGAAGCAAGATCACGTACATAAGGAGGTATGGTGAATAGAAGTCACGTACAATTTCCTCACCATGGTATTGGTCCATAGTATTTGGAGCATCAACGATATTTGATCCCGTTAAAGAATACCATTGACATTACTAAGGGACTGGCCTAAGCTATTGAATAAGGCTTATGCTATATAAGGAAATGAAGATCAAGTGTTGGGTTGTGAAAGTTTTGTGTTTTCTATGAATGATTTGATCTAAAACATATGTGCACCAAGGAGCAAGGAAAAGACACAGATATGAAAAATCTTAAGTATGGTATCATATGTGGTTGTTTGAGTTGTTTGTTGAAAATATATAACCATGATAGATCTGTGGTGTTGATGATACTCTGACATGAATATGAGACACTAAGGGTTACAAAGTATATTCTATGGTTCTAGCAAAGAAATGATTCAATAATTACAAATCTGTATGTTGGCTTGCCTCTAAGAGGACGCGTACATATGCAAATTTTCTTCTCGGTAGTCGCGTATACATTATGCGAAAGTTCAGAATCTATATGCAGGTGTCAAACATGATAAGCGCATACGTATGCAAATTTTATTTATAATAGTCACGTATACATGCTAGGGTTTGCAGTATGAGCTAATGATGATGGTTGATCTGTTATGTTATGTTCACTATTGTCGGTTGATGAAGTCTCTCTTATAATAATTTGTGTTTGACAATACTGATTGCGCTGAATTGATTATGAAATAGAATTTGACTAAGTGATGATGCCACTGTGTGATTATTTGTATTTGGTTTAGTGATTTGTGTTGTCTTCAGTATCTGATTAGGTGATTGATTCATTGGTATAGTGATTCAGATTCAGTTATTAGTGTTTTGAGATTTGTACGCAGGTACTCTTAAGGAGAAGCACATACATACACGGTTATTCTGCAGAACAATAGTGTCTATATTTTGACATATGGTTGATCAGGGTTTGCAGTAGCAACAATTGGTTTTTGTGATGGGTAACACTGTTTGGCTTGGTATATTGATGAGTAGTTGTGCATCGATATGATCCATCTTGGTTCAATTTGATCTATTTGTATTGATTGATTCAATCATTTCTTTAATGATGTAGTTGGTTAAGTGATTTGGTACAATGATTGGTGTTGGGTCTCAAATATGCCCATGTTTTCATCATACAATACCACCATTCATAACCTATATTCATGTATTTTTAACCCATTTCGTATCATAATTCCATAACTTTCCACCAAATACATATCTTGCACTATATGGTTGGTTATCGTTAGTTTTCTTGACTCTTATATGATTAAAGATGATTTTTCTATGATTTTCTAATGATGATTTTTTTAAGTTCCTTTGTCACAGGGTTCCATTGCCAGAATTATTCACAAGTTAGTTAAACTAGTTACAATAGTTTAAGTACAGGATGAGATTGTTGTAGGTGAAAATATGAAGTTTGTAATCAAATGGTGAATATTATCGACATTACGAGACTTGCATCATGCTCAAAATACCCTCTTTCATATAACCCAAACACTGTTATTCATCACCAAAAGGAAGTTAAGGTCAAAACAATTCTTAAGTACAAAATCTTAAGTACATAATTGTTGAACTGAACGATTTCGGTTCTAAATGGTTTTGGTTCTGAACGGGTTAGCCATGTGGAGGACCACAATTTGAATAAATCACTTCATGCTTAAACAAGGAACAATGTTGTTACAAGACAATGCAACTCAATGTAATTTAATTTAGGATCCTTCACGTGTAGAAATTCTCACTGTAGATTAAACTGATTATGCAATAAACTAAAGAAAAATACTTAATCTACTTCTACAATCAAACTTGTGGAAGCTTAATTGATTTTGAGCAAGATCAAACAAAACACATATAATAGAGAAGAAGAATCAATCACACATGAAACACAGAAGAATACTCTGGGGAAAGCCTCAACGAAAAACCCCGCTATCTGTATTATCATACAAGTGGAAATATCTCAGGATTACAAAAGGATTTAGCTCTCAAGCTATCCAACTCTCAGTACAATCCCTCACTGTTGCTCATAGACAAAATAAACAACACATATGCCTGCTCCTCTGTCCTCCAAGCCTCCTATTTCGTTGTGCAGTTTCTCCTGGGTCCTCCAGCTGCCACCTGTGTGATTCTCACCTCACATATTGCTCTGAATTCTGTAGTAACTGCACAATCCTGAAGGAATGAATTCCTTCTGCATGGATGATTTTATTTTATAGGAAAATTCCTCCAACTGATAGTACACTATCCCCGTCTTTAATCTCAATTGGGTCTTTGTTTGAACTGACATGCATTCGTTATTTATGAGAGAATATTCAGTTATCTGGAGTACACTAGTTTCATGCATGCATGCATTAACTGACTGAAATCACAATTAGTTCCTCAAACTGTTTGGAACTAATTTAACCAGACTTAACTCAGTTAACTGAGCTAACTATTTACAACTCAAATACAACTCATCCTTATCTCCTTAATTAAGGGATAACTTCCTCAATTAAAGGGATAACTGTTGCATGTCTTCACAAAGACTTCATGTTTGAATTTCTCCAACTAATTAACTCAAGATGAATTAATTAATTATTTTTCAAACAGCTGGTGAGACTAAATTCGAATTTTAATTCTCAATTTTAATTCAAGGACAAATTAAAATTGGAATATATCCTGAAATGCTATCTTCAACAAGAAAGGAATTCAACTCGATCCTAATCTTGAACCTTTGGAATGTTTTGCATGCAACACTTCTCTCAAGTGTTGTTGCTCCAACAACTCTAGAAAAAAACATCCAACCTGAATCAGAATGCTGCCTCTATCATCAAAGTCTCTGACTGCTATTGCCTCTGTCGATTGAAAAGTCTGCACCTCTGTGCCCTTCAGTATCTGACTGCTCTAGCCTCTGTCACTTTGATCTCTGACTGCATCAATCACACTGATTCCTCCTACTGCATCCGTGCTGTTGCTGGTTTTATCTCCCAGCACTACATCTGAACTGCACCTCCTCTCATCATGTTGCATCGTGCTGCCTAATTGCACTGCAACTCAATTACTGAGAAGTAAGTAACTGATCTCCCAACTGACCTCCCTGTTGGGCTAGAAACACCCTATGATGTTGAAGTTCCCTCTACTGCTCCATCTGCATCTGTCTCTACCCACTCAGCCAGTGCTACTACTCCTCATCGAGGCTCCCGTAGCAAGGACTAATCAAAGAGGCTAGGCACCTCAAGGATCTTGCCCCTATTTCAGCCTTTATGGGACTATCACTTCACATTGCCCCACCTCACACATCGAGGTATGGCTGCATGTGATCCCTCTGCTGACTTGGCTCGAAATTCCCCCCTACTGGAGGTCTTTGCATGAGTGGATGCCTCCACTCGATCTCCTCTCAGCATCTCCAATTGTGGCTCCTCCAAAATTGTCTAAGACTTCTTCTGGGATTGCATATTGAGAGGTAATTTACTCTCCCTCTCAACCACCAAGTCTCTAACATTTTCCTTGCTCCTCAAGGCTTTGCATGCATCTTGAACCTCAAGAGAATACAGGTTCTGTACCCGTGAACCGATATGTTTCACTTGTCCCGTGGTGATGTGTCTAAGGAAAAACTTTCCCTTACTAAAGACAACATCATAGCCTTTGTCCTCCAACATCGCGATCGATACCAAGTTCTTCTTGAGTCTACACACATACTTCACATCTGTCAAGGTAATAGAAGCTCCATGCTCCCTCTGAAAAGCAATTGTGCCCACTCCTGAAACACTATATCTTTCATCATCACCCATCTCTATGAGTATCTTGAGGTCTTTCTCCTCCAAGGTACTGAATAAACTTTTATCGCCGGTCATGTGGAATGAGGCTCCATTGTCAAGAAACCAACCACAACCCATCATCGATGAAACCATGCATTCAATGAGGGTGAAGTCCATCTCGAACTGAGAGGCCAATGCCTCACCTTCAGATCCTTCCGAGGATCCCTTCTTAGACTTCTTCGATGGGAAATTAGTCGCATAATGACCCATCTCATGACAATTAAAGCATCTCACTTTAGATTTGTCACCCTTATTCCCTCCATGAGAAAAACTCAATTTGGGATGAGAATCCTTCTCCTTCCCTTTCCTTGCCTTACTCGCTAAGGCCGGATTTTCTTCATCCTCCTTGGATGAAGAAGCATCTCTGGTGCTCCTCCCGATCTCCTCCTACATCATATCCGACCACAGTCGTTCCCAATCTGGTAGTTTCTCTCTTCCATTCACAGAGTCTTGGTAGCTATGCCAGCTCTTAGGAAGACCGAGGAGAGCAAGGATCACCATGTCATCATCGGCTGTTGTTATTCCTACACTTCCAAGCTCATATCTGTAGGTGGTGAGCTTGTTCAGATGTGTAGAAATCGTGTCGCCCTTTTCACACTTGTTTTTCCAAAGCTTGTCCTTGAGCGCCAGCTTCCTCTGGTTGCTGCTGTTTTGATATAGGTCCTTCAATGTCTTCCACATTGAAAATGGAGTCTCCTTCTCATGGAGACTCGAGACAATATGGTCTTGAACTCCCTCCAGAAGAATCCTCCTTGCTCTCACCACACATTTCTTCCATTCCACTAATTCTTGGGCATTAGCTGCTTCTCGCTTGGGGACTTCGTGATCAAGGAAGTCCTTCAAACCCTTATCCTCTAATACCGCTTCCATCTGATCCTTCCATGCTATGTAATTCAAGCTTCCATCCAGGGCATACTCGAGTCTCAAGCCATTGAACACCATTGGTGAACTTTGAGATGTGATAAGAAATCGATTTTGTAACTACAATCAAGAACTTAAAACTTCAAACTTCTCCCTTCTTTGTATACTATTCTTCGCTTTGATCACCTTTGCTTCGATACCATGTAGAAATTCTCACTATAGATTAAACTGATTATGCAATGTCCTAAAGCAAAATACTTAATCTACTTCTACAATCAAACTTGTGGAAGCTTAATCGATTTTGAGCAAGATCAAACAGAACACATATAACAGAGAAGAAGAATCAATCACACATGAAACACATAAGAATACTTTGGGGAAAGTCTCAGCTAAAAACTCCACTATCTGCATTATCATACAAGTGGAAATATCTCAGGATTACACAAAGCTTTAGCTCTCAAGCTATCCAGCTCTCAGTACAATCCATCACTGCTGCTCATAGACAGAATAGACAACACATATGCCTACTCCTATGTCCTCCAAGCCTCCTATTTCCTTGCATAGTTTTTCCTGGGTCCTCCAGCTACCACCTGTGTGATTCTCACCTCACACACTGCTCTGACCTCTATAGTAACTGCGCAATCCTGGAGGAATGAATTCCTTCTGCATGGATGAGTTTCTTTTATAGGAAAATTCCTCCAATTGAGAGTACACTGTTCCTGTCTTTAATCCCAGTTGGGTCTTTTTCTGAACTGACATGCATGAGTTATTTATGAGAGAACATTCAGTTATCTGGAGTACACTAGTTTCATGCATGCATGCATTAACTGACTGAACTCACAATTAGTTCCTCAAACTGTTTGGAACTAATTTAACTGGACTTAACTCAGTTAATTGAGCTAACTAATTACAACTCAAATAAAACTCATCCTTATCTCCTTAATTAAGGGATAACTTCCCCAATCAAAGGGATAACTATTACATGTCTTCACAAAGACTTCATGTTTGAATTTCTCCAACTAATTAACTCAATATGAATTAATTAATTATTTTTCAAACAACTGGTGAGACTAAATTCGAATTTTAATTCTCAATTTTAATTCAAGGACAAATTAAAATTGGAATATATCCTGAAATGCTATCTTTAGAAATGCTATTTTTAGCATTTCTTGTTGCTATTTTCAACATCATGAATATGCATAGCTGATTCGAAGTAATCCGAAATGCCTAGATTGGTTACAATTGTTGAAGTTGCCATAGATAGAAATATGTTGATTAAATTTGCATTTGATAGTTGCCTTTAAAAGGATGATGTAATTGAACTCAGGGAGGAGGATGTAATGTTTTGTTGTTATTAATGTTATAGACTCTATTTCGAAGGATTTAAGATGATGTATGATTGTTCTTAAGCTCTAAATCAAATCAATTTCGGCATATCTTACTGTGAGTCATAGTATTTATGTTTTGATCTCCATTTTACTGAAGTAGATTATCTTGCTCCAGGCGTGGGAGGGCCCACCACATCTGGAACCAAGCTCTATAGTTAGATTAGATTTAGGAATTGTTTACTATGTGATCTTACATAGTATAGTGAGTGATCGTTTAAATTCCGAATGGTTTGAATGATTTTGTGCTTAAGCTTTCACTTCAATTCTGTAACTAAGCTTTATGATCAGTCCATAAACATTGAGTAAAATTCAAATCATTGATTAGCTCTTCTGAAGAATTTCATTATACTAATGCATTGTAAATCGTTCTGATCTAAATTGAATTGTGCATAAGTATTCTGAAACCGTATATTTTGTCACCATTTGAATGCAACAAGTGTACGTGGATGTCTCAACATAAAATAGTCAAAGTAGCATTACCATTGAATGAAATTTGAATCTGTAGCTAATATTTTATGAGTCAGAACAATTTCTATTGAGAATGTGTGTTTTCCATCGAATACAATTCAAGTTTTGTAGTTAACGTTTTAAAAACCAGAGTGATTTCAGTTGAAGAGGAGTGTTTTTCATTAAATGCAATTTGAAGCCAGAGTGATTTTCATTAATGAATGTTTTCATGAGTGCAATATGAATCTTATAGTTCAACATTTTGATTTCGATTTGAATGATTTTGTTTTCCATTAGATGCAATCTGAATCTTGTAGTCAAAGCATCTCGATTAGGAGTAGTCTACGTTTGAATTGGCATTGCAATTGAAGTAATTTAGTCTTGAAATGGTCATTGCAGTAATTTAGTCTTTTGATGATTAAGTAAAGTAGTAGATTTGTCAGACCCGAGATTTAGATTTAGTGTGCATGCTTTTAGAATAGGATTCCATGTTTTCGATTAGCATCAAAGTGTGTTAAATGAATTCTGCTTTTATTAAGCATTGTTTTAATTATGTAATTATCTTCTAAGCATTTCATAGTTAACATGTCAGCGTGGTTTCATTGTAGTTAAATTTTACTTGCATTAAAGTTAAGTTTGATTGAATTAGATTGAGATTAAAATTGTTTATTTGCATTTTGTACTTAATTCAAAAATATGAATTTGATATTGATTTATGTTAGATTCTCTGATCCTGCGTTACCTTCACTTGCGCCTTGAAGCTTATGAGTCCCAGATCGATAGTTTAATGTTGGAATTATAACACATATAATTTCCCCAACAATTGGTTTTAGAATTTTTATTTGATATTGGGCTTAAATGATGGAAGTGGGTCTAGTATGAAAATATGATGAAAAGTGGCCTACAGGTTTGATGTTGTGATTCAGGTGGATCTTATATGAAATATTATGAAACGTGGTCCACAGAGGTGCTATGGGTTGGAGCCTTCAGTAAGGGAGTCGTAGCTTCCTTCCAGTGGTAGCTGGTAAATCTGATCAGGGGGTTGGAGCTCCTTTTTGATGGGTGCTGGTAAATGAGATTAGGGGGTTGGAGCTCCCTTCCAGTGGGTGCTGGAGAACACGAGAAGGTTGTAGCTTTCTGCAAGTGGATGCCTGCGTATGGGTATGAGTATGCACCAATATAATATTTTAAGATGTTTTCCTTTATAATAAACGATGAAGACAGAGACGAGGACAACAATGGTTTTCTCCCACATTTGGTTTCCACCTAAAAATCTTGGTGTCCTCATGTGTTGCTATGTTTCTTATGTGTGATAGTCTATTATGTTATTACTTCTCATGGTTACTATTTAATTAAATACTAATGAAGTAATGATACATGACTTAAAGTAGAACAAATGATGAAATATATGAAAAGTTAGTTCACTGGATATACATTGTTTTCCTTCATCATAGTCACATTCTGATACATTAGTTTACTTAATTACAATGGCGTACACAAATTTGAATATTAAATTGAAAGATTTAAGTGAGTTTTAAAATATTGATTCGCCCCCCCAGTGTTTTTCCCAACAATTATAATTAAAGCAGGTCACTTCAGTTGAATCTTAACTGCTTTGAGTGGATCAAGGATGATGGGAAAGAAGAAGATAGCTCAAAGGAAGAAGTCAGAAAATTGTGGTAGTGATTGCGATATATCAGATGCAGCGACAATTATAAATGTCAACAAATATTCAACTTTGAGAGCACCTCACTTTCTATTGATCAAGAATGAAGAAGACAGTAACAAAGAAATATCATGTATGTTTTTTTTAATAATTGTGGTCCATTTCCCCTTCTATGTAATAATAATGATAGTGAAGATGACAATAAATCAGCTGAACTTTCTCTCATGGGTAAAAGTGAAAGTAAGCATTCTAAAGAGATAACATATTAAAAAAGGATGGCCCTAGAAGCAGAAGAACAAGGCAAGTCAGAAACAATGGATAATGAAGGTATGTTTATGCTAAGTAATGATAACTATTAGGAATGGAGAGAAGAAATAAAGTCTAAGTTAATGAACCAAGGGTCTGCTGTTTGGAATTTACTATGTAATGGTTGCACTAAAACCCCTCCATTAGGTGAAGAATTATGAAAGAATAATGTAGCATTAAATGTGATCTTTCGTAACATACCTGATTCAACTTTAGGAATATTATGCACTATGAAATTGCAAAGGAAGTATGGGATAATATTCAGGAAATCCATGAAGGAAGAAAAAAATAAAATTGTCCATCATAGGAACCAACAGGTAACCTTATTTCTAAATAAAATAGTGATGAATCAAAAGATGAGTATGTTATGTTAGTTGGAGTTACTAATTCAGAAAAAGACATGATAAAGGAAGTTCTTAATCTTAGAAGAAAATTCAATATTGCTTTGAAAAATATTATTAGTCTTAAGGATAAGCTGCATGCATGTGATAACAGGGATCATGTTAAATCGATAGAATCTAAACAATATTGTGAGGTATTGAAGTTGAGATGGTCTTTCTAAGAGTAGATCTTGAAAAACCAGACAAGCGAAATGAAGAGCTACTTCAAGCATTTGAAGAACAACAGAATGGGTTGAAGGAAGAGATTATCAAATTAGAGGAGAAAGTGTAAGAAGGAAGATATGTTGAAGAGGGAATGAAGAAGAAATATCTAGAAAAGGAAGAGCAATACCAAATAATGGAGGTTGAGGTAAACATTCTAAAAGGTAAATTAGAAGAAAAGGATAAACATTTGAGATTTTAAGATAGGTCTAAGATTTTGGATAATATTCTTAGTAGTCAAAGGTCTCCTGCCATTAAATCCGGTCTTGGTTTTCATGAAAAATGAGAATTTGGTTCACAGGCTTGTATAGGGATCTTGAAAGATAACATTATGAAATCTAAAATTCCTATCAAAGAGATAAGAAGTCAACCAGATCAACATCCAAAGAAGATGAATTTTCAAAAGAAATCATTTTCTCCCAATAATAGAGACTTTAATCAATTCTCTCCTCTGATCAATAATGTTGAATGTTTTATATGTCATAATTATGGACATGTTGCAGCCAATTGTAGAAGCAAACTGTTTTGATCTCAAACAAATAGTCGCTTCACAGGAAGATCATTAGCTCCCAGGTACTCAGGTTTCTTTAAGGGATATTGTTTTGCTTGCAACATATTTGGTCACAAAGCTATTGATTGCAATAGAAGGAATATGAAACATAAATATTATGATTCCTCTGCTCCATTTTACGGTCATATAAGATTTTATGCTTGTAACAAGTTTGGGCATGTAGAAAAATAATGTAGGAACAAATCAATGGATCGCCACAGGAAATATGGAAAGCAATCATATAAGAAAATTGATGTCAAAAGACCTGAAAAATATGGATCCACCAACATTTATCATAATAAGCAAGAAGAAAAATCACATATAAGGTGTGGTCTTTCTCTCTACTCATTTGAAGATGAAGATGAATGATACATATACAATGGATGCTCTCATCACATGACAGTATATAAGAACAAATTTGAGTCTCTCAGGAATAACAAAGATGGTAAGGTTATTCTTGGAAATAGTGCTCCAACAGAAATTCTAGGAAAAGGTAAAGCTAAAATTAATAAATATATAAGAGTAGTTGATATTTTATTAGTTCAAGAGCTAAAGCGGAATATTCTAGGTGTAGTTCAAATGGAAGATAAACGAAATGTAATTTTTTTTACGTCAACCAAATTCAAGGTTATAAATGCAGAAACTAGAAAAGTCATAACAAGAGGATATAGAAATTTAGAAAATTATACATGTTTAAAGAAATGAATTTTCAAAGAAATGAGGAGGATAGTTCTTCTTCTGCAGATGAGTAAAAGAAGATGGTTTCTACTGTAGTACATTGTTTTTAAAGCTTAATTCTCATAGTGATTGTAGAAGTGATGTGAGGTAAATGACCTCATGAAGAGCAGGAGATGATTATCAGGTCCTTAGGATTAGTGATGTATGATCTCAGGGGGAGCTATAAATGTGTATATATTGATGATGATTCCTATGTTGTTTTGATATTCATGTTTCTTATGTTACTGATAGTGCATATGATGTAGTAACAGTGAACAAGAGCATACAGTACAAGCTTAGGGGGAGTTGTGGTTATCATAATTTAACATTTTACTTTATGTACACGGATTACATGAAGGGAAGTCACGTATATATGTGATTTTTGATCTATACAGTCAGATATGTTTCTCCGAGATGAAGAAATAGTGGGAAATATTCAGGGATAAGTTCTAATATGTTTCAGTCAGTGATTATTTGGCTTGCTGGTTTTGATATTGATTGGTTACAACCTGTTGATGCTCAGATTCTACTTAGGAATGATATTGGTTTGTGATAGTTCATGAGTTTTTGCAATGTGTGATTGCTGCTTTGATGACTTTGTTGATGGATGAGTTGGATGTAATTAGACTTGATAATATATAATTGGCATAGGTTCAAGGGGAATTTGCTATGCTTCTAATAGTTCATTAGTGGAATTATGATTTCTTGAGAATTTCTTGTTGCAGAATGGTGTTCATGAACAATATATATCATTGGTGATGCTTCTGAAGACACATATGTTGCTAAATTTTTGATATAGTGCTTAAGTTGCATTTAGTGAAGCTGATTATCAATATACTATCGCTACAATTGTTGGGTGATGCTTAAAAGAATTACATATTTGGTCACATGTTGATGCTGATAAAGATTAATTCTCCAATGTCCTATCTTACTTCATGAAGATGATGTTCATATTACAGGATCCTATATCGTGTGTGACAATTGCCGATGACTACATGATCTTGTTACCTCACTATTGAGGTATTTGGTTTTGGTTATAAGTGTCATATTTGTCTCTTGCTGAAAAGGTCATGTAAATACCCATGATGTAATAATTGTAATATTTATTCATGTTTGGACTATTGGGGTCAAGTCAATTATGTATGTAATCCTATTATTTTGGGCATTTGATGTAATGTTGAGTCAAATATGTAACCCCACTGTGATGAATGATTGATGTAAGTATGAATTCTTGGTTATAAGAAAGGCCATATTTGGTTGAGTCATAGAGTCATGTAATTCTTTCCAGAAGATTCAACGTATGCTCAGGGGGAGCATGGTTAGTAAACATTGTTCATATTCAAGAGATTAGATCTAAAGTTCTCATTCTACATAAGGGCAAAGAAGTCTTCTTTCAACGTTGGCCAATCCTTTTCCCTTGATGTCAAAGGGGGAGAGTAGCTTGGTGTGATTACAAATGTCTTTGTAGGTATTTATAGGTGGTGGTGACCAAACACCAAAGTGGTTGCCATCAAGTCCAAAGGGAGAGATTGTTGGCATTATGACTAATGTGTTGTCCTTTATGGAAACTTACTTAATAAAGTTGTGAGCATGATGGTTATGGAGTTGCTACAGGTGAGACAGACAAAGGAATATCAGTTCAAAGATAGAAGAATGGTAAATATAAAGTGTGATAAAGTATACTTAGGTCCTATGAAGAAAGGTTGCGTACATATGCATGTATGGTGAATAGAAGTCGCACACAGTTTCCGCACCATGGTATTATGAATACTAGGGGTTTGTACCATGGTATTTTCCCACAGTAGTTGGAGCGACAATAGATATTTGATCCCGTCAAAGAATACCATCCACATTACTAAGGGATTGGCCTAAGGTATTGACTAAGGATTATGTTATATAAGGAAATGGAGATCAAGTGTTAGGGTGTGCAAGTTTTGTGTTTTGTATGAATGATTTAATCTGAAACAGGTGTGCTCCAAGGAGCAAGGAAAAGACACAGATCTGAAAAATTTGAAGTATGGTATCATATGTGCTTGTTTGGTTTGGTTGTTGATAATGTCTAACTATGATAGATCAGTGGCTTTAATGATACTCTGACATGAATATGAGATAGTAAGGGTAGAAAAGTATATTATGTGGTTGCATCGAAGGCATAATTTAGTAATTATAGATCTAAATGCTGGTTTTCCTCTAAGAGGACACATTTATACATGTATCTGCTTTTGGGTAGTCACATGTAGATTCTGTAAAAGTTCAGAATCTATACGCAAGTGTCAAACATGGGAAGCATGTATGTACACGAATGTTCTTTATAACAATCATGTATACATGCTAGGGTTTGCAATATGAGCTAATGATGATGGTTGATTTGTCATGTTATGTTTGCTACTATCTGTCAATGAAGTCTCTCGTATAATAATTTGTGTAGAAAAATAACATATACATTCTGACATATGGTTGATTAGGGTTTACAATAGCAATAGTTTGTTTTTGTGTTGGGTAAAAATGTTTGGCTTGGTATATTGATGAGTAGTTGTGCATTGATATGATCTATCCTAGTTCAATTTGATCCAATTGTATTGATTGATTCAATGATTTCCTTGATGATTCAGTTGGTTCAGTGATTGAGTGATTTGATACAATGATTGGTTTCAAAATTTTTATTTGATATTGAGATTAAATGATTGAAGTGGGTTTAGTCTGAAAGTATGATGAAAAGTGGCCTACAAGTTTGATGTTGTGAGTCAGGTGGCTAGTATGAAATATTATGAAACGTGGTCCATAGAAGTTCTGAGGGTTGAAGCCTTTAGTGAGGGAGTCGTAGCTTCCTTCCAATGGTATATAGTAAATATGATCAGGGGGTTGGAGCTTCCTTCTAATGGGTGCTAAAGAACGAGAGAAGGTTGTAGCCTTCTACAGATGGGTGTCTGCGTCTTGGTATGAGTATGATGTAGTACAATATTGTAAGATGTTTTACTTTACAATAAAAGTTGAAGACAAAGACGACGATAATGATGGTTTTCTCCCACTTTGGGTTTCCACCTAAAAATCCCGGTGTCCTCATGTGTTGCTGTGTTAATTATGTGTGATAGTTTATTTTGTTCTTACTACTCATCGTTACTGTTTAATTAAAGGCTAATGAAGTAATGATACACTGGTTAAAGTAGAAGAAATGATGTTATATATGAAAAGTTTGTTAACTAGATATATGTTGTTTTCCTTCATCATAGTCGCATACAAATGCTAGTTTACTTAATGACAGTAGCGTATGTTGTCACCTACTGTACCTTTTTCTAATTCTTCCAAGTGATGTCAATTTTGGCCCAAAAAGGGGATCCAAAGTGAAAAAGGCTAAAGGGAGAACAAATATTAGAGCCCGAAAGCACGAGGAGGAGGTGAAAATGAAAGCTTAAATTTCAATGAAAGCTTAAATTTCAAATCCAAGAGGAAAGCCTAGATTTAAAGAGGAATGATGCCGTTTGAGACCCAATTACATTGGAGCCCGATATCGGGGAGACAAAGGACGTAATATTGGAGGTAAGTGGCATCAAAACCATTTTAAATCTCTTTTTGAAAGTTTCTGATGAGAGGGGCTTCGATATCAGTTGGAACCTGGTGACAAAGAGCTCAAAGGACCAAGGGCGCAGAGTTGGGCAGAGCCCCCCCGTGCTAATAAGGAATATCGGGGATTAAAAGCATCGAGAATCCTTCATAAAAAGTTCCGATGAAGGGGGATTCCAATAAAAATTGGCATATGGTCATGAGAGATCCACATAACTATTGGTGCACTATGATGACTTTATAAATAAATCTTAATCCTACATTAATATCGGGGAGACAAAGGACGTAATATCAGAGGTAAGTGTCATCAAAACCATTTTAAATATCTTTTTGAAAGTTTTTTATGAGAGGGGCTTCGATATCAGCTGGAACCTGGTCACAAAGAGCTCAAAGGACCAAGGGCGTAGAGTTGGGCAGAGCCCCCCAATGCTAATAAGGAATATCGGGGATTAAAAGCATCGAGGCTCCTTCATAAAAAGTTCTGATGAAGGGTGCTTCCGATAAAAATTGGCATATGGTCATGAGAGATCCACATAATTGTTGGTGCACTACAATGACTTTATAAATAAATCTTAATCCTACATTAATATGTCAACTTGGGATTCATCTTTCTATTTCAAAATTATGAGCACTTTTTGTGCGATAACAATCAGAGATTGGGATGCAGGTGATTAATCTTAAATCCTAACTAATCGTTCCAGAAATAAACAATTTCTCAACAACTCATTGACTCTAGAAACTCAAATGTAAAACAAATATTATTCTATGGTTCAGAATTGGAAAGATAAATGAATTGCAAACTACTTTAGACAAAGATCTCAATCTAATATTCTAAATTCCAAAAGGAAATCCAACTGAATATATGAATCCACACATATTAAAGGAAACTATTCAAATCATGCTAATCGCAAGGAGCATCCAAATCTAGAAGTAATTGCAGAAAGCATATACGGAGAGAAAACAACAATAATATATGAGACTTACTTTTCTGTAAATTATAAAAATGATATTAACCGGAGATATAAAACTTAATTTATCTCAACCTGTAGAAGGAACAACAATATAAACCTTTAATAGTAAGGAATAATTAACATAATACAAATGAGCAGTAGATCTTCCAGTGACCGGGCCCAAAGCCTCTAGAAGGAACTGCTATAGAAGCTCAATGTACGGATTTAATGTGAAACTCCAAGTTTTTCATTAACTGTCAAAAAGAAGTTACAAAATCACTACAACCCTTGAGGTTGAATCTACATTCACAGTCTTGCTGGAAATTAACAATGATTACAACAGTTATTGTTCTTTTCATCTACTAGTGTTATATATTCTCTATGAAATCTTGGCAAAAATCAAAGCTTATCTTGAGGATTGGAAGATCCTTAGGATTTCTCGGATTCTCCACATCAATTCCGTGTTTTTCCTCCTGTCGTTAGCTTGGCCTACATAGTTGGGATAACGAAATATTCCTTTCTTGGAGCTGCTATCTTATCCAAAGGAACAACAATTGTCAAATCGAATCATCCTGCGCATAAACAAGCGAAAACTTAGACTTTTAATGCTAAAAACTTGTAACTTCTTCAACACTGCTTTTTATCATTTTTCACGACCTTACTTCGAGAATATGTTCAAGACAAGAACAAATTCATGAAAACCATATGATTAATCAAGTAAATGAGGAGGAAAAACATACCTTTTCCACGACCCAACATACTCCCAAACTTACCTTTTTGCATGTCCTAATGCAATAAGATAATTAAGATGCAACCGAGTCAGAGAATGGGTTTCTTCCTTGTAGACCCGAAAACCATTTTTATTTTTAAGTATTGCATAGGCTTGTCCTTACTGATATTTTGATAGCTCATAACCACAATCATACTCGTCAAGAGGATACCAAATAATAGGGGTTCTGTAATGACATCCAATCCAAGTAGGACCCTTACTCAGGACAATGTTACCATAACAGACGATTCTAGCTGCAGCTGCCTTAAAGTTTTTGTAACTAAAGGGTTCTCGATTTCTGAAACTGTTGGGAGAAGCTATCCACCTTTGCTTTGTAGCCAGGAGAAATTCTTCTCTAATGTCCTCAAAATATTCCAAACCTGACTTGATAACGTTTATGTGGTTGGGACCCAAGGTAGATACAACCCCTTCCTGTTCCATAAACCTTTTATACTATATCTAGATTTGTAGAGGTCTTGTAGGTTCACCTCTTACCCAAATATCCAATCCACTTTCTCTCTGGAAAGTATCATGAGCCTTAGCCCATTTGAGCTAGTTTTTGGCAAAGGAGATGAAAGCCTGGAACTGGACATCCTCGATGAAGGGGATGGGCTTGGCATCCCTTTCATATTGTGAAAATATAATTCAAAGAGAAAATGCTTTACATCCATGGTCTATTTTTGGCAACATTTAATAAAATCGGGAGTAGAACTAAACTCAAAAGACTGACCAACTCTAATAGCCTTAAATTTTAACAACAAATATCGTTTAAGCAGAAAAAGTGCATAGTTTGTAGCAGGTGACCTACAGGCTAGTGCATCTAAATAAACAAATCAAATAATTTTGATTTTCTCCAAGGATTTTTGAAACTATCCTTGTACTTCATCCACTTTCTTCTGTTCCGCTCTGAGACTGGCATAGGTCTCATCCTTTGTTGTAGTCAAGTCATTAAATTTTTTCAGTAATTCTTGGTATTTCTTTAAAGGCACAACTTCTTTTTGATGCTGCTATAGAACTTGCTATAACTCTGTTAGTTCTTTCTTCAACTTTCGAATAATAACCTCTACTACCAAGGGGTTATAAGGAGGTATGTCCTTAGTATAAGTAGTCTTGCTGCCAGTTTCTACCGAGTCTATTTGAATGGATATTTCCACCGTTGACACGGGAACACAAAATTCTGTTTGAAGATTTGTTTGAACAACTATTTCCAATGTCGACACAAGAACAAAAATGTATGTTTGAAGATCTGTCTGAATAGATGTTTCCATTGTTGACACAGGAACATAGAGGTTTGTTTGAAAATCTTTCTGAGTAGTTGTCTCTATTAGTTCCACAAAAGAATAGAAATCTATTTGAGTTTCTACAAAACTAGTACAAACATCCTCTGTTTGAGTCCCTGCTAGAAAAGTGCTAATGTTTTCCATTTGAATTTAAGTGGAATTAAGAAAATTATTGCTTTGGATTTCTATTGATTTCGACTCTACTTTATTTTTATAAGCTTTCTTAGAGTCTTTTAGCCATTTCCTAAGCTGCTTGATTTTTATTTTCAGTTTCTTACTTTCCTTATTCATCAGTTCCAACTTGTGATCATCTTTCTTCTTTGTTATTACTATGGGTTTCTTCATTGGGGAAGAAGGACCAACCACAAAATTTTCAAAAGTAGGAGAAGTTTCAAAATTTTCAGGATCATGTTCGAGTAAGACTGTGTCTCCTGATTTAGCTTCTGACTCCTCAACATTGTCAAGGTTTGGTTCAAGTAAAGTTATATCTCCTGAATTATCTTCGGGCTCCTCAACATTGTTAAGGTCTGGTTCAAGTAAGGTTGTATCTCCAGAATTAGCTTCAGGCTCCTCAAAATTATCAGGGTTTTGTTCAAGTGAGGCTGTATCCCCTGAATTAGATTTCGGCTCCTGGGTTTCAACTGCAGAAAAATTCTGTCCTTCCAATTCCTATGTATCTCTATCATTTCCGGAAGAGGGTAATGTCTCTGTTTGGTGAAAATTATGAGGAGAATTAGAAGGGATAGTATTAGGGAATTGTTCTTGTGGATTCTCAGATTGGCCTATCTCCTAAAAAAGGGTTCCCAAATTTTCCAAGACCTGAGCCGCTTCTTCTTCATAATCTTGAGGAAAATCAACTCATTGGCTATCAAGGGATTCGTGGGGTGATCTCACCTCATTTGTGGCTACATTAATGCTTCTCCATTGGATTATTCACTCAGACCGTCTTTGTTTAACAAGAATGGATTTCAAGACAAGGGCTTTCCTTTTTCGTCTCCTTTTTAGGGCTTGTACCTTTGTAGTCTGGTGTTCCTCCTCAGGCTGGGCATTTTCAGGGATTCCTTCTAGGGGTGGTACGTTAGAGCTTATAAAATTGTCCCAGGTTAGATGCAACTAAGTTAATTCCTTGGTGACTATCAATTTGATCAAACCATGATGACTGGCTGTAGCCTGTGGGTTTTTCGATTTCCTCACTCTACTAGCAATTTCATGTAATAACGAGTTCAAGAAAAATGGAAAATTCATTAATATCTTTTGTTTTAATACTGCTAACAATTTAAGGTGATGAGGCCCTACCACATCATGGCGGTCGTCGCATGTGATGTGTTTCTGGATGACCTTTGCCAGTTCGCGCCATGGCTCGCTCAGAGATGCAGGACAAATACGTTTGCCTTTCTGAACTAATTCCTCGTTAGGATCCTTGGATAATTCTACAACTTCGTGGAGTACCATGTGTTTTTCTACCCATTTTATGCCTTCTATAGGGAGGCCTGTGACCTCTGCTAAAATGGCTTCAGTTACTGCTATGGTCCCGCCTTTGATAGTTTTTCTCTCATTTTGTATATTCTGTAAGAATTCCAGAGCAATATCATCATTAAACCCCTGCAATCGAGCAAGATATTGTGCCCATCCTGCATGTTCTAAAATATCTCGAGCTTGTGTGGTGATTTGTAATAGTGTAGGCTCACTGCGAACAGAGGTGCCACCCATACCTACTATTTCTTGAGAACAACTGCAAACCTGCATGCACTATTGAAATCCACAATTCTCGTAATGAAACAACATATGTTAAGCTACATGCAGGAGTATAAGGAACATAAACTAAGTATAGACTCTCAATAATTATATCTGATCACATTGACAGATATGGTGGATGTTCGTTAATCGTGCACCTTCACATCGTCATAATGTATGACCATCCCCCTTTAATGAGAAAAAGGGTGACCACGACCTTTGAAGCATGTGGAAGGGAAAAGGCATGCGACATCATTAATACAACAAAAAGTGGTCAGAGTAGTCATATGGGAAGAATTAAATGCAATGAATGCACAACCATATGATTGGTCAGAGAAGATCATGAGAAATAAAGCGTACGAAATATACATCATGGAAAGAGATTTTCCTTTTGGAGTATGTGTGATGAAATATGATGAAGCGCTATTTTAAATTTATTACTGCTGACGTCGGATGATCGGATAATGCTGACATGGTTCACATAATATAAATATGCTGCCATATGAGTTATTAAGGATATAATCACTAATCAAAGGTGTTTTCTCCCTTTTTATTTAATAAAGAAGAACTAAGGACATAGTAAGAGTTTGGCAACTTCAAAATATACTTCAATACCATAGGCAGAGCCATTGCTTCCAACAGGCATCCATAGCCTCGATAGGGTTTCCTTTTAACCCACAATGAGCTAGTATCCCTAACTATAGAAAATGATTTCCTTCATAAAGGACATTGTTCTGGCGTGATGACCAGATAGTAACAATGCCAATCACCGGATCATAACAAAGTGAATAGACCGACTCTTGATGAGACCTCATGTCCTTTGACATTTTAGTGTAACAAGGCCATTACCCTGGTGTGGTAGCCATAATTGGAATGCCACTTATGTTACTTTCCTATGATTGTCGTAGGCTGGCTCGTGATGAGACACCCTATCTCATTTTGAGAAAAATTAACTTAGTATATTTCCAAATTTATTTTGTTTTTGTTTGTTCCTTTTTTTTTTTGGTTTAGAAGTTAAGGGAGGCTTATCAACTCCTTTAGAGTAAGGGATGGTGTTAGAAGTGAAAAAAAATGCCAAGAATAAATATGCCTTAGATTCTTCATCGTATTTGTGAAGGAAACCAACATTTGAATGTGTAATAAAAGAAAAACTAGTAGGTGGGGTTAAATCATGAACAATTTATAATGTATCTAAAAAAATAGACATAAGAAAGTATATTCATAGATAGAGAATGTCAGATTTTAAAAAAATATTCACCAAAAGGCTAAGAATCATGATGATCTAAAGATTACTTCTTTTAAGGATTTAGATCGAACTCATAACCAAAAGGAATAACTAGCATGGAATGATAATAATGGGAACAACATTCATTCATGGTGATGGATCAACAATTGTTCTTTCGTGAAAAGGGACATCAAATGTTTCATTCGTAGAGGGGACAACAACTGTTCTTTCGAAAAGGGAACTATAATTATTTCATCGAAGAGGGAACATCAACTACTCCCTCAAAAAGGGAACAATAATTGTTTCTTCGAAAATGGAACAACAACTGTTTCTTCGAAAAGGAGACAACAATTATTTCTTCGAGAAGGGAACACCAATTGTTTCTTCAAGAAAGGAACAACAATTGTTTCTTCGAGAAGGGAACAAGAACTATATCTCTGAAAAGGGAACAAAAACCGTTTCTTCTAAGAGGGAACATCAACTGTTTCTTTAAAATGGGAACAACAACTGTTTCTTCGAGATTCGAGAAGGGAACAACAATTGTATCTCTGAAAAGGGAACATCAACTGTTTCTTCGAGAAGGGAACAGTGACTATTTCTTCGATAAGGGAACAACATTGTTTCTTCGAGAAAGGAACAAAAACTGTTTCTTCGAGAAGGGAACAACAACTGTATCTTCGAAAAGGGAACAATAACTGTTTCTTCGCAAAGGGAAGAACACTTGTGACGAAGGAACAACTCTGTTTCAAGAGGAGAAAAATGATTGGTTATAAAACAATGTTTGTATCAAAATTCAAGCATGCTAAATAAGAAAAGAAAGAAAAACAAAATTTCTCAACCATTTTCAAGGAAAATATGTACATTATTTACAATATGGAAAGAAAACAATTTTTTATGGAAATGAAGCTACCGGGTTACCATCCCCTACAACTATGATTTGGAGAGTAGGATCATTACTTACCTACTGATAGAAATATTCCTTTGTGAGTGGTTGGTGATAAAGTCGCAACCGATGTCCATTCACTAGAAAGGGAGCACTAGACCTGTCAATGGTGATTAAAGTTATGGTGCCATTATTATGCACTTCTTGAATCTCATAAGGGCCGAGCCACCTTGTCTGTAGTTTCCCTGGGAATTCATGAAATCTGGAGTCATAGAGGAGTTCCCAATCACCTTTCTGAAATGATTTCTTTTTAATAATCCTATCATGCCACTTGGCCCTTTGCTGTTGGATAATTGTTGTACGTTGCAGGGAAAGTAAGCGTGCTTCATCTAGTTCATTTAATTGCTAAAGTCATTGTGTTTGGGCCTCTGTAAGATCTAGTCCAACCTCTTGGGTTGTCCTAAGAGTCTTTATCTCAAACTCTATTGGGAAGATTGGTTCTTTTCCAAAAACAAGTTGGTAAGGGGAGTATCTAGTAGTATTGCGCCATGTTGTGCAATAGGCCCACAAGGCCTCTAGAAGTTTAGCGGCCCAGTTCCATCGATTTGTCGAGACTGTCTTAGTCAAGATTGCTTCTAGGACTTTGTTGGTGCTCTCTACCTGTCCATTTGCTTGTGGGTGATACAGAGAGGTAACTTGATGTTTGATATGATGATTTTGCAGGGTGGCCGAAATTTTATGTCCTGTAAACTGCAATCCTCCGTCGGTTATTACCTCCCTTGGTAAGCCATATTGTATGAACAATTCAAAAAGGAAATTAATCACTGTTTCTTCTGTGGCCCATGGCAAGGCTACTGTTTCTACCCATTTAGTCACATAGTTCATGGAAACCAATATATAGACCTTTTGATTTGATGGTGGATTAAAGGGCCCAACAAAGTCAAGCACCCATCTTTCAAAGGGTTCCACCACCAACTGTGGCTACAATGGCATCTCATCAGCCTGGCTAGGATGGCCCATCCTCTGGCAACTATCACAAGCTTGAACATATTTCTTGGCATCTTTGAATATGGTGAGCTAGTAATAGCCCCTCCGAAGGATTTTATGCCTGATTATGTGATTTGTGAAATGTCTTCCATAGGGCTCGTCCTGACGGCTTTCAAGATATCATAGAACTCATCCTCTTGAATACACCTTCAAATCTATAAATCGGATCCAGTGTGGAAAAGATACCCACCAATCCATGAAAATTGGGCACTGTGTTGGACAATCAAATTCCTTTCCTTGGGCGAAAAATGTGCTGGTAACTTCTCGACTGCTAAATAATTCGCTACATCCGCATACCAAGGTGCTTTAATCGTTACAATGAACATGTGCTCATCTGGAAACTGATCATCTACCAATAATGGATCATTCATCTTAGGCACATGAGATAGGAAGTTTGCAACAAGATTTTCTTTTCCTAGCTAATCCTTTATGGTGATATCGAACTCTTGTAGTGATTGGTTTGTTGGCCAAGTACCTGATAGTAAAATGGTCAGTATACAAGAAAACTGGACAGACTGTTATATAATGTCTAAAATTATTGATAGCATGTATAACAACCAAAAATTATTTTTCTGTTACTGTATAATTTAACTCAGTAGGGGTAAGATTTTTGCTAATATAATAGATAGCGTAGGGATTCCTGTCCTCTTCTTGTCCAAGTACAATGCCTATAACTGTGTCTGATGCGTCTGTAGAGATATGGAAAGGTAACTCCCAGTTCGGTCCTCATAATACTAGTGCGGTTGAAATCAATTTCTTTAGATCTGCAAAGGCAACATCACATTTGTTAGACCAGTTAAATTCAACATTACCTGTTAAGACATATAAAGGTGCAGCAATTTTTGAAAAGTTTTCAATAAATCTGCGGTAGTACCCTGCATATCCAATGAAACTACGTACCTCAGTCTATGTGCAGGGTGTGGGTAGTGCAATAATTACCTCTATTTTTGCTAGATCTACCTGTATTCTAGCCGCAGAGATGTAGTGTCCCAGAACCACACCTTCGGTCATCATCATGTGACACTTTACGTTGCTTAAGCATAACTTGGTAGCAATGCATCGTTCAAGTACCTTTTCCAGATTTCGTAAACCCTGCTCAAAGTCACTTCCATAGGGGTAAAATCATCCATATAAATTTCAAGTCCTTCGTTAATCAGATCAGAAAAAATGCTCAATATTTCTCTCTGAAATGTGGTTGGGGCATTGCATAAACCGAAGGGTAAAACTTTGTATGCAAACGTACCCCAAGGGTAGGTAAACGTAGTTTTATCCTGGTCTTTAGGGGTGATCTGAATTTGATTATAGCTGTTGAAGCCATCAAGGAAGGAAAAAAATTGTTTCCCTGCTAAGGTATCGAGAACTTGATCAATAAAAGGAAGAGGGAAATGGTCCTTCTGGGTGGCTTTGTTTAGTTCTCTATAGTCCATGCAAATTTTCCATTTCCCATTTTTCTTGGGAACGACTACCAATGGGGAGACCCACTAACTATCTAAGATAGGATAAATAAAATTTACATCCAACAACTTTTGCATTTGTTCTTTCACAATTTCTTTGAGGTGAGGATTCAACCTTCTGTGAGGCTGCTGGATGGTGCGAGCATCCTTCTTAATGTAGATGTGATGGGTACACAGCTGAGGATCTATACCTTTCATGTCTGAGTATTTCCAGGCAAAAGATATTTTATATTTCCGAAGAACCTGAATAAGTCTTTGTTGTTGATGACAGTTGAAGTTACCGTTAATGTTAAGCGTTTTACCTAGTTCAATCTTAGTTGTCCTGCTGTTATAAACAAAAAACATGGGTATATGTTGTTCGTCTATGTACCTCAAGGGATATCCCTATGCTTCATTATCGAGGATGGCCTTTAACACTTGGCATGTTGGATTATTCATGGAAATTGGTCTATTAATGAAGTTGTTAATCACATCATCTTCCATTTGATTCTTAAATTCAAGAGCTTCTTCCAGTGTGAGAGGAGAGTGTATGTTTTCTTCTAGGTATCTAGGTGGGTATAACTAAGTATTTACAATAGGTAGACTTGGCTTAGCTGGGGGATACAAAACAAGATTCTTCAAAGCATTTCCTTGAGTGATAGTCATGCTGCCTGCACAACATCCTATATAAGCATCTGCTGTTGCTAACCAAGGTTGACCAATATCAAAGGATGTCCATCTAGCCTACTTCTTGGGTTGATGACTAGAAATTCCACTGGATATTCCCAGGAATCAATAGAAATAATCACATTATGTAAGGTTCCTTTAGGTCTAACTACTGATCTGTTGGAAAGTTCTAATAAGGTTGAGGTGGGTTCCAAAGCTATAATGCCCAGAACCTTGCAGGTTTCAGTAGTTAGAATATTAATGGCTGCCCCAAGATCTACTAGTGTATTTGGAAAGGTGCAGCCTTGTATGTGAATTGTTACTACAGGATTTCCTGGGTCTTCATATTTAATCAATGCTTACTTACCCAAAAAAAGATCAAATAAAGTTCCTACCACATGTATTGTTGGTGGTTTTTTTAATTTCCTCCTAGGCTTCTTTCCACATAATTCCTTAATTGTCTTTGCATAAATCAGGATGTCCTATATGTCCTGGAGGATCAGAATCTTTATACACAATTTTTTCAATTCCCTTAAGATATCAAAATCAGGATAGACAATAGGTTCAAGTATTGTTAGTCTCTCAGGGAATGGGGGAGAAGAAATTATAATTTTATTGGGATTCTGCTGCTCGACTGTGTCTTCTCCCTGTTTTATTTCCATGGTAATAACATTCGAAGGATTTATTGTAGGTTGTTTTCATTTTCAGTCTCTTTATTTTATTTTGTTGACCTTAGCCAAAGCTCATTGCATTCTACTGGTTTTGTATTGTTATCCGAATTCTCAAGAATCTGTACATATTGAATTGGTCTATTATTAGGATTCAGATTTGGTTGATATGGAAATTGGGGGCATACTGAAGGCTGAGGGTTCTTGAATGGAATTGGCAATGTGGGCTGAGGTTGAGAACCCGTTCCTATGGGTAGATTGTTCATCCCCATAGGGCACTTCCAGTTTTGAGACCAATTCGGGTTCTATGAGGTGGAAGCAACCCATTGTGAAGGGTAAGGATTACTAGCTAAATTTTTCCAGAAGGGGGTAGAGCATTGTGAATTTGGCCAGCCAACTCCTGGGAAGGGTTGGTTTACTGAGGGTGACATGGAATACTGTTGGGATTTACAGAAAGAGAAGGGTGGTTGGCCTTGCCATGTTGTTCTAGGATTTCGCTGTTTATTATATTGCATAGGAAATAACAAAGAAGGGTCTTGTGGCATACCTGAGGGTTGTGCTTGCCATTGTCGACATTGAGCCATTAAGTATGCCGACTTTGTTCCTTCTTCAGCTTCTTTGAACACTGATTTTAATCCAAGAAGTGATGGACATTGATCCGTTGCATGGTCCTTGGTGCATATAGAGCACGTCTAAATCATGTCCAAAGGACATTCTCTTTGACTGTGCTTTTTTCGGCAACATGGACAGAATATGGCTAGCGTTTGTTCTGCCTCAGCTTGTCTTTGTCTGGCATGTAAGACGTCTAACTATGTAGTCAACGTGCCCAAGATATCTGTCTTGAAATCTTCCAAGAGGTTGCCGATCTCTGTTCTCATCATGCCTCCACTGGGAGGTCTGCTTCCTCTAGTCATGGAATCTCGCCCTCCTAGTCTGATGCATGTATTGCCCTGTGAACACCTGATACACAATCAGACAATTTTGTCATATTCCTCTTGATAAATTTCACCTTTCCCCATCAGATTTAAAGTTTCTACCCATTCTTATCTCATTCCCTTTATCAAAATGGCTTTCAAGGCTGCTTTTGGTAATGTGGAGTGGGGAGATCTCTGCAAATTATATTGAAACATTCAACATATTCTTCTAAGTTTCATTTTCCTTTGCAAACATTTTGAATATTTCATCTTTTAGATCCCTAGTCCTACAATAGTGCTGCTACTTAGTGAGAAAAGAGTTCTTCCTGTCATCCAAGGAGTTAATGGTACTTCCACATGAACCCATAAACCATTACAAAGATGTTCCCTTTAAGGTAGAAGGGAACAACTTCAATTTTTGAGGATCAATGGTGTAGTCATATCCTCTGCATGGGACATCAAAATAAAATATAAAAGCATCCAGATCCTCTGAGGTCATCCTGTGAAAGGTTGGGATATTTTTCAGAGGGATGGCCTTCATCAGGGCATTGGCTACTGGGTCTACAATAGGGTATTCCCATGTCGAGGTCTGACCTTGAGGTGGTTGATTTTCCATTTGATCAAAGATGTGCCAATAATCTTCAAGGATTTCTTGGTCAGGAGGTGTTATTTGGGTATATAAAGTATTCAAAATTCGAAGGGACTTTACTGAACTACTTAGATATGGGATGTCAGGCACCTCTTTTTCAGCCAAGGTCATAGGAGATCCTAATTCATATGGTTGTGGGTCTGCTTTAGCAGCTCCACTAGTTTCTCCCTCTCCTTCTTTCAAATTACACGAATTTCCCTCTTGTGAAGGACTAGAGTGTAGATTATTTGTATTTTGAAAACTCTGCTCAAATCCTTCAGTTTTACTATGGATCTTAGCGTAAGCTGCAGTTGGTGATTCTGCTGCTTGAGGGACCAAAGTAGAGCCCTTTCTAGATATTTTCCAGGGTCCTATTGATGTCTGAGATTCAGCTCTTCGAATGATTTCATCTATAAAGGTCGGTCTCCCAAGGGTCGCCGATCCCTAGGCTTTGGTGGTTTTTGGTATTGATTTCTGATTTATTGGTGCCTTTCTTTTCTTAGTCATTCATACCTACACAAACTTTATGTATCTACTGAGAGTGGGCACTAGAAACAAGCTTTTTGCTTGCTATGTACACATGTTCTTACCTCCCGTTTTCAATACCCGATTCTTTTCAGAGATACAAAAGAAGTACTATTCTGATAACCTCCCTGGAAACAACACCAAAATGTTGGTGCAATAAGATGACTTTATAAATAAATATTAAACATTAGTATGTCAACTTGGGATTCATCTTTCTATTTCAAGGTTGCAAGCACTGTCTGTGCGATAACAATCAGAGATTGGGACGCAGGTAATTAATCTTAAATACTAACCAATCGTTGCAGAAATAAAAAATTTCTCAACAACTCATCGACTCTAGAAACTCAAATGAAAAACAAAGATTATTCTATGGTTTAGAATTGGAAAGATAAATCAATTGCAAACTACTTCAGACAAAGATCTTAATCTAATATTCTAAATGCCAAAAGGAAATCAAATTGAATAATCGAATCCACATGTATTAAAGGAAACTATTCAAATCATGCTAATCGCAATGAGAATCCAAAGCTATAAGTAATCACATAAATCATATATGGAGAGAAAACAACAATCATATATGGGACATACTTTTCTGTAAATTATAAAAATGATATTAACCAAGATATAAAACTTAATCTATCTCAACCTGTAGAAGGAACAACAATATAAATCTTTAACAGTAAAGACTAATTAACATAATACAAATGAGCAGTAGATCTTCCATTAACCGGGTCCCCAAGGCCTCTAGAAGGAACTGCTATAGAAGCCCAATGCAATGGATTTATTGTGAATTCCAAGTTTTTCATTAATTGTCAAAAAGAAATTACAAAATAACTACAATCCTTGAGGTTGAATCTACATTCACAGTATTGCTGGAAATTAACAATGATTACAAAATTTATTGTTCTTTTCATCTACTAGCATTATATATTCTCTATCAAATGCTAGTAAAATCAGAGCTTATCCTGAGGATCGGAAGATCCTCAGGATTTCTCGGCTCAATAATCAGATTCTCCACATCAATTTTGTGTTTTGCCTCCTGTATTTAGCTTGGCACGCACAACTGGAATAACAAAATCTTCCTTTCTTGGCATTGATGTCTTATCCAAAGGAACAATAGTTGTCTAATATAGTCATCCTATGCATAAGCAAGTGAAAACTTAGGCTTTTAATGCTAAAAAGATGTAACTTTTTCAACACTAATTTTCGTTCGTTTTTCACAGTCTTACTTCGAGAATATGTTCAAGATGAGAGCGAATTCATGAAAACCATATGATTAATCAAGTAAATGAGGAGGAAAAACATACCTTTTCCATGACCCAACAATAACTCGGAGCCAAGGGAATATTTATCTCTTGAGTGCTATGACTCATATCTTAGAGGCAAATATCGTAACTCCTTTGTAAGTTGATTTTGGAACAATTACGATAAAGAGGGCTTCTTATGTAGACTTGCACTTGGTCATGATAGTAAAAAAGAAACCAACACAAAGTCAAAGGTGCATCTATGAGTATCCTTTCCTCCACTACTTAGCAAGTGCTCGGTTTGCTGCCGCTTGTTCCTGTTACCCAGAATCTTTTGGCTTTTAACAGAGGAACTAGTAAACTATTAGGGATCCTTCCTCAATTGCCTATTACTTTAGGAGGAAAAATTGTTCATCTCAATGTGATGGTAGTCCCAGGCCCTTTAGATTAAAATTTACTTCTTGGGTGCAACTATGTTTATGACATGGGATCTATTGTTTCGACACTCTTTCGAGTGATGTGTTTCTCGCATGAAGGCAGAATTGTCATTGTTGACCAGCTTTCATTTCCCAGCCCAAATATGGTTTCTAGTCAACCATCTTTCCTAAATGGTCGTTTTGTCCCAATGGTATCTTCCCTCCCACGGGTCAATTATGTGGCAACCTGTTCCATGCCTACATCAACTGACGATCAATTCTGTGATGTTGTGCATTATGTACTAGGGGCATTGGAACTAGATCTCTTTAATGGATTCCTTGCTACGTATCCCCTCTAGAGCATTGTTGTCCCATCTGATGAGGACCTCTTGGAAGTCAGGACCTCTTATGGATCGTGAATAAGGAATGTGAGGATAGTTCCTGGTCTTGTGTCAACCTCGTTAAAAAATGAAACAAAAGGTCCATGAGCATAGTTCCTTGTCTTGTGTCAAGCTTGCTAAAAAAATGAAACAAGGAATATGAGGATAGTTCTTTTATTGTGTCAACCTCATTAAAAAATGAAACAGGTCCTATGAGCATAGTTCCTTTTCTAGTGTCAAGCTCATTAAAAAATGAAACAAGTTCCATGACCATAGTTCCTTGTCTTGTGTCAAGCTCGTTAAAAAATGAAACAAGGAATATGAGCATAGTTCCTTGTCTTATGTCAAACTTGTTAAAAAATGAAATAAGGAATATGAGCATAGTACCTTGTCTTGTGGCAAGCTCGTTAAAAAAATGAAACAAGGAATATGAGGATAATTATTTTACTGTGTCGACCTCATTAAAAAATCAAACAGGTCCCAGAGCATAGTTCCTTGTCTTGTGTCAAGCTCGTTAAAAAATGAAACAAGGAATTTGAGCAGAGTTCCTTGTCCTGTGTCAAGCTCATTAAAAAATGAAACAAGGTCCCTTTGAGAAAAGTTCCAATTCGAGTCTTTGATTAGATCTCGTAAAATTCCTGTCGAGTCTTTCACTTGACCTCGTAAATGGACCTTCATTCCATCCACTTGATAGCCACGAGTAGTCTACTTAGGTGAATGTAATGAATCTTGGGGGGCATGCACCTAAAATCGAGTCATCATGCTGGGGGCATGTAAACCAATCTCAAGAATAGTTTTTCTTGTTTCAAGCTTATGTAAAAATGAAACTGAATCCAAGCATAGTTTTTCATTTCAATCTTGTGTAAAGATGAAACCGAATCCAAGCATAGTTTTTTGTTTCAAGCTTGTGCAAACATGAAACTGAATCCAAGCATAGTTCCCTATGGTTCAAACTTGTGTAAAGATGAACCCATCTCCATTTTAACCCTCGTGATTTCCATTCTATTAGCGTCTTCTGTTAGATGAACCTTGGTTTTTCTCCTTCCATCATCACTATCTTCTTGGCCGATCATATGCTTTCACTTAGTTGTTTTATCCTTTTTGAGGAACAGTTGCAATGAGTGGTCTTATTAGCCAGCCTCTTCACATAAATCAACATGTTTTGAGAAGTTCCAACATCACCGGAACCAGTTGCTATCCTAGACACCACTTGTTCCTCTAAGTGGAGTCCTCTTTAAGCTCTTTTCAGACTCTCGAAATATGAAAAGACTGCTGAGCGCTTGTCCTTTTCATCTTGTAAACGGATTGGAAACGAAATCTACTTAGTATAAGTTTAACCCATTTTCGGACTAAGATAGATTATTTACGAAAAAGGAATACATTGATCGAACATGATCGATAGGTTCTCTCTTGTATTATTTTACGCTTTTTCGGACTTGAGAGACAAATTTACGAAAAATAACTTGTGGAGTTTTCTTTTTGTCCCTTTTCGAACTCTCTAAACATGAAAAGGACCGAGTTCTCATTGTCGTTAAACTCATTAAAACATCAAATAGCGACAAACTTGTCCATAATGACAAGACTGAGTTTCACGTTCGCTAGGCTCGTTAAAACATCACGTAGTGATGGATTCACCCGAAGGGTGGAATTATACTACAAGCATATGTTATCCTCCTCAAGTTTGTTAAAAAATAAAGAGGTACTAGTCAACAATGATTGGGGAAAATCGAAAAAGGGATAAATCACTTTATGGTAGCAAGTCACTCTTGAACATGACACTTTCAGTTCATCTCCATGACTATTTGGGTTGGGTTATCTGCTTGATGGCTATCATACCTATGGTATATCACACCATCCATCACTTTGGTTTTGGGTCAATGTTTCCAATTCATTTAGTGTTGCCGACATGTTCAAGAGAAGTCATTCAGTAAAAATAATCCTTTGCAATAATCATAAACCTTCATTTTCATGAGCGCCATTCCTGAACTTTGTGTTGTTAGTCACATTCCATCTCCAAAATCATTACAATCGTTTTGTGTCGTTGATGTGGGATACATCATGGCGCTCCTGCGACGAGTTTCTTCTTGTCGACATCAGCACATTATCCAAGAGGTTGACTTAGAAACACCCTTCCAGTACCTTAAGACTTTCATACATCAATGGAAAGTTTCTCTCTTTCGACGACAGGTTGACATCATTGGCCTTCGATCGAAAGACTTTGTATGGTGTTCGACATCAAAACATCCATTCACACCATGTAGAATGTACTATAGTACCTTGAGAATCATTATCATTATCGGTGATCTCTCTCACATATATTAACGACTTACATCATTGGCTGGTAATCAGACGGTGTCTCCCCATGTTTGACTTCATATCACATATTTGCATGGTTATATCCTGTTATGAAACCAGCTCAAGAAAAGA